>JABTTQ020002251.1:1200000-1668375 GCA_016081115.2 Rehmannia glutinosa
TTCAACAGAGACGACCACAAGCTGGGTTAGGGACCTTATAATTCCTGAGCTTGGAGTGTGGGATGAAAATTTGCTGAATCTGCTTTTCAATCCAGTCGACGTCCGCGCGATTAGATCGATTCCGCTGTGCACAAACCGCAGAAAGGATAAACTTGTGTGGCATCATTCAAAAGATGGTAAATACACTGTCAAATCGGGATATAAGGTGGCGAAGGTGTTGAAGGATGATGAGACCCGATCTCCGGCTTCATCTGGCAACAATTCGAATTTGTGGTGCTGGCTATGGGCATTGTCTATTCCAAATAAGGTGAAAATTTTTCTCTGGAGATGTTTTCATGGGATTTTACCTACGAAAGAGGCCCTAATGAGAAAAGGTGTACAAATTGATGGGTTATGTACTAGATGTGGGCTGGGGCTGGAAACAAACGAACATGTCGTGCGAGATTGCAAATGGATGGAGTTATTCTAGATGGTTGTTATAGATTTTTCTAACCGCAAGTCTACGGTGTCAAGTTTTAATATAGAGAAGTAAGATTGTCGAATCCACAAGGAATAATTATCGAATTATCGCTAAGTACTATAATATAGTAGTCTAACTTTATTTAGAAATTCAATATTTGATGGAGTTGATTATACTAAAAATACCAAAACTAAATCAAGAATATGAAAATATCAATGAGTTTATCTAAATGATTAAATGAATTCTAGAGGTATGATGAATCTAGTTAATCCTTATGTTGTCAATATGGTTTATCAATCATCAATTACCAATTTATAAGTGAAGATTTCTACAATAATCATTCCCTCTCTCAAGTGCCAAATGATTTTAGATTCAATTGGGAAATCAATATCTCTATAAAAATCACCAATTAAAATCTCAATAAAAGCTATGAATCTTGATAAAAGAATTCAAAGGATTCACAAATCTCTCAATTCTATGAAATCCTAGGTTATGCTATTCCAAGGTCATGTATTCAATTACCTTTCTCAAGTGTCAAATCAAATACACCAAACAATCTAAATTATTGATCAAGTAATTTAGAAACAATAGATCCAAATAGCACAAATAAATTGATAGATCTAGATTGACAAACCACAATCTCAAAACATAAGTTCAAACATAGATTACATCATTCCTCTAGAATTATAGAGTTTAGCTCATGATTAAAGAAAATGAATCCATGAAAATACAACAATACATCTTACAAGATATGAAGAAAGCAACAAAATAAGAACAACAAGAGTAGAGGGATCTTCTCTATTTCTAGATGATAGAAGCCTCCAATCTTCTTCTCCAAATTCTTCTCAAGATGTTCCAATCCTTCTTCCTTGTCTTATAGCTGTTTTTCTTGTCTTCCCAAGGGTTCCAAGCTCCCAAATTTCAAGCCCCAAGGTTAGTATATATAGTCCACAAAAATCTAAGAAAGGGGGTAGGTGAGCACAGGAAATTCCGCCCCTCCAAGGCCTCAACGGCAGCTGCGGCGCCAAAGAATCACGTAGGCAACTTATCGTTGGGGCGTCAGCTTAGCCGGGCGTGGAGCTGCTGCAGCGCTGCCCACCCGCAACATCAACAATTTCGCCGGCGCCTGCACCGCCACACGCATGCTCCCCACGCATGCCTGAAGGGCCGCCACCGCCCCTGGCCAAAGTGTGATTTTTTCATTCTTTATACGCGATTTCTTCTTTCTTCGAGCCATTTTTCATCGTTTTCTTCATTTCTCGGCTACCAAATCTGTATTGACTCTACATTGACACTAATTGAAATAAATTGGACTCTAACGACTCTAAAAACACCCAAAATAAAACCAAATTCTAATCTAAAATACTCAAATAAGTTGGTAAAATACCAACTTAACAAATACCCCCAAACTTAAGCTATTGTTTGTCCTCAAACAATTATAACTCCAAAATGAAAGATAAACAATACAACAACACAAGCAACTACAAAACTCCATAAACCAATAAAATTTGTCTAAAAACTCATTTCACTATCAATCAAGCATGCATTTTAACATTGTGATCAAAAGTGTTGAGTATTCATGAAAATTCCGTTTACATTATTCAAATTGATTTACGCAATCAAACGTTATCAAGATGATCCACTTCTATGTATCAAAAGATAATGACTACCGGATTCCATAGGCTTGTTATTCACACTAATCTCCACTAATGTAGGCTAATATAACACAAGGATCAATAGGACTTTCAAAGCTTGTAATGTGGCTTAGGGTCGGGTAGGAAAATTTAGGATTAAGTGGCTCAGCTCACCTAAACACACAATTATCTCTTCAACTCCAATTGCCAAACAAAAATGGATACCTTTATTTTTGTTGAATTTTCAATTATTCTCCCTTTACGAGCCTCTATTTTCAACACATTTTTTTTCCGAAACCCCCAAACTTGATCTTTTGCATATTTGAACACATGGGGTTTCATATTTTCTTTTTCTCGGCAACTTCATGCGAGTGAACATCTACCTTACTTATCACATCCTCCTCAACCTTTAATCATTTTGTGTGTATGAGTGATGTGTAATTAGGATTTTCACATGTAAGCTCAAGGTAAAAGATTGGTTGCCAAAGAACAGGTTTAATAGGCTCAAAAGGGGACACTAGTGAAATTATATCGTACAAAGGTAGTCATTTTGGCTTTAGCTTATTCAAAGATGGCCAAAATCATTTCCTTATGTTATTTCACCTAGGATTTCGCCTCAATTAGTGATCAAACAAGTTCTAGAATCCGGTGGGATCATACAAGCAACACTCAACTTCATTAATCATTTTCAAATAAGTTAAAAAAATTATGCATGAATATGAAATCAATGAAGCAAAATATAGATCACCACTTAAAATCATGCTCTCGTGACAGTTCAACTCGTGATCAACAAATCTACTTAGTCATGCAGTTCTATAGTTCAACAAACTACCCGACTCGACTCAACTCAATTTTTTTTTTACGACTCTGACACGACTCAAAAGACACAAATACAGATTACACCCCCCAAACTTAAATTGAACATTGTCCTCAATGAAGAGTGAGAAAACTTTCCGAGCAAATGGGGCGCTAGGACTCCTCATCGGAGTCGTGTGGTGAAAAATGAGCAATAGGACCGGTGGTGGTGGTATTGGGAACTGGGGCATGGGTGTGTCGGCTATATATCCGGGCAAGTACTCGGTTGTGCTCATTCTCATATTCTTCTCGTCGCTCTGTGGCATTGCTAAGCTACAAAAGCCCTTCTCAATTCTCGTACTTCATGAACTAGTGGCCGAAGGGTTGTTATCGTGATGTGAGCGTCTAGAACGAGAACGTCTTTGCCGAACTGGATGGAGCGTCGATATTTTGTGGTTGGGCACGAGTATCGTGCTCAATATTTGGTAGAGCAAATTCGGGATCAAGAATATATCCCGCACCTTCCGGATTAGGCACACCGCCCCGCCCACTCGTCATAAGAAGCAATAGTAGCGAATCTATAGGTCCCTTAGGATTTTCCAACGGCTCGGAGCTATCCCACTTAACACCGCTCTTTTTGCATAACCCACAAATTAAACTCGGTAAGATTAGTCCCCCTGTTTTGGGGTGTAGCATTTTGTTATGAAGGGATGTTGCAATAATTACCGCTGGGTCAAATTGTATGTCAGTAACTAATGCATATAGAAGATGGGCTCGTTCCTTAGTTACATCACTAACATGCTTGGTTGGTATCAAATTGTTGCATATGAAGTGGTAGCAAGCTCGCCCATACCGACTAAGACTCGTGTGCAGAAAAGCAGTAGCACCTCCCACAACCTTAATATGGCGTACCTCAGTTCCAGGCCGACATAAGGTATTACAAATCTCCTCCATACTCGGTGGTTACGAGATAAATTCAACATATGGTGCGTGATCCACCTCCGGTAGTCCATAATATTCTCTATCGCTTTTGTATGGGTGTATACCTTGTCTTCTCCACGTATGAAAACATCTGAGTAATATCCAGTTTTGGTCTTCGCATTCGCATAAAATTCTCAGACAATATTCGGTGCGAATGGTCTAGGTTGTGCACAAAGTTTTTTTCCATTACTTCTGATGTATCATTTGTGCAAGTTCACCATCATTCGGCCCCAGTTGTAACCCCCATTCCGCCGTTATGCTCTTCGAGCATAATGTGTCATAATACAACTTTTGTGCTTCCAAGTTAAGAAAACGGTCTTCAACATTTTCCTCGGAAGTACTTGTCATGCTTTTGCCCTTGCTTGCATTCTTTGTTCTTGGCATTGTAATTGATCTGGAAATCACCCAATTGATGAAGAAGATGAATTTAATGATCAACTTGTTCAATTGCCCACTTGAATGATGTTAAAGTGAATGCTAGGTGGGATTTTTGTAGAAGAAAGCAAGATGAGGCGTGAGGATACGTGTGTGTTGTTTTAAAACACAAGGCTGCAGCAACCTTAATTAGCTCCACCCGGGGCCAGGTCTTTGCAAGCACCGCATGCCCAAAATGTTTTTTTGTCACCCTGTCACTGGTACTGTCATTTCCACTTTATTCTGTCGCTAATTTATTTATTTTTTTTAAATCTAAAATTTAAAATCACAATCTAATTAAAAATTTAGAATCACACACAAATTAATTCACAGAAAAATCACACCAAAATTCAAATAAATACACACCAAACAAAAAAAATAAAATCACAAAAAAAAAATCGATCACACGAAAAACACTTGGGTTGCCTCCCAAGAAGCGCTAAATTTATAGTCGTTAGCCAGACTAAACTATTCGGGCTCAAGAAATTTCATCACCAAGTGGAAGATTTAAAACCTTCCTTACTTCGTTCCCGAAATAATGTTTCAATCGTTGTCCATTCACTTGGAACGAATTCCCATCGTTCCCTCTTAACTCGACGGCACCATATGGAAACACACGTTCAACCACAAACGGTCCGGACCATCGTGATTTGAGTTTACCTGGAAAGAGTTTCAATCGAGAATTGAACAATAATACTTGTTGGCCGGGTAAGAATTCACGTCGCAAAATCATTTGATCATGCCATTTTTTTCGTTTTTTCTTTATACATTTTGGCATTTTCATATGATTCTTGATTTAAATTCTTCCATTTCGTTTAATTGAAGTAATCGGTTTTCACCGGCCTCTTTCAAGTTAAAATTCAATTTCTTAATTGCCCAATAAGCTCGATGCTCAAGTTCAACCGGCAAATGGCACGCTTTACCAAACACCAATCGATATGGTGACATATCAATGGGTGTTTTATAAGCCATGCGATAAGCCCACAAAGCATCATCGAGCTTTTGTGCCCAATCCTTTCGATTAAAACTCACCGTTTTTTCAAGAATTTGTTTCACTTCACGATTGGAAATTTCGGCTTGACCATTAGATTGAGGATGGTAACCAAGCGCAATCTTATGACGCACACCAAATTTAGCAAGAAGGTTATTAAATAATTTATTACAAAAATGCGTACCTTCATCACTTACAATAGCTCGAGGTGTACCGAACCGAGTGAAAATATGCTTGTGCAAGAATTTGAGTACTACCTTAGCATCATTCGTTGGTGTAGCAATCGCCTCAACCCACTTGGAGACGTAATCAACCGCTAGCTAAATGTACAAATTTCCATTGGATGCGGGAAATGGCCCCATAAAGTCAATACCCCATACATCAAATAACTCCACCTCCATTATGTTTGTCAAAGGAAGCTCATGACGCCGTGAAATATTACCAACCCTTTGGCATCGATCACAAGTCTTCACAAAAGCATAACAATCCTTGAATAATGTTGGCCAATAAAAACCAGATTATAGTACCTTTGCGCTGTTCGGGTTGGTTGGTCGAAATGTCCCCCGTAAGATGAGGAATGACAATGCTGAAGAATCTCTCCAATTTCTTCCTTAGGAACACAACTGCGAATGATAGAATCAGCGCATCTTTTGAACAGTAACGGATCATCCCACAAATAAGACTTAACATCATGTAGGAATTTTTTCTTTTGGTGTGAAGTCAAGTCCGGTGGCAAAACTCCTCCCGCGAGGTAATTAACAAAATCTGCGTACTAAGGTAATGATGTCTCGCCACGCATAATTTGTTCATCAGGAAATGATTCTTTTATTGGGCTTTCAATCACCTCGTGCGGTTGCTCAAGGTGGGATAGATGGTCGACAACCACATTTTCACTTCCTTTTTTATCCCGAATCTCAATATCAAATTCTTGCAAGAGCAAAATCCATCGAATTAACCGAGGTTTTGCATCCTTTTTGGAGAAAAGATATCGGATTGCCGCATGATCCGTATAAACAATCACCTTTGTACCCACCAAGTAAGCTCGAAATTTATCGAATGCAAAAACTACCGCCAACATCTCTTTTTCCGTGGTGGTGTAGTTTTGTTGGGCATTGTCCATGGTCCTGCTTGCATAGTAAATTGTTTTAAAAATTTGCCTCTGCGTCTCGACCAAGAAAAAGACCCACTGCATAATCACTTGCATCGCACATAAGCTCAAATGGTTGAGCCCAATCCGGCACTATCATAATCGGAGCTGAAACGAGTGCCTTTTTTATCTGTTCAAATGCCTGTAAACACGACTCATCAAAGCAAAAGATATCATCTTTTTCAAGGAGATTACAAAGTGGTTTAACAATTTTTGAAAAATCTTTTATAAATCTCCTATAAAATCCTGCATGCCCTAAAAAGCTTCTTATGCCCTTCACATTTGAAGGTAGGGGTAGCTTTTCAATAGCCACAACTTTCGCCCTGTCAACTTCCAAACCTGTACAAGAAATACGATGCCCAAGTACAATCCCTTCTTTGACCATAAAGTGACATTTTTCCCAATTAATTACAAGATTAGTTTCCTCACAACGTTGCAAAACCAGAGATAAGTTATGCAAACAATGGTCAAAAGAAGTACCAAAAACAGAAAAATCGTCCATAAAAATCTCCATGATTTCCTCAACCATACCATGAAAAATCGCCATCATACACCTCTGAAAAGTAGCAGGTGCGTTACATAATCCAAATGACATCCTGCGAAATGCAAAAGTACCATATGGACATGTAAAAGTGGTCTTTTCTTGATCCTCAGGAGCAATGGCGATTTGATTGTACCCTGAATAGCCATCAAGAAAACAATAGTATTCGTAACCCGCCAACCTGTCCAACATTTGATCAATAAAGGGGAGGGGAAAATGATCCTTACGAGTAGCTTTATTCAATTTCCTATAATCAATACATACTCGCCATCCTGTGACAGTTCGTGTAGAAATTAATTCATTGTTATCATTTTTCACAACTGTCATACCTCCCTTTTTAGGAACAACCTGTACCGGACTCACCCATGAACTATCAGAAATGGCATAAATGATACCTGCTTTTAGCCACTTTAAAACCTCATTTCTCACAACTTCTTTCATTGCGGGACTAAGTCGTCTTTGATGCTCAATAGATGGTTTATAAGATTCTTCCATTAAAATTTTGTGCATTACAATGGAAGGACTTATACCTTTCAAATCAGAAATATACCAACCCAAAGCCGACTTATGTTCATGAAGCACACGCAACAACTTATCCAATTCGGGTGAAGATAATGAAGCAGAAACAATTACCGGGTAAGTTTTATATTTTCCCAAAAATGCATATTGAAGATGTTCCGGAAGTTCCTTTAGTTCTAAAGTACCTTTCGGAATATTTTCAATATTGACATTTTCTAATGCTTCTTTTTGTTTTTCTTTTACAATTTCTTTAGCCTCAAGGGAAAGAATAAACTCAAGCAAATCAATATCATCATTATCTTCCTCATCACATTTCATTATTGAATTAATCAAACAATGTTCTAACGGATCTTTTAAATCTTGTTTTATAACTTCCGTTTGATCACATTGTTCGTTCGTATCAATAAAATGACATGTGTGAGGCGCTTCTTGAAATTTCATTGCTTTATAAATGTTAAATAGTACCTCATCATCATTTACCCGTAATGTTAACTCTCCTCGTTGCACGTCAATTAGAGCTCGTCCTGTTGCTAGAAAAGGTCTTCCAAGAATCAATGGCATTTCATGATCTTCTTCCATATCCAACACCACAAAGTCCGCCGGAAATATGAATTTATCCACTTTGATCAACACATCTTCAATCACTCCTCTTGGGTAGGTGAGTGATCTATCGGCTAATTGCAATGTGATGTGGATGGCATTATTTCTCCAAGGCCAAGTTTCCTGAAAACAGATAACGACATAAGATTAATACTAGCACCTAAATCACAAAGAGCCTTATTAAAATAAGAATCACCAATAGTGCAAGGGATAGTGAAACTCCCCGGATCTCTTAATTTTTGTGGTAGCTTTCTTTATAAAATGGCGCTACATTCTTCTGTGAGATTGACCGTCTCGTATGCCTCCAACATTCTCTTTCTCGACATCACATCCTTCATGAATTTTGCATAGTTTGGCATTTGCTCAAGTGCATCGGCAAAAGGGATGTTGATGTGAATTTTCTTGAATATTTCCAAAAACTTGGAAAATTGCGCGTCAACTTTTTTTCTCGAAATCTCTGTGTGGAAAAGGAAGAGAATTTGGTAACACATTATCAGAATTGGAAATTGGTTTTACCTCATTTTTCGCACTTTCTGATGGCTTGTCAATGCCCTCTTCATTGTGGAGTGTTTCAGAGCTTGCTTCTGGTTCATTGGTGGGGTGAGTAGGCATCTTTGGTTCATCATATTCCGTTCCACTTCTCAACTTAATTGCCTTGCAATGCTCACGTGGGTTCACCTCGGTGTTACTTGGAAACGTATCAACTTTCTGTTGTGAATTAATAGCCGTGGCCAATTGACCCACATGTGTTCCCAAAGATTTGAGATGACTTTCAATTGTTGTAACCCTTGAACCCAAATTTTCTATGTTAGAATCGGCCTTGTTCATCCTTGCTCTTGATTCTACAAGGAATGAACTAAGTAATTCTTCCAAAGACGGCTTTTGTTCTCCCATATGTGTACTCGTACTTGCTTGGTTTTGAAACTCCGGAGGTGGTTGCAACACATTTCTCGTATTGCTATACGAGAAATTTTCATGATTTCGAAGTCCCGGATGATAATGCGTCGGCAATTGATTCCCTCAATTGTTGGAACCCCGATTGTTCACATAATTTGCTTGTTCAGTATCGGGATTCACAATTTCTTGACTTATCTCCATGACTGCCTCTGGTTGTTGTTTTCCACCCGAATTTAGAGTAGCAATTTGCTTTGACAAGGCGGAAATTTGAGAGGCCAATGCGGACATAGTATCAAGTTCAAGAACACCGGCAACTTTTCTTGGCGTAGATCTCTCAGAAAGCCATTGATAACTATTGACAGCCATTTCTTCTAGTAAAATCATGGCTTCACTTGGAGTTTTAGCCATTAATGTACCTCCCGCTGCAACATCTATAATAGTTCTCGAATGCCCATTCATACCATTGTAGAAATATTGAACTCTTTGCCAATATGCGTACCCGTGTTGTGGACACCTCCTCAATAATTCTTTGAATCACTCCCAAGCTTCGTAGAGTGGTTCAAAGTCGAGTTGATGAAATTGAGCAATCTCACTTTTCAGTTGAAGTGTCTTGCTAGGTGGAAAGAATTTTGCCATGAATTTTTCAGTGAGATCATTCCAACTAGTGATACTTCCAGGTGCGAAGGTTTGAAGCCACTGTCTAGCTTTATCACGAAGTGAAAACGGAAATAACCTCAACCGAATAGCTCCATCGGGGACCCCATTCATTTTGATAGTGTCACATATCTCGAGAAAAATAGCCAAATGAGCATTCGGGTCGTCTACGGCACTACCCCCAAACTGATTTTGTTGCACCATGTTTATTAGGGCCGGTTTCAATTCAAAATTATTCGCATTGATAGGTTGGCGAACAATGCCCGAATAGTTTTGATTCGTGGTTGGTCGAAAATAGTCCCGAATGGCCCTTTTCCGGTGGTGCAACAATAGGTATGCGTTCTTCATCATCACCGAATCCTGCCATTTTTGTGAATTCAATTCTTCGTGCGACTCTAATTTTTCGAAGCGTTCTTTCAATTTCGATCAAATAAGATTAAATTAGCACTTTTATTTTTTCGCATCAACAAGAAAACACAAAAATGACAATGACCCTATTATAACAAAAAAAAAAACCAATCTAAATTAAAGTAAAACAACTAAGTAAAAATATTAGCGCAAATAAGATGAATTATTCCCCGGCAACGGCGCCAAAAACTTGTTATAGATTTTTCTAACCGCAAGTCTACGGTGTCAAGTTTTAATATAGAGAAGTAAGGTTGTCGAATCCACGGGGAATAATTATCGAATTATCGCTAAGTACTATAATATAGTAGTCTAACTTTATTTAGAAATTCAATATTTTATGGAGTTGATTATACTAAAAATACCAAAACTAAATCAAGAATATGAAAATATCAATCTAAATGATTAAATGAATTCTAGAGGTATGATGAATCTAGTTATCCCTTATGTTGTCAATATGGTTTATCAATCATCAATTACCAATTTATAAGTCAAGATTTCTACAATAATCATTCCTCTCTCAAGTGCCAAATGATTTTAGATTCAATTGGGAAATCAATATCTCTATAAAAATCACCAATTAAAATCTCAATAAAAGCTATGAATCTTGATAAAAGACTTCAAAGGATTCACAAATCTCTCAATTCTATGAAATCCTAGGTTATGCTATTCCAAGGTCATGTATTCAATTACCTTTCTCAATTGTCAAATCAAATACACCAAACAATCTAAATTATTGATCAAGTAATTTAGAAATAATAGATCCAAATAGCACAAATAAATTGATAGATCTAGATTGACAAACCACAATCTCAAAACATAAGTTCAAACATAGATTACATCATTCCTCTAGAATTATAGAGTTTAGCTCATGATTAAAGAAAATGAATCCATGAAAATACAACAATACATCTTACAAGATATGAAGAAAGCAACAAAATAAGAACAAGAGTAGAAGGATCTTCTCTATTTCTAGATGATAGAAGCCTCCAATCTTCTTCTCCAAATTCTTCTCAAGATGCTCCAATCCTTCTTCCTTGTCTTCAGAGTCGCTTTTTCTTGTCTTCCCAAGGGTTCCAAGCTCCCTAATTTAAAGCCCCAAGGCTAGTATACATAGTCCACAAAAATCCAAGAAATGGGGTAGGTGAGCACGGGAAATTCCGCCGGGCAAGGCTGCGGTGCCAGCGCATGGCGGCATGCGGGCGGCCAAAGAATCACGTAGGCAACTTATCGCCCGGGGCGGCGAAGTGCCGGGCGTTGGCGCCAGCGCCCACCCGCAACATCAACAATTTCCGCGGCGGGCTAATGCCGGTGTCAAGCGAAGCAGCGCCACACGCATGCTCCCCCCACTGCATGCCTGCTTGGGCAGGCGCCAGAGGCCAGGGCAGCAGCATCGGCAGCGTCCGCCCATCTTTGGCCAAAGTGCGATTTTTTCCTTCTTTATACGCGATTTCTTCTTTCTTTGAGCCGTTTTTCATCGTTTTCTTCATTTCTCGGCTACCAAATCTGTATTGACTCTACATTGACACTAATTGAAATAAATTGGACTCTAACGACTCTAAAAACACCCAAAATAAAACCAAATTCTAATCTAAAATACTCAAATAAGTTGGTAAAATACCAACTTAACAATGGTGTCTCCTCTTTGACTGGCACTTCCACCCGAGCATAATAAAGGGTCTTTGGGCGATTGGATAATGCACATGATGACGATGGGGGATTCGAAGGGCCACGAGGTGTTTGCTATGTTATTATGGAGCGGATGGAATGCTCGGAACGACATTACGTTTGGTCAGCATTCTCGTGATCACAACCATTACATCCAACTAGCCACTAGCAGACTACATGAACATTCCCATGCATTGAATGAAAAAGGAAAACAGAGGAGTGGGATGATGCAGTTCAAATGGACCCCTCCAGAAATGAACTTCATAAAAATCAATGCCGATGCGTCGATACGAGAGGTTGTGGTGTCCCTTTCGCGAGCATTTCAGACTGAATTCGATGTGGGGATCGTAGAAGCTATTGCTTGTAGGGAGGGATTGCATCTTGCACGGGACATAATCATACTCGAATCGGATAATATTACCCTCATTCATCGACTCATTCACCGAAGCGAAGATCTTTCTTACTTAGGGAACATAGTTTGAGATATTGTTTCTTTTTTTCCTTGTTTTGAGTTTATTAAACCTTGTTTTGTTAAGCGGTCGGGTAACATGTTAGCCCACCACTTCGCCCGTTTTTCTTTTGGTCTTGACAATTCTGATCCAAGTATCGGGGACATCCCCGACTACTTGGAGGATGTGGTTGCGTTAGATTTGCTTCCCTAAGTTTTAATATATATCTCTTTTTCCCCTAAAAAAAACTCTTTATTTAATTGAGAAATAAATACTCTTTATTTTGAAGAGTTAGCCAATACAACTTTCTATAATTAATTACTTTCAATATCCTATTTGTTGATTTCTTGCACTTTGGATGACCCTTTTGATTGGTAGTTTATAAAAAATAACACAAATTTGAAGTAAAAAGTCAAATACAAAGAATGTGTTGGAAATGTCAACAATATCACTTTTAAATTTAAAAATACTCTTTATTTTATAAAATTTGCTCTTTAAATTTAAAGGGTATGTTAAGAATGCTCTAATATGTGTACCTTTTATTTTAAAAGTACATAATATTATTAAATGGTTCAGAAAATATATTTTTTCTAGTCAGGGATGGACGCATAAATTTATTTTTGGGGAGCAAAATTCAGGGGCGGCCTTGGGGCGGTGCAGATGGTGCCGCCGCATAGGTTTTTTTATATATGTATATATACAATGGAGTAGCCATGAATTATTACGGGTAAGTCGATACACGAAATTGGGTGAGTCAGATAAAAAAACTAACAAAAAAGTACACATAAATATTAACTAATTTTTTTTTTTAAAAAAAATACCTTAACTTTTTTTTAAAAAAAGAGGAGGCCGGGGCCCAGGTTGGCCTCCCCCTATCTCCGCGATTGTATATATATTATTTCACAAAAACTCCTGTCAGACAGTCTAACGGGTTTGACCTGTTAGACGGATCTGACCCGCGGACCCGGTGGCATTTCCTTAAAATTAGCAATGGTGTTTTAGTAGTTTTCAGGGACCATAGATATCAACAGTCCTTCTGAAAAGTATTAACGTCCTTCTAAAAAGTATTATCAGTTCTTCTGAAATGTATTAGTAGTTTCCTGGAGAGTATTTTAGTATTCCTCCTAAATATACTCCCGAAATATAATAGCAGTCCCTCAAAAAAGTATTAGTAGTTCCTCGAAAAAGTATTAGTAGTTCCTGGAGAGTATTTTTAGTAGTTTTCCTAAATATAATTAAATTTTTCTCCGAAATGTATTAATAAATCCTCCGAAAAGTATTAGTCGTCTTCTAAAAAATATTAGTAGTTCTTCCGAAATGTATTAGTAATTCCTGAAGAGTTTTTAGTATTTCTCATAAATATACTCACGAAATATATTAGCAGACCTTCAAAAAAGTATTAATAGTTCCTCGAAAAAGTATTAGTAGTTTTTTGAACAGATTTTATTAGTCATTCGAAAAGTATTAGTTTTTTCACAAAAGTATTAGAAGTCTCAGTGAAAAGTATTAGTAGTCCCGGTGAAACGTCTTAGTAGTTCTCTGAAAAATATTAGTTTTTCCCGAATGTTTTTAGTAATTTCCTGAATAATATTAATTTTTCCAATAAAAAGTATTGGTAGCCCCATTGAAAAGTATTAGTTGTTACACTAAAAAGTATTAGTAAATCCTATTTATCCTCAATAAAAAAGTGCAAAGTGGCATTATTTTTATTTATTTGATTCTCTGTTTAGTTTTCTACATCTTCTTCCCCTCCAACTCTTCTGATTTTCGTCTGTGCTAGTAAGATTCCTCTCTTATAACCAACTTTTCTCCTTTTAATATCTATTTAAAATCATTTAAAATAATTAAATGAAGACCAAACACCAAAAATAAAAAAACAAATAAAAAATGAAGCAAAGAATGAAGCCCATAGACCTGAGATCCATGCAAATGACGCAACGGAGAAGATGCAAATGCAGAGCTAGCGATTGGCCAAAATCTTGACTTTGTTTCTTGTGACTACAATTAATTTATTTATTTTTGTTTTCATTTGTTTCACCCAAAAGAATAATGAAAGTGGATTTTGGTTTGTTTTGTGTGGATATCGGGATTGAGCGCTTGTTTACAGGGGTTTCCGAAATAAGTGGCTGCGAGAAGACGAAGGTAAAGTGGGGCAAATCTTTGGGTGATTGTTATTTTTTTTTTTTAATAATCTGGGTCGGGGATGAGATCTGTCTAACTAACTTAGATTCATCAGACCGTCTGATAGGAGACCAACTCATATTATTTTTTGCTCTCGGCTCCTCGAAATCTTGGACCGGCTCTAGCAAAATCAAATCTAATATAAATAAAAATAAAACATACAAGTTTTTATAACTAAATTACATGGAAATTGGGGAGAGGGGGCAATATATTTTGGTTTATATTTATATATACTATGTTAATTTATTAAATAATATGTTATAGGGGTTTAATCGCAAGATGAAGGGGCGGTTGCCACCACCAGCCCGTGTGTCCGTCCCTGTTTCTAGTTATCCATATGCCCACCAGCATAATACAAATCGTAAACATATAATGTAGGTTTAAAAGACCTTTTTAATTTTTATATTTCACGGTTGTCATTAAGATGTAGCACTTTGCTTTGTATAGCTTATTTCTAATGTCTTGGATTCCTTCAATTAAATTAATTATAGAGATTAAAGCAAAGGCAAAGAAAAAAAAATATTGCAGCAGAAATAATTATTAGTTATAATATACGATCACAAAGAATAAAAGTTGGTAAATGTCTCCTTGTCCAGCTCTGCAACCATGTTCCGCTATATGTTTTTTTTATCCTTCCATCATAACGACCAAAATAAAATTTTAATTGAGAAAATCCCACTAAAAAGACAGGGAAATCTTGATCACAAAATACTCAACTTATTCTCCAACTAGCGAAGGTAATTAATATTATTTTTGTTGAATCTGATGCAAATATCAATGGTTATTAATTACTTACTACGGAAGATAAGAGAGTGGTTCAAACCATTCATATATATTTCATGGATTTGGTTCAAATGGACAACCTTCTTTATATGAGACGGTGAAGATTTATTATAGCCGTTGTATTAATTTTTTGGATGGTTCAGATTCATCCCATTACTTTAGGCAAGTTGTTATTATATTTAAATGGAAAAATTCGAAAGTCTATTTTTTATATTTTTTTTATTTTTCTAGTAAGGATATTTTTGTCATTTGATTGGGTGTATAAGATAAGCTATTATTTACCTTTTTTAATTGGCGTATTTTTGGGGGAGTTCAAACAATACGATTGTTTTCTGGTAGAGTTCAAGTCCAGACTGTTTTCCTTCTCTCCATATTCTTTCTCGAATTTTTCTCTCTCTCTCTTTGCATATTCTCTCCATATTCTCTCTTTGCACATTAATTCCCACCGCGCAGCCGTCCTCCAAGTTGCAAGAGTTCTCCATTTTTCAGTCGATTTCTTCGTGGGTTCGAGACTAACGAACAGTCGAAGGTAAGTTTTCGCACAATTTTTGTGATTGTAACCCAGTTCTAGGAAAAAAAAAACTTAGAATTTGTTTTTTTTTGTAGATTCTAGGGTTTTCTCTTACGATTTTTGGGTCGATTTTTTTTGGGTTTTTGTAGAGGTTTCGAATTTCTTTGTGGGTTTTAGAGTTCTCCATTTTTCAGCCGATTTCTTTGTGGGTTTTTTGTAATTGTAACTGTGTTTTTTTTGGGTCGTCATAATTTGTAGTGTGGCTCCGTTAACATTGATGAGAAGAATTTCATAATTGCAAGAGGGTTGCTCTCTGTTTGTTCGTTCTTAGTTTTCGGCTCTTTTGGGAAAGAAGCTGTTTTCAGTTTTTTTTGAGAAAAAAGCTAATTTTAGCTTTTTGAATTTCTGGGTAATCGGTTGCATTTGTGAATGTTTGTTTGGGTATTTAAGTGCTTTTCAACCCGGTTCTTCATCAAGTTACATATTTTTTTGGGAAAAAAGCTGTTTCAAGCTTTTTTGGGGGGGGGAAAAACAGTTTCCAGCTTTTTTTGGGGAATGGTGGTGTGTATTTTTAGTATACTTTTGATGTTTTAAGTTTGTCAATTATGTGTGTATTTTTAAAATTGGTTGTTTAATGATTTTTATATCTCTAAGAATATAATTTTATTGTATAAGAGCTTTTTATATTTATGGGAATATAATTATGTTGTATATTTAGTTTACTTTTAGTGCTTATTTAATACAGTTTTGTTGTATTGTGCAATACAGTTTTGTGTATGTCTTCGTCATAGCTTAATTTTCATGGTAGTTATCTAATACAATTTTAATGTATTTGTCATCACATGTTTGTGTAGTGTTAGAATAAATTTATTGTATTTGTCATTGCATTTTGTTGAATTGGAATGATAATATTTTTTGTCTTATTAATTGCAATTGCTAATTTGTTGAAGATGACCAAAGGACAACCAAAAAGGCAACTTAATATTGGTGGTACGAGTAGTGGGGCGGGGGATGCAAATGTTCAGCCTAAGAAAAGGAGAATGTGGCAGTCGTGTTGTTGGAAATATAGTTATGTTGTATACTTGGTTTACTTTTTATTGCTTATTTAATACAGTTTTATTGCATATTTATCACAGTTTTGTGTATGTATACAACATAGCTAAATTTCCAGTGTAGTTATACAATACAATTTTACTGCATATTTCATCATAGTTTTGTGTACTGTTAGAATGAATTTATTGTATTTATCATTTTTAGTTCTTATTTTTGTATCTGTTTAATTTGGTATACTAATCAACAGTTCTTAAATATCGATATATATACAGTGAACTCATATTATCTATACATTACAATATATTTAAATATGCAGTGAAATATCTAATTTGGTATGCTAATCAGCAGTTCTTAAAATATTGATATATATACAATGAACTCATATTATCTATACATTACAATATATCTAAATATGCAGTGAAATATCCAATTTGGTATACTAATCAACAGTTCTTAAATATCGATATATATACAGTGAACTCATATTATCTATACATTACAATATATCTAAATATACAGTTTTTTCTTAAATATCGATATCTATACAGTAAACTCATATTATCTATACATTACAATATATCTAATATGCGGTGAAATTTTTATTGTCAAAATTCGAGTATATCATCTCCTAAAATTTAGGATTTCCCAACACTATTTTGGGAGAAGTTTTTGGGTTTTGATCGTTATGATTTGGAAAGATTTTTATTGCCAAACTTTGTGTATATCACCTCCTAGAATTTAGGAACGTGTGATATCATTTATTATCTTATATTTAAATAGTCTATTATACCCCTAATAATTATGATTAATGATTATTAATCTAATTTCAATCATTAAAACGGACCTCAATTGGAAAATATCAACGGTTTGGATGGATCTCCACTGTCTCATATAAGAGGGGGTGTCCCATTTGAACCATCCCCTATATTTCATTTAATATGTTACAATTATAAACATTGCACCCTCTATTTTGTTTCTTTCTAAAAACAAACGATTCCATTAAGCAATAAAACTATACAATCTAAAACACATACACTTTTTTAAACCTATAAAATCAGAAAACCGCATAAGCGCTAGATAAATTACGAACCCACATATGTCAATGTTCATACTATGAAACTTAAAAGGACCACAACAAATAACCATTTGAATGAAAAATTATCACGTGGGACAAACACCAATAGAAATAAAGAATAATGTGGAGCACTTTGTTTAAAAATTCCCGCATTAGCACCGATTAGTCCTCGCGGTGCAAGTCTTAGCCCCTGTCCGCCTACATTACTTTTCCGATTAGGTCTAGCCTAACCCTCCCAGGCTCTGCCAAGGCGTTAAGCCTCAGGGCTTAATCTGGCGCCTGCCTGGCGCCTAGCGTTTTTTAAAACACTATCGTGGAGGAGACTCTAGAATTTCCATAAAGAAAAATATACAAACAAAGAATTGAAAAAGAGGAAAAACAATGTTGATTCCTCCATTTTCCTATGATTTGCACTCTCTATTTTAAATCATACTTCATTTTTATTTCAAAAATATCTGATGTGGTAATACTATATTCTTCAAAATCCTGAGCTGGAAGTCTACAAGTAAATTGGGTCACTGTCTGCAACACAACAAGTCGTTAGGGCGTCGGGATTTTTCCCGGCGATAACCTTCCGATCAAGTCAGATTAGAGAGCCAAAGAATAACTAAAATTCACAAGACTAGATGTTGTAAAAATGAATTTCATACATTGGAAATGGAATTGGAGGTGATACTTATAGTATCTTAGGCACCGAGTTATTATCTGTGTGTGTATGGACCATGTGAGCCCATTGAGCCCACAAGTAAAATTCTTGTTGGACTTCATTATATTTGGACATTTGGGCCTTTTTAATATATATGCTCATAATAAAAATTATGTTTTTTTTTTGAGGAAATAATAAAAATTATGTTGAGGCCATCAATATCTATACAAATAAATAAATTTAAACTAATAATGTCATTTTATATATTTTACGTGTATTGATGATGATATAATAAAAAAATAAAAAACACCATTTGCAATAAAAATATCGAACTCGATTCTCCGAGCCCTACAAGGCTAGAACCAAGCCAGTCTTGCGACTTCGTGGCTTCAAATATACATTTGTTTTTTTTTTGTTTTTTTTACAGAAACACATACAATTACCACCTACGAAATGAATATCCCTAACAACATTTATTTTAGAGATGTTATAAAAACTACCCCTGAAGTTTGGGATAGTTACAAAAAATCCCTAAGAAATTTCAAAATTACATAAATCTCCATAGAGTTTGATTTTGTGCTGATTTCATCAAATATTTTAAAATTTCATCCATCAACTTATCTAAATATTACAAATATCCCAACTTTTCATCCTACATTTTACAATTACATCCATCAACTTTTCTAAATAATATAAATAGCCAAACGAAAAGTTTGGGTTGTTTGTAATATTTAGTAAAACTGGTGGATGTAAATATAAAATAATTGATGACATCAACAAATTCCGTCAAGTCAATTAACGGTTGGATAAAAATGTACGAAATCAAACCTCATCTCAAGGGGATTTATGTAATTTTGAAACTTGTCTTTTTTTTTTTTTTTTTTTTTGCAATTACCCCAAACCGTAGGGGTAGTGTTTGTAATTATCCCCTTATTTCAGCAAAACTTTAACTCCCCTGGACTGGTCTAGGCCGGAAAATGGACCGCCTACAGAAGCATCTTCCCTTATCCCGAACTGCTTTATGAATCCAAAGCATTACTAATATGAGCATAACAAATGAAAGGGATAACATGGATGCCCACAACTCTTTTGTAGACAGTTCAATTGGCCTGCATTGCTTTGAAATAATCTCAGAGAATGCTTGTTTCACAGGGGAACATTTCATCAGGCTCGATAAATCAGGGTATATGTTTATAAAGTCCTGTATTGATTGACTGTAAGCCAAAGATACGGTGTAGATTGCCTCAGGGAGAAATCTCCCATCTGTTTGGCAACTTTTTGAAGTGTTCGTTTCGTAACAGATGAATCTTGAAAGAACCTGCGCCATGTTAGAAATGATCAGCTTTTTGTAATTGTGAATGTTTCTTGAGATATCAAATACATATGGTAATTAAAGGCGTAAAAAATCAAAGTTGAAGTGTATCGAAAAAAAAAACCGTTTTAAAATCAGCTTTTGGATAGATAGACAAAGACACTGCTTTTAGAAAAAAACGATTTATTGTAGCAGAAATAAAAATAGTTCAGAATAAGCAGGTAGTGTTTGCAAATAGAATTAGAAGTTGCGAATATTTGGTGAAAATTTGTAAAAGTGCTTTATTTGTTTGTAAAAGTGGAACCAGAAGCAAAATCAGAAATCTAGTACGATTGTATATACTTTCATTTTGAAAATTTTTTTTTTTAGAGAATAGTTGTAAAAAAAGAATTTTGAAGGGAAAAAATGAATTTTGAAAGTGTAATTCGATATGAGATGAAAAATAATGATGAAAATTGATTTGATATAGAAATAGTAAAATAATGATTTGATATGATTGACGGTTAAAAATATGTGTAGATGAATTGTGAGATTTATGAGAAAATGAGTAATAATGATTGGTGATTAAATGGGTTTTTTGAAAATGAGTAAGAGTGATTGATGGAAGAAAAAAAGTGAAAGTAAGTGAATAGTGTGTTTTTTTTGATAATTTTCATAAACATTCACATTTTTGGTAAAAATAAAGGGCCTGTTTGTTTATATTTCCATGGTCCATTTCCAGTTTCTGGAGTTGGAAATAGATTTTTGAGAATTTATTGGTTTTCGTGTAGAAATTGGAATTATGTTTGGATGAATGAATTGAAATATATTTTATGTAGGGTTGAAAATGAGATTGTGTTTGGTTGAGTAGTTTTGAAATATTATTTTATGTATATAATAATTGAAAAGTTGATAATGGTGGAGTCCACTTTCAATATTTTAATTTGAATATATAATATTATATTTGTAAGATTGTAGTTGGTGGGTCCCATTAGATAGATTATAATTTAAAAATAGTAATATTTTAAGTAGATAGAGTTGATAGTGGTGGGTCCCATATATATAATTGAGTTAAAATATGAGAATAATGATTGATGAGTGATGTAGGGTAGTGTATATGTTTGAGAATAGAAATTATAGGTTTGAGATGCTGTTTTATGTGAAAAATAGAAAATGAAAATGATGATTTCCATTGGAAATTTTATGGACAAACATGATTCTACTTTTACGAATAGTTGGAAAATGGAAATAGGCTCCTAGAAACATAAACAAACAAGGCCTTTTCTCTAGTGGAACGAAAATGAAAAATTTTCATAAGCAATCGCACCAAAGACTCACCGCTTTTAGATTCTAATTAGGAAAATAATTTTTTGCAACTTTGAATTTTAGCTTGATTTTGGACTTTGCAACCAAAACTAATTATTTTTACAACTAACAATCTAAACATTGCGGGTGTGTCAATTTGCAACCTTAGGCCAATCGAAATTGGAATATTCCTGGAATATTTGCCCATGTGGCCCGGAATATTCCAGAATATTCCAACTTCTACTTGCCAAATGTTGCAAAGTGGAAACACTGTAAAGTTCAGGTTGCTAATTGTAAAAACAAATATTTTAGATTGCAAAGTGTAAAAATGGTCAAAATTCAAGTTGCAAACAACTATTTACCCTTCTAATTAAATGAAACATAATCAAAAGCAGAAGATGACATTTGCAAATACTAAAAAGTTAAGAAATACTTTTTTTTAGTGATTGGAAACACTCCCTTATTATTTGCAACCAATATTACATTTTTCAAATTTGAGGATAAGAATGTCGAAAGTAACTTTTTTTTTATTTACAAAAATATCATCAAAATCAAAAGTGTCTAACTCCTAACTTTTAGATTTTGGTTAAATCAAGCAGAAGTTAAAGCAAAATCTGACATTAATTTGTAAATATTAAAAAGTGATTTTTCAAAAATCACTTTCTTTTAGTGTGTGCAAACTCCTAACCTAGTCCAAGAATTTTCAGATAATTGATGGAGAAATAAAGGCATAATCACTCTTATATGGCAAGATGCAGATGACACAAAAAAAACTGAAAAAAAAAATTTAAGTTCATCTGCATAAAATCACTTACCCTTGGTAAATCTCCAATTGGGATAGAATTTTTCCCACAATTTTGAGGTGAATAGCTGTAATTTGGTGCACTTGAGAAAGGGTCACAAATTTCGGGGAGTTGTGGATCTTCATTTTGTTCATTCAGTTCAAGCACTTCTTCAACCTTTGAGTTTATCTGAAGAAAAAGGAGAAAAAAATGATAACAAGAACACTTTATGGATAATCCAACTTAAAATTTTGCATAGGGGCAATTACAAAACTACCCCTGAGGTTTGGGTTAATTACAAAAAACTCATTCATGTTTGATTGTATGTTAAATGTAAAGGGATAATTGCAAATATTTTACAAACGTCAAGGGGTGTTTGAAAGTTTTTTTGCTTATGAAAGGTTATAGTGCAATACATAGAATTTTTGTAATTTTCACAAGCTTGTGAGTATTTTTGTAATTAACCAAACCTCATGGGTAATTATTGTAATTACCCCTTTTGCATATTTCCAAAGAAGTAATTGGATCAGTACCTCAGAAATGAAACTATGAACACTGTAATTAATTTGCTGTAAAGTTTTGCCATAATCTGTGGATTTCGGACATGGAAGAATTTCTGTGAGGCTGTTTTTTTGGGGGTCTTCTTCGAAATTCTTCAAAGTTGCACAAGTATCCCCAATAAAACTGTATTTCTTAATGCAAATTCACTTTGTTAGTACTAAAATGAGACAATTTCATTTATATATGAAGCTGAGAAATTTAGTATACTCACGTGTGAAAGAAGAAATCTACACCAGTTAGAATCCAACTTAAAGTTGTTAGAATCCAGCAAGAAAATATTAAGCTGAGACACAGCAAAGCTAATCAGAGATTAAACCAAGGAGAAATAATTAATGCAACCTAAACTTTGACCTTACACTTTTTAACCCAACTCCGCTTTTATACTTTGCGACCGAAACTATTGTTTGTTAAACTAAAAACATAAACTTTTCGTATTTTTCACTTTGCAACCTCATCTCTGCCATAATTAGAATAATCCAAGAATATTTGCCCATGTGACCTGAGATATTCCAGCTCTGACTGGCCAGAGATTGCAAAGTAAAAATCGCAAAGTTTAGGTTAATTAGTTACAAAATAATAATAATAATTTAGGTTAAACGTAAAAATGACTAAATTTCATGTTGCCAAAAAATCATTTTCTCTTAAACAAATAAACAAAAATCTACAACAGTATTAAATTATGGGTAAATTGCAATTATCCCTATTTTTTTGTCACTTACACTATAATACCAGGACGAAATTGCAAGGTCAGCAGAACTGGGCCAAATCAGCAATCCATTAGTCTAAACAAGTTGGTTTTGTCACATGTTCATGTCAGTAGAAACTAAATAATCAAAATAGCAGAGTAGAAATCAAAGGATTACAAAAATCTAGGGATAATTACCAAACACTACCCCTAAAGTCCAGGTTAATTACAAAATGCCCAAAAAAGTTTCAAAATTACAATAAAAAAATCCTGAGGTTTGATTGTGTGGGTGTTACCGTGATATTTTCACAAATGTAAACTAAGTGTTTGAATTATAAAGGGGATAAAATGTAACAGAATCACACCTCAAGAAGATTTCTGTAAAAATTTCAAAACACTTCGGGTTTTTGGTTATTAAAATCAGTTTTTGTAATTATCCCAAAAATCCATAAGAAAAATGTATTATGTCATTAATCAGCAATTAGACACACACTCATATTTATCAGTAGAGAAAACATTCCATGCTAAACTCAGCATCTCATAATACATGATGTAACATTCGTGAATTCATCAATTAAAAAATAATTAGAAAACGAAACTCACCTAATCCAGCAACTAACAAAACCAAGTTGATCGACAAGACCACAAGATTCACCACGTATCTGGACAATAAACATGGGATTACTGCTAAAGTACTATTCACTATTCAAATTAAAGTCAGGCTTAATTTCAATTTTGGTCCAGGTGACATATTTAGTCATGTAATTATTGTTTGTAGCAATTTCGGTTCATGTAAATATAAAAAGTTGTCATATTTGGTTTTCAAGTATGCCTTGTAGCAATTAAATTTTGAATTTTGTGCAATTTATGTCCTATAAGTTCTAAGTTTATGCAATAGTTGTCCTGAAAGGTGAAATACGACTTACCCATTTGAGACCAAAATTGTACAAAAATTTAAAATTTATAGGAGCTAAATTGCTACATCGAGCTAACATGATCAAATATGTCACTCTTTGGATTTACATGACCTAAATTGCTATATGGATATTTATAGGACCAAATATGTAACCGCTTATACTTGGAGGACCAAAGCGAAGCCTTAAAGTCATATCTAAATTGAGATTAGAAAGAAAGAATCCTTACAATGTTTGAATAGCTCGATCCAAAGATTTTCTGTTATGTCGGACAAAATTTTGTATGTTTAAGGATAAAACTCTGAGGCGGTGTGATGTGACGTTGAGTAGGTGGCAAGTTTTAGAATCATATGGTAGTAGCAAAGTCTGCATTTGTTGTAAGGTGGCTTTAACTTTCCCTATGGTTCGAGAAACATTATCAGCAGCACCAAATATTGTTTTTTCTAGATTCTCAGCCCTCTCATGGCATTTCTCGGTTGCTGCTATTGTCACACTGCTACCAGCTCTACAATTGATCAAGAACATATGCACCAAAATTAAGGAAATTCAATGTTACACTTTAAAAAAGAAAGGGATAATTACACACAAAACAATGTGGTTTGGAGTATTACAACAAAACCCAGATAAGTTTCATAATTACAGAAATCCTGTTGAGGTTTGATTTCATAGCACTTCTTTACCTCAATTAAACTACACACAAATTACTGATGTCATCAAATATTTTACAATCAAATCCCTCAATTTTCTCAAATATCCCCAGTTTTTGTCTTATGTTTTATAATTACATCCCTCAAATTTTCTAAATATTAGAAATTATCAAACGAAAGTTGGGAATATTTGTAATACCTACTTCTGACGGGTCAACTAATAGTTGGAGCAAAATGTAAGATGAAATTAAATTTGAAATGTTTTTTTTTTTGAATTTTGAAACTTCAATGGATCTTTTTTTGTTACCACAAACCTGAAGAGTTTTTTTTTTTTTTAAATAATTATCCCAAAAAATACTAAATGCGAAGATTGAGTTGGGTAATTAATACTTACATGGCAAAAATGGTAAACAGAACGAGCAGCCAGAATACTATCAAATTGGAGGACTTGGGATGATCCACGACTGGGGATGTGCTTCCGCTTAAATTCTTTACAACTATAAAAACCCCAAAGCCAACGCCACAGACCACCCAAATTCCTGCCACTGCGTAACCATGAATTCCTGTAAATGCCGCTGACTGGATATTTGGAAACATAAAAAATAATTAAATAAAATAGTGAATCAATAGTACTATTCCTTTATAACCACTGAAATCGACAAGTCCTTCCTTAGACATTATCATTATTAGGGATAATTACAAAAATTACCCTTGATGTTTAGCATATTACATAAAAAATCTAGTTATCTTTCAAATTATAAATGTCCCTTGACATTTGCTTTTGTTTTATAAATTACACCCGTAAGAGGAATATATTTATAACACCTTAATTAAATGGACATTTGTAATTTTGAAACATAAATTTTTTCTTTTGTTATTAGGTTAAACTCAAAGAATAGTAGTTGTAATTATTCCTTATTACTAATACAAGTAGTATTGATATTAAAAACAGTTTTAAGTGGTACAGATTTTGCTTTAACGGCATTGACATGGGTTCCATTGAGTGCGTTAGTTTTCTCCGCTATAAAAAATTACTTACAAAAATATTTGTACGTAAGTATTATAAAATTCTGTTGGAATTAAAGATGGACAGATTTCCGACAAACCAAATTGTTGATAAAATCGTTGTAGGTAAATATTTATCGACAAAATCTAAAACAAGAAATTAAGAAAAAAACAGTCTAAAGTGTGATTGAGAAACAAAAAAGAATTGAAATACGACAAGAAATACTAAATAGGAACAGAAGATTCATAAGTGACTGAAAACAGTAGTGAAATAACACGTAACACAAAATTGAAACATAAAATTCGAAACGACTACTGAAAACATGATAAAGAAGTTAACAAAAAGAGGATTTAAAACTTACGGCCCAGTAATGTTTGTTCCTAATATCATAATCGCCCCCATAATTTCTGAATTTTCTGAAAGGATCAGGCCTTTTGGCAATTTGCTCCGAAACGGATGATCCAAACACTAGAGAATTTTCAGTAAATGGAGAAATTGAAACCAAAAGGAGCACGAAAGGTATAGCATTTTCACTTGATCTCGACATTATAATTTCATCTGCCGATCTTCGTTTCTCTTGGTATACAATCCGAGGAGGTGCACGAAAAGATTGTTAGAAGACTAATAAATTAATGTACAACAACGAAAATGTTTAGGAAAGGAAAGATGGAAAAACGAATTTTCTAACTTGCTTATTAAGGTTAGAATAGCTTGTGTCCTTAGTTTTCGTAACAAACTTTTGTTAGTTTTAGGGAGTCGACTAGTTTTTGTTCATTCTTGCTTCGAAAGACTCTCCACTTGTTTCTCTTATCATTCATGTTTATTTATAACGGCTTCTATATATAGTTAGACTATTTATTTTAGACAACATTGTGATAGAGATTCATAATCACTTTGTTTAAGTTACAATCACAACACTCGTTTGGATTTGTTGATGGGAGTAATAAGATTGATTTAGTTAAGCTTGTTCATGATATTGTGATATTGTTTGCAATCACCAAAAAATTGCTTCGACAAAATCATTTTTTGGTGTTTGCAACTTATGCTTATATATGATTCTCCTTTATTTAATCAAAATCTAAAGGTAGGGGATACGTGTTTTAGATTTCTAATTCTACGGTTTAACTTACAAACAAATAACTATTTTTACAATTTTTTTCACCAAACGCTCTCGACTTCTAAGACGATTTGCAAACACTACCAATCAGTGGCGGAGGGAGGGGGCCAACCTCCCCCCCCCAGTTTTAAAAAAAATATTTACAAGGTAATTTTTTAAAAAAATATTTTTAGCTAAAATTTACATGATTTTTCTTTTTGTTTTTGACTTGGTCCACCCCAATTTCGTGTATTAGCACACTCAGTAATATTTTACGGCTAGGCCACTTCTACCAACTTCATTTTACAATAAATCCTTCTTCTAGAAGCAGAGGTTTTCCAAAAACTCTTTAAAATAATATCTAGTGTTTTATATTTGGATTGGATGATTGGAAGATTGATAATTTATTTCGTTTCTTATAGTGTTTTGTTTATCTGCTTGTAGGCTTAAGTGGTATCGTTCACCCTTTGTAAGGGTATTGTCAGGGTTGAACCCGACATCTTTCTTTGAAATTTATCCCATTTCTTCAAACCCAAGATTCTCAACTTATTAAAAAATTATAGTTTTTGTTTGTGTAGAAAGATTATCTAGGATAGCAAATAAAAAATCTAAAATGCCCTTTATCCAATAAAAAATCTAAATTTGCCATCTATTCAGTTTTTTGCTTCAGGACAAATATGTAACTTTTTGAATTTGGTTGGACAACCCATCTGTTGGGTTTTATAACAACATAAATGGGCTATGGCCACAGGCACCACTTTACCGTAGATACGCTTGATAATCTACCAAACTCCTTATTCATTAACGGCACGTCTTAAAATATACCTAGCATTTTATCCAAGTGACTTATATATTAAATCCAGCTTAATCCTAAAATCCAAACAAGACCTAAAATTCAAGTAGTATAAGACGAAAAGAAAAAGAAAAAATGTATTATTGTCGATTTGAAATTTCCTTTATATTTTTTAATTTTGTTGTATTTGACATTAATTCAATACAATACTTAATATATATATATATATATATATATATATATATATATATATATGGTTAGCATCAAATGTGGTTGGGGCTACCAGTGTGGCGATTTGGATTAATCAATCAATCCTCTCGTAGAAAAAATCTCCGTCAGCGCTGATTAATCCCCGCGCAGCGCTAGGCCCCTTGTCCGCCTACGATTTTTTTTTCCGATTAGGCCCGCCCAACCTTGCCTAGGCTCGCCTAGGCGCTAACTTGATCTGCCGCCTAGCGAGCGCCTAGCTTGTAGCGTTTTACAATATTGATCAATCCATACTTTTTATTCAATGGTCCGGATTGCTATTAAAAATAAGCGATTTATCAATTAATTAATAGGTGGAAATGTATAATAGTAACTAACAAAATGTCATAAATCATGCCCCTACAATCAAGGGATTGATTAATACCACGTTTCCAAAACTGAATTGTGCACCATTTTAATATATGAACTGTACACCATTTAATAACTGACTGTACACCATTTTATATCTAACAGTGCATCATTGTATAACTAATTGTACACCGTTCAATCCCAGCGATTTTTATGGGATTTAATTTTACAATTGTTCCTGCTTTTCATTCAATTATAGTTTACTTCATAATGATGTACAATTAGTTATACAATGATGCACTGTTAGATATAAAATGGTGCACAATCAGTTATTAAATGGTGCAAAATTCAGCTATTAAAATAGTGCATAATTCAGTTAAGGAAATGTGATCTTTATCACATCCATGATTGTAGGGCGTAATATGGGAAGGTGGTTACACCATTTTGCCTTTATAGGGTTTTTAGATGATGTACAATTAGTTATACAATGATGCACAGTTAGATATAAAATGGTGCACAGTTAAGTTATTAATAGGAAGATGGTTCACCATTTTGTCTTTATAGTTCCTTTAGATGATGTACAATTAGTTATACAATGATGCAATGTTAGATAGTTTATGGTGCACAATCAGTTATTAAATGGTGCATAGTTCATCTATTAAAATGGTGCATAATTCAGTTATAAAAACGTGATCTTTATCACATTCATGATTGTAGGGCGTCATTATGGGAAGGTGGTTACATCATTTTATCTTTATAGGATTTGTAGATGATATACAATTAGTTATACAATGATGCTTGTTGTTAGATATAAAATGGTGTACAGTCAGTTATTAAATGGTGTACAGTTCATATATTAAAATGGGGCACAATTTTAGTTATGGAAACGTGATATTAATCAATCCCTTGAATGTAGGTGCGTGATTTATGGCATTTTGCTAGTTACTATTATGCCCTTTCCACCTATTAATTAATTGATAAATCAGTTATTTTTAATAGCAATCTGGACCATTGAATAAAAAGTGTGGATGGATGGAATCAATCCATATTGCCACACGGTAAGAGACTACCACACGAGATCTCATCCCTATATATGTGTGTGTGTGTGTTAATGTTACAGGCTGAACAATGCATATTTGATAAAATAAAATAGGGATAAAAACCTTTAACCCCCCAAACTATTCAAAATTTTACACTTAGCCATACGAACTTTAAAACATATACTTAACCCCCTCAACTTCGCGAAGTTTTACACTTTGCCTTAAATTCCAATTTTACCCCTATTATCATCAAAGTTGGTTTCGATTTACCCTCTAAACTTTAAGGTTGTTGCACTTTACCACCTAAGCTATCAATTTTATTGTATTTACTCTGTATGGTCTTCGATCCTCGAAAATAGTATCGAGTCCAGGTTTATTAAGAACTTTTAGTTAAATTTATTATATTTATGTAATTAACAATTGGTGAGGAGAATTTCTCACGAGAATATGGATGCGGACAATTGTCCAAAATGTACACCTTACGGGGATATATCGTCAAATTTTTGACGATGTACGCACAAGATCACCAAGACAAGATAGCATATTGGAACAACCAATATGATGAAAAAAAAACGTCGCGAGGGCGATAAGGAACCTTGAGACACTTTGTGAAAGATAAGGGCATATTATCCGAGTTTCTTCTGATAAACCCGGATATTATATGTCGATCCGATGAATCATCGGAAGCGATCCATGAAAATGCCCATCGAATAATGATTCACGATGGAGTACGGAGTGGAAGCGAGATACTTCTAGACAAATCTAAGTTCTTAGAAGATCTTAGAGAAGTCCAGGAAGATGGTGCGTAATTATGGCAACCGCCATATTCATCTACGACCCAAGTTCATGAGATCAAAACCAGATGAAGGCGATGGTGAAATATCGAGGAGGAAACTCTTGAAATCCTTCATGATATTCAAAAACGAGTTAAGAACCACGGAGGACAGATCAAGTTCATTCGGAGGGAAAATGCATACAAACTAAAAAATGATGGATATGGAAAAGATTAATCTTAAAGATCTACATGACCTTAGAATCCTTCGCAGGATTAGGAATTGTAGATTTAAAGATGACGCAGGAGATGGAACATCTTTGGTTACCTATGACCCCAAGGTAGACCAATTCCACCACCACCGATGAAATCCCAACGTGACGAGAAAGTTGGGCTCAAATCGAATACCCGAGAGGAAAAAAAATGCCTCACGGAGATTTTAATACAAGGAGAGATCTATTATAGGAACTCGACAATCCAAAAGGCCAAATTTATATAATATGCCTTATGGAAAATCGTTGCTCGATCATATACATCCATACGGATTGATGCTAATCGAAAAACCCATATTTTAAAAATCAAGAAGTCCTTATAGATGAATGGGCAAAATTTATGAGGATTGTAGCATGAACCCTTGATCTTACAAAGGATGCATTCATCTTACTCCTTGAGATAAGTCTTGAAAGATCCGTAAGGATTGCATGGGATATGACCAAGCACATATGAAAAGCGATCACAAGCTGTAGAATCATTAAAAGTAATTGTCGATGATATGGACAAATTATTCAAAATCCATTTTATCGACACAAGCTATTTTGAGGGATTAGAAGAAGAAAAAAGAAAATGATACAAACAAGCTCTCTACTGCCTCGAAGTACGTCATATTTGTCATATTGATGAATATATCAAGTTATTCACCGAGTACCGGTGGAAGTCTAAGATTGAGACAAAGAAGCTTCACAACTATTCTTTGCCAAGATTTCGAGTCCTTGGTGAGAAATGCTTATCCGTGAATACAAGGAGGCAGCAGATTTAGATACAGTGGCCAGAAGAATGTCTTTCTTAAAGGCTAAGTTATCTAATGGTGCTACTAAGCAAGACAAAGACTATACAAAATTAAAAGAGATTACGAGGAATTAATAAAAGCAGTTCATCTATGTTGCGTAGCGATGGTATCCCAACGGTTGTGGGAAGTCAACCACGGCGGCATAAGAAGAAGAAGGAGAGAAGCCATCCATACCGTGGGAAGCGACAACAAAACAAGCGGTATTCATGGAGACCTAGAAGGTTACGGTCAAAATAAAAAGCTCGAAATTATAAACTATGGCAAAGACCAACACCAAGTAGGAGTAGAGCTTCAACATCAGGTTCAAATCAAGCAAGTACCAGCAGAACCACAGGTAGAAGAACTTTCAGGCGAGCTCACACCAGAGCTAATGAAAGTTTCAAAGACTGCAATTCTTTGGACATGCGGAGTAATAGGACATATCTCAACAGGATTACTCGGACAATAAAAACGAGGAGTCGACATTTCGAAGGGACACCGAGAAATAGAAGAAGTTGTCTACTATCAAGATCTTATACATGTGTATCAATTTGAGGATATACCTCGGATGAAATCATCTATGAAAAAAGATCGATTTCGATGATGGAAGTGACTTGACTCAGAATCGAGTGAAGAAGAAATTCTTCAAACAGACGGTTAGGGAGGATATGTCGGGATTCCTCTCTCACACTACGGTTTCTCATAAAACTCTTATGAGAATTATGAAAGAAGATCCAAAGCTTCAAATTTATGATGGTTTACGATTGGAGCTATGGAAATGGCATTGGATAAGATTGGGTTTTCGCAAAGAGAAAACACCAAATTATCCACAGGATAACAATTGGATAATTTGCCATTCCAATGGAGTTTACCGTAACCTCGATCGAGATGCAGTTGGCTCCTTACCGAGAAGTCCATGAGATTAAAAACACAGTCAAGAGAGAAGTTTCAAACACACTCTCATGGATCCATATCGAGCCATAAGGGTTATTATTAAGACAACATTCAAAGAAAGAATTGATTCGCTCACTCATCCGGCCATCTTTGACAAGCGAATTTCAAATCTCAAGGATTCATGCCTTGGAGCGATTCTTATGTAAATTTGTATGCGGGAAAATTGGCATTTAATGTCTACCCTAGATTTCAATAGAGTTCTAACCCTTCATCGGGATTTCAAAAGAGATGATTTGATGAAATAAGGGAATAGACCTTACTCGATCACATACAAGATTTCTAGGCTCTCTCGAATACATATCATTTAGAAGTATTCTTAAGAAATGAATTTATTGAAGTCCCAAGAATCTTTGAGGACTTTGTCGGGGTGGTTCTACCGAGAAATTATTGAGTCTCCAACTATAAAGGAGATCGATATGAAAATTCAAGACCAACCGAGTCTTCAACAAAAGTTGAAGTCTCGAGTTGAACCGAGAAAGATGTCTTTCCAACAAGACATAATGATAAGCGATGAGTTGTCGGGAAGAAAAGAGACCGAGTACGATTCGGCGAATCCCAAATATTTTCAAAACATAAGGAGAGATGAAATGTCCAGAAGGATGGAAAGAAGTTGAAGTAATATTCAACATCACTCAAAAAGGATAATATTTTTCCTTGTGATGTTTTATATTATCTCCAACAACATATAGTTGGAAGGTATCAAGGAAGCCTGAAAATGGGTGAAATTGAGCTGACTATTACAGGAACGGCAGGAAAAATCCCAGAGCAGTTAATACTGGGTATTGAATTTCTTGAGGATCATAAATCTTGGGAAATATTACAAGATGGAATGGAGTTCACAGTGGATGATAAAAGATACAGAATAAGATGACCACTAGTCCATTCTCCATATACATTTCTATCGGAATGTTATATGATGATTACAAAGTCGAGTATTGTAACGACCCAATTTTATTAATTTAAAATATTCTAAAAATATTTTAAAAAAAACATAATTTTATAAATTAAAGTGATCTCAATAATGATAAAAAAAGGTTGATTGAGAAATTTTAATTTTTAAGGAAAAAATATAATAATAATAATAATAATAATAATAATAATAATGATAATAGTAGTAATAGTAGTAGTAGTAGTAGTAATAATAATAATAATAATAATAATAATAATAATAATAATAATAATAATAATAATAATAATAATAATACATCTTCAAAATTAAAATATCCAACAATTGTTCCAAGCATAAACCAGAAAAATTAAAGACATAAATCTAAAATTTAGTCCGGTCATAATTATTTAAAATATAGCATGATTTATTCCACCATCCATAACATCATATCTTCAGCCTGATTCCTCAACCTGAAAGTCATGATAATAATAGGGGTGAGCTTCATCTCGCTCAATAGAGATATATCTGTCAATATTTAATATAACATGAAAAACATTCACATAATTACAACAAGAAATTCATTCATTTCTATTTTTCCTCCTCGATCGGCGATTTCGCATATAGCATTGCGGGTCACCCCGAAGATACGTTTGATCGGACCCTTTTCATAGCCCCTAACTTATATGAATTCCTCTTGACATATATTGCAATAAATGAAGTACAATCATGGAACATTAAATAAAGACAAATAATGTAAAAATCCTTACCTTAATAACTGCAGATACTTGATGTAGAAAAATTGAACGACAAAATTCCTAGTCCTTGATTCCCTCATTTTCTATTATAGAGAGTTTAGAAAGTTGTGGAAAAAACATGTGGTTTAACCATATATTTATATGCCAATTTTTATTTTTATTTCTATATTTTTTTAAATCCTAAATTAACCCCTAATATAACCCCTATAAACTAACCCCTAAATTAACCCCTAAAATAACTTCTAAATTAACCCCTATTTATTTATTTACTTTTTTTTTGTTATCACATTCTACTCTCCTTAAATAAAATTTCGTCCTCGAAATTCGATATCTTACCTGGAATTGAAAATTTTGGATATTTGACACGAATCTTCTCTTCACGCTCCCAAGTAGCTTCATTTCACCATGACGTCTCCATTGTATTTTGATCAAAGCAATATCTTTATTTCTCAAATGGAGAATCTTGCGTTCCAAAAAAACTTCTCGGTGCTTCCTCATAAGTTAAATCATTGTTGATTGTCGATCCTTATAATTCACGATATGACTTGCATCATGAACATACTTTCTTAGCATAGAGACGTGAAAAACATTGTGCACACTTGATAGTGTAAGTCCAGCGCTACGATAATCTAGAGGGGGTGGATAGATTATCTCCATCTTTTCGATTTCGCCCTCTTTTTCGAATCAATTACGCCAAGACAATAATAAAGGTGCAGAATCTAAACAACACGCGTCAATTTATAGAGGTTCAACCCACCTAGGGCGTAATCCTCTACCACCCCAAAGTATCTCAGGGATGGATTTCAAAAAGAAAAAGATTTTATTAATTACCACAATTAATACAACATCTTACAATATCACCCAAGAGCACCACACTCTTCTTCAACACCACCTTTGAGATTACCACAATCTCTCTTGAAGATTACCACAATCTCCAATGGCACCTTTTGAAGATTACCACAATCTTCAACCTTGAAGAATACCAAATTCTTCAATACCTCAAGAGCACCACACTCTTGAAACACCTATCACCTAGATCACCCAAGTGTATTCTTTCCACAAGAATACTCACAAGGATGTCTTGTGTTGAATGATGACAAAGATCAAGATTACAACTCAATAATGTATATTACAATTTGAGTGCAAGTGTAATCAAGAAAAGCCTAGACCTCAAGATGTGAAAGTGAAATACTTAGGCTATAAATACAACAAGAGTGTTGAATATGAAGGCTTGGAAATTTGCAGATTTCTTGTTGTTTGATTGCTTGTGTTGTTATGTCTTGTGTCTTCAATTCATCCTCTATTTATAGGAGAGTCTTCACCAACATAGGCTCCTTCTTCTTCACTTTTGTCTACAAAAAGAGGATCACAAGATGTAGAAATATTGTACAAAAATGAAAAGTAAATCTTGTTGTCAAAGAATTAAACGGTATAATTTTGTTGTCACAAAATAACATAGGCGATCATTTGCCCTGTTTAAGACTTCGAACGTTTGAAAAAGAAAGTGCAATCCAGTGCACAGATCGTCGGGGAGGTTGGCCCGGTCGACGGGGTGCGCCGGTCGCCTAGTGCGACCGGTCGGCCTCACCCTGACCGGTCCCCTCCTTCTTTTTTTTCAGAATTTGTTTCGCTTTCGTTCTGCTTTCATTTTTTCAACTCTTGGTACCGGTCGACCTCTTATGCGACCGGCCGACCTCCAATTTGAAATGTTGTCCGAATTTTATCAAAAATAAACTTCAAGAAATACTCCAAAAAATTAGTAAAAACATTTTAAATCACTTGGGAGTATTTGGACAATATTTATAAACATTGTTTTGGTGTAAAAACCAATTTAAACAAAACCATCAAAAGTGTTGTCCATTTTTATCGAATAATAAATACTAAGAAATACTCCAAAAATTAGTAAAAGCATTTAAAATCATTTAGGAGTATTTGGACAACATTTATAAACATTATTTTGGTATAAAAACTCATTTAAACATAATCATCAAAATCTTGATAAAAACATTTATCTAACAAACTCCCCTTTTTGATGATTATAAACCAAAACAATTTTAGGAAGTTGATTTTAAAACAAAACAAATTTCCGGTCTAAAACATCAATCCATTATAAGCAAGATTCATCATAAGTACAAACACACAAGGATATGAGCAAAGATTTTTCAAAATTATTTTTGCACAAACTCCCCTATCAATATGCATATCAAGAACAAGTACAAAAACAACCAACTAAAAGCTAAAAGCTTAGCTTTTACAACTTAAGCTTGAATTATCATGAGCTTATAAGCTCCCCTGTCACAAAACATCATTAGTCCAAGCATAAAAGTGCACAATACATCAAATGGACTAAGTAATTTGGCTTTTGATAGCCATAGCACGTAGCTTTTCTTGCAAGCCTATTTCCGCTTCTTTGAGCGTTTATGCATTTTTCCTATTTCTCCCCTTTGGAATCATCAAAAAAAATGTTAGCACGATAAAAACATCATATAATTCTATCAAAGTGTGCAACTTAATCGATTTATCGGCATATTGATCATTGCAACATAAATTCCAAATAATAAGGGAGAAGTCAATCATGTGATTTGCAAAAGCTTATTTGATTGATAAAACATGATCTCTATAAACTTAGAAGACTTTTCAAATCGAGAGAATCATGTAGGTGATGAATTTTTCATTGAAACATTTTGTCGAACACTTAGCGTAAGCGTCGAATAAAACAAGAGAAATACAACGCCTTTGTAATTCGTTTAAGCCAAAAAATTCATCACCATTTGCAATACAACAATATTCATCTATCAACAATAATCATGCACACCACAATTATACAAGAATTCCATCAAAAAACAACACATAAGCATTTTCTCAAGGGTTCAACCCAATTGAGATTAAAGGATGAATTAAACTTACCAATCAATCGGAGAAGTAGAGTAATACGGATGATATACTATAAACCCAAAAATATAGAATATACAAGAAAGAAATCATTTTGGGTGAATTGTGTGTGAAATTTGCAAAGGGGTTCGATTTTGGAAGAAAATAACCAAAATAACGAAATGAAGGACAAAAGCAATTTTATTGCTGAAAATGGTCTGGGCGACCGGTTGGGGTCATGGGCGACGGTCGGCCTTGCCCCAATCAACCCAGTGATTCATCCTGTTTTCCAAAATCCGAAGTTTGAACCAAAAATCCGATTTTTCGCCCCTAAGTTTTAAAAACGTGCAAAATGCAAACATAGACCTCATTCAATATACATTATGTCATAATCAAGCTCGAAATGAGGTAAAAAGACTCGGTAAATGAACAAATGTCCGAGTTAACTTTGAGACGGAATTAAACACATCTCAAGTTTTTGTTAAAAAAAAAACGCAATCCCTTAAAAAGATATCAAATCTCAATATGTTTAGTTCGATTATGACGAACCATATTTTGAGAAATTGTTAACACCGAACTTGTTATCCCGGAAAAATAAGAACGTTTTAATACTTTGGATACAACAAGTCATAAGAAGAAGTGCCTTTTAAATATTTGAAAATTTCTTTTAACAGCATTTTAATGAGATTCGTTGGGATAGTTTTTGAAATCGAGCATATAGACATAAGGCATATAAAATGTCGAGTCTATGGGAATAATACAAGAAAACATACCTTGAATTTGTTTGTCAACCGATATGCCTTCCTCAACCTTTGTCAATCTTTTACATTGGTAACCATAGAGGTTGAGATAATTTTTCCTTCTTCAATGCCTAACTTCTTCAAAGGTTCTATTGTACACTTTGATTGACATTGTTTATCTTGAAGTCAAGGAAGAATATTTGCTCCTCCATCATGCTCATCTTGAATTCTCCTTTTATTAACTTAGAAAATTTCTTGCACAAGAATTCATTAGAAGCACCAAAAATATCATACATTGCACAAGTAAGTAATCTTACCCTTTTTCAAAAACAAAGAGAGTAATAAAAACTTTACCTCTTGTAAAACCATTTAGCAAAAATAGCTAAGTCTATCAAACCATACACGGGTACTTGTTTTTAAACCATACAAGACCTTTTATAAAAATCATTTGGCCTAGAAAATTTTAAACCCGGAGGTTGTTTTACATAAACTTCTTTTTGAATAAAACCATTGAGAAAATGGATTAAACATCCATTTGGTAAAGTTTGAAATTTTCTTAAACCAAGAATGGGCAAGTAAAATGTGAATAACTTCTAAACGTGCTATGAATGATTCATCAAAATTAATTACCTTCTTCTCGAAAATACCTTCGAGCTACTAACCTCGCCTTAGTTCAAACAATGTTGCCTTGATCATTGAGTTTGTTCCAAATACCTTTTTGTCTTCTTCATCACTATAGGGCATCCAATTGATCTAAGGTGTTCATAATAGAACATTTACATCCAAATATTTGAGGTAACTAATATTTGGAGTACTTCATTTCTCATCTACACAACTTAACAAACTCATTAATGGCATCGCTTATATAAGCAAAAAAAATAGCCCAAGTGTAAAAACATGCCTCAATCATCAATCACAAAATATCTTGCATAAGAGCATAGTAGAAATAGACACTATATATATAGACCATGAAGCAAGAAACACATACTATGCATTTAGAAGATCGTCAAGAGTCTAATAAATCATGCAAGTTAAAAAAGCTACAAAGGTCTCTTTTGAAATTTGAAAATCCGACAAAGCATATAGTTGAGACCTCATTTAAAAGAAGTATTTGAACAAGAGTTGACAAAGCAAATATGTGCAATCAAATATCGAATAGTGCCTTTCAAAAAGTCTAAAAATCCTCTTAATGGCACTTGTATGAAATACTATGAAAAACAAGCACATAGGCACATGACAATACATATATCGAGTCTATAAGAGTAAGAATAACACAAGTAAACGTACTCGATAATTTATGCCTTTCTTAACAAATAATGACGTAAATGGTCATTTGTGAAGATATGTAAATCCTACACAATTCTTAAAACAAATCTAGCACAAATCATAATGATAAAAGTGTAGGCTAAGAGATATCACAAGTAAGCTCATGCCATAAAAATCCATAACACACTTTAGTCTACAAAAATGCACAAGAGTTTTAAAAACATCATATAAAGTCTTCTTTTTCAAAAATATTTTAAAAGCACAAATATATATTGAAGACCTTAATTAAGAAATAAATACTTGAAAACTCATTTTGCAATTAAGACACAAATAAAAGCATGCATAATAACAAAATAAAATGCATATCTAAATAGGGAGATACGGGTTACCAATTACGTCATTTACATGGGTTGTGTCGTTCCCATTGTTGATTATATCTTCCCTTGAGAAGTCACTTTGATGATGGCTTCTTTGATTGCTCCATTTCAAGGTTTGTTATCTTCCCATTTTTGATAGTCTTTTCTTCTTTGAAAGTCATCTTGATGATGTCTTTGCCATTTCCACGGATTATGTTCTTCCCATTTTTGATAGTATCCTCTTCTTGGAAATTGACTTTGTTGAAAATGTTTTCTCCTTTGATCAAATGAATTGGTCATTTGATGTCTTCTTGGCGGTATGAATTTTCTCCGATTATTATTTTAGGGTACCTAATAAAACATTATTTTGTGGTACCCTCAAGTGTTTTGGGTCCTTTAGGATTAGCTTTGAGACTTTTAGGTCTCCAATAATAATTAGAGTTATTTCTAGCCCGACAATAATAATTGGGAGCATAATGACCAACATGCATAGGGACTTGATTTCTTTTCACATAATTAACAAACACTAGCTTATGATCAAGTCCTTGTTTCAATTTATCACAACTATGAACATCAATAATATCGGTCATTTTATCGTTACTCAAGTTGGATTTTGATAAATCATTTTTCATGCAATTAATATCCTCAACAAGAGTACTATTTTCTTTTTCAAGGTTTCTAACCTTGTCAAGTGTGGTGGTGTGATCACATGATAGTGATTCATAAGAGAAAAATAAATTATCCTTGTCAATTATTAAAATATTGAATTTCTTTTTCAAATTTTTGTATTTAACAAGTAAGCTTTGGAATTCATTTTGAAGTTCATCAAAATCATTTTGCAAATCACTATAATCATTTTGTATTTCATTATCATAAGAAGTGGAGGGTTTTGAACTTACCTCGTTTTCTTTCTTGAAGCCCATAAGACATCGTTCGTTTTCATCGACGTCGGAAGTTGTAGGAAGCTCATCCCATGTTGGGTTTGTATCCATTTGAGAAGTAGATGTTTTTGAGTGGCTCCTTTCATTTGCATATACTTCTTCTAATTTTCTCCATACTTCATGTGCCGATTTAATTCCTACAATATGATTATATTCCAAAATGGTAAGTGAACAATATAAAATATTAAGAGCTTTACCATTTAAGGAGATGATTTTCTTCTCTTCATCATTGAGCTCTTTGAGGCCTTTGGAGGTGTGTGGTGTGTCCATCATCGGAATGGATTCTTCATTTACGATCGTGTTCCAAATATCAAACCCGCAACTTTGTAGATAGCATTCCATTCTTTCTTTCCAAAATATATAATTTTTGGAATCAAATAGTGGTGGCTTGGTGGTGGAGGCGCCAGAAGGTAGACTTCATTCGTAGCCGGTGATCGTTCCTCTTTAATCGCAATATGGAACGAGCTTGCCAAAGAGTTTGGCTCGATACAACTTGTAAGTCCAAGCGGCTACGATAATCTAGAGGGGGTGAATAGATTATCTCCATCTTTTCAATTTCGCCCTCTTTTTCGAATCAATTACGCCAAGACAATAATAAAGGTGCGGAATCTAAACAACACGCATCGAGTTATAGAGGTTCAACCCACCTAAGGCCTAATCCTCTACCACCCCAAGATCTCGGGATGGATTTCAAAAAGAAAAAGATTTTATTAATTACCACAATTAATACAACATCTTACAATATCACCTTGAAGAGCACCACACTCTTCTTCAACACCACCTTTGAGATTACCACAATCTCTCTTGAAGATTACCACAATCTCCAACGGCACCTTGTGAAGATTACACAATCTTCAACCTTGAAGAATACCAAATTCTTCAATACCTCAAGAGCACCACACTCTTGAAACACCTATCACCTAGATCACCCAAGTGTATTCTTTCCACAAGAATACTCACAAGGATGTCTTGTGTTGAATGATGACAAACATCCAGATTACAACTCAATAATGAATATTACAATTTGAGTGCAAGTGTAATCAAGAAAAGCCTAGACCTCAAGATGTGAAAGTGAAATACTTAGGCTATAAATACAACAAGAGTGTTGAATATGAAGGCTTGGAAATTTTGATTTCTTGTTGTTTGATTGCTTGTGTTGTTATTGTCTTGTGTCTTCAATTCATCCTCTATTTATAGGAGAGTCTTAACCAACATAGGCTCCCGACATAGGCTCCTTCTTCTTCACTTTTGTCTACAAAAAGAGGATCACAAGATGTAGAAATATTGTACAAAAATGAAAAGTAAATCTTGCTTTGTCAAAGAATTCAAACGGTATAATTTTTTGTGTCAAAATAACATAAAGGCGACCAGGTTGCCCTGTTTAAGATTTCGAACGTTTGAAAAGAAAGTGCGATCCAAGTACTGTGTCGTTAGGGGTCGACCGGTCGACGTGGGGGTGCGACAGGTCACCCTAGGGTGTGACCGGTTGGCCTTACCTCGACCGATCCTCCTTCTTTTTTTCACAGAATTTGTCTGTTTCATTCTGTTTCCTTTTTTCAACTCTTCGTGCAGTCGACCTCTTGTTTGTGACCGGCCGACCTCTAATTTGAAATGTTGTCCGATTTTTATCAAAAATAAACTTCAAGAAATACTCCAAAAAATTAGTAAAAACATTTTAAATCACTTGGGAGTATTTGGACAACATTTATAAACATTGTTTTGTGTAAAAACCAATTTAAACAAAACCATCAAAAGTGTTGTCCATTTTTATCGAACAATAAATACTAAGAAATACTCCAAAAATTAGTAAAAGCATTTAAAATCATTTATGAGTATTTGGACAACATTTATAAACATTGTTTTGGTATAAAAACTCATTTAAACATAATCATCAAAATTTTGATAAAAACATTTATCTAACAGATAGACTCGGTGGTAATGCTAGCCGATAAGCTAAATCTCCAACTCGTGTAAGGATTTCAAATGGTCCGATATATCTCGGTTTCAACTTTCCTTTTTCGCCAAATCGAATAACACCTTTGATAAGAGCTACTTTCGTAAATACTTTTTCTCCTTCACAAATTGTATATGTTTTCTCCGTCTATCAAAGATACGACTTTTGTCTATCTTGAGCCATCTTGATTCGATCTTGTATCATAGCTATCTTCTCAACAGATTTGTCGAATTAATTCAGGCCCCAAAATTTTCTTTCACCAACTTCGTTCTAATATAATTGTGATCTACATTTTCTTCCCGTACAACGCCTCGTATGGAGCCATCCCAATAGTCGATTGATAATTGTTGTTATAAGTTTAATTCCACCAAAGGTAATAATGATTCCCAATTACTTCCTAAGTCGAGCACACATGCTCTCAACATATCTTCCAATATTTGTATAGTCCTTTTGATCGCCCATCTGTTTGTGGATGATAAGCCGTACTAAAGTTTAGCTTTGTTCCCAAGGCACTTGTAGACTTTTCCAAAACTTAGAAGTAAAACGCGTATCTCTGTCTGAAACAATTGACACAAGAACTCCATGAAGTCTTACTATCTCCTCAATATAAATTTGTGCATATCGCTCCATACCGAACGTCATCTTAACTGGTAGGAAATGAGCTGACTTTGTTAACCGATCTACTACAACCCAAACAGCCTTGTTTCCCTTGACTGATGGTGGAAGCCCTACCACAAAATCCATAGTTATGTGCTCCCATTTCCATTCTGGAATGTCAAGTGGTTTGAGCAAACCAGATGGTCTTTGGTGTTCGGCTTTAACTTGCTGACAAGTCAAACATTTTTCCACAAAAGTTCCAATATCTCTTTTCATACTTCGCCACCAAAATACTTCTCTTAAATCTCGATACATTTTCGTACCTCCAGGGTGAGCTGTGTACGGCGTACAGTGAGCTTCTTCGAGAATTTCTTTTCTAAGCCCTCCTTCTTTAGGAACGCATAATCTCCCTTCATAAGTCAAAGTACCATCATTTGTTATAACAAATCCTTTTACATTCCCTTCACGAGCTTTTTCTTTCATTTTGCTCAAAAATTTATCTCGAGGTTGAGCTTCTTTTATCTTCTCTCTCAAAGTAGGTTGCACCACCAAAGATGCTAGTATTATCTTTGTGCTTTTTGGTGGTACGACTACTTCAATTCTCATCCTGGCGAATTCTCTCACAAGATGTTCTTGTTCAGATATCAAGCTTGACATTTCTCCTTTTGTTTTACGACTTAATGCATCGGCTACAACATTAGCTTTACCCGGATGATAGCTGATAATGCAATCATAGTCATTCACCAATTCTAACCACCTTCTTTGCCTCATGTTTAGATCTTTCGAGTAAACAAATATTTCAAGCTTTTGTGGTCGGTGAAGATTTCACATTTTCCTCCATATAAATAATGGCGCCAGGATCTTTAATGCATGCACTACAAAGACTAACTCAGGTCATGAGTAGGATAATTTAACTCATGTGGCTTTAGTTGTCTTGAGGCGTAGGCAACCACTTTACCATGTTGCATTAGCACACATCCTAAGCCTTGTTTTGATGCATCACTATAAATAACAAAATCTTTAGTGGGGTCAGGAATTGTTAATACTGATGCAGAAGTAAGCCTTCACTTCAACTCCTGAAAGCTTTCTTTGCATTTCTCATTCCATTGGAACTTCTCCCATTTTCTTGTCAATGCGAGTCATAGGCGCAACTATCTTTGAGAATCCTTCAATAAATCTCCGATAATAGCCCGCAAACCTAGAAAAGCTGCGAACTTCATTCGCATTGGTAGGTGCACTCCATTCGTTGATCGCTTCAACTTTAGTCGGGTCCACTTCAATTCCTTGAGCATTCATTACATGTCCAAGAAACACCACTCGATCTAGCCAAAACTCACATTTCTTGAATTTCGCATATAACTTTTCCTTGTGAAGTGTTTCTAGCACTATTCTTAAGTGCTCAGTATGTTGCTCTCTATTATTTGAATATACAAGTATATCATCTATAAAGACTATGACAAATTGGTCTAGAAACCGATGAAATACTCTATTCATCAAGTCCATGAATCTTGTTGGTGCATTATTTAACCCAAATGGCATTACTACAAACTCATAATGTCCATATCGGGTTCTAAATGTTGTTTTTGGGATATCACTCTCTTTAATTTTTAATCGATGATATCCGGTTCTCAAGTCAATCTTAGAGAAAGTCTTGGCACCTTCAATTGATCGAACAAGTCTTCAATCCTCTGTAGCGATACTTGTTCTTTCTTCTTTGTGAGTCGATTAAATTTTCTATAATCGATACACATTCTAAGTGACCGTCTTTTTTTCTTTACAAAGAATCGGTGCTCCCCACGGTGATACACTAGGTCTAATAAATCCCAAATCCAAAAGTTCTTGTATTTGCGCCTTTAACTCTTGTAACTCCTTTGGCGCCATCCTATAGGGTGCCTTAGATATAGGTGTTGCCCCTGTACCAAATCTATTCCAAATTCAACTTTGGCGATGTCCAGGAGGAATTACGGCAAGTCTTTTGGAAATACAACCAAAAATTCTTGCACAATTGGTACGTCATTAGGTGTCACTTCCGGTTGTCGAGGTATCTACTAAACTCACTAGATATCATTGACAATTTTTCTTTTTCAAGATCTTTCTTGCCTTCATTGCCGATATCACTCGTGGTACCGCCTTGGACTTAATCCCATAGAATTTATCTCATCATTTCTGGCGGTTTGAATATTATCTCTTTCTCGTGACACTTAATGTCTGCCTGATATCTACTAAGCCAATTCATACCTAAGATTACATCAAAATCCTTCATCTTAATTATGTATAAATCAGCTTTAAGATATTTTCCCCGTATTCACTTCAACATCCTTATTTATGAGTCAGTTGTTATTGAATTTCCGGATGGCAAACCAACCTCAAGGGGTTCACTTACTCAAGACTCTTATGTCCTAATATATCATGAAATTTGGCAGATAAAACGAATGTGTGGCACGGTGTCGAAAAGTACAAGAGCGGTATTCCGAGAGATGGTTAGCATACTCCGACATTGTACTCGGGTTCGATCGCCTTCTTCCCGAGTCATATCATACATTCGAGCTCTACCTCCGGATGTTTGTTCTCTTCTTTCCCGCTCGCTTTTAAAAGAGGACAATTAGAGACTTCATGTCCCGGCTTCTTACACTTGAAGCATTTTCCTTGTCCACTAAACATTCTCCAAAATGATTCTTTCTTGCATTTTGGGCAAGTTGCTATATCTGCTTTGCGTAGTTGGACGTGCATTTCCACGATCTTTATCTCATTTTATTTTGATTTTCATTTTTATTATGTCTTACCCCATCCCATTTTCTTTTCTCGGGTAAAACGACCAATTTTTGCTCCTCTTCGTCCCCAAAGAAAACTTGCTTCCACCTCATGAGCCCTTCTCACCATCACCGAGTACTCCAAATCTCCTTGAGCAGATAGTATTCACGATAGTTGTGCTCAAGTCCCCTTCTAAACCTCAGAGCCTTTTTCAAATCAAGATATCCACTAGGTGTGGAGCAAACCGACTTAGTTGATTGAATTGTCTCTCATACTCTGTGACAATCATGTTTCTTTGTTTAAAGTTAAGGAATTATGTCTCCTTCTTGTCCCGATATGATTGTGGGAAAAACTTTTCCATTACAATCACTTTGAACTCATCCCATGTTAAAGCATTCCGCTCTTCCTCGGTCTTAGTCCTCCAATACCCTTCCCACCAATGATCAACGTCTTCAGTAAGTTGGAAGGCAGCACATACGACTCTCTGTTCATCTGTGCATCCAATAAGTCGAAAAATCCTCTCTAGCAATCGAAACCATTCTTCTACTGCTGTCGGGCCATCACGCCCATTTGAATGTGGGTGGACGATGGTGGCAAAATTGTTCCACAACTCGTGCGTTGTTGTTGTCCCGTTGTTCTCGCACACCTCCGAGAAACTCAAAGAATTATATCTCCAAAGCGATAGAGTGATGGTTTGATTTCTTGTGTTAGTGGAGTTCTCATCATTGACTTGATTTCCACGACGGAGCCATATTCCTAAGGTCATACATAATGTATTATTATTATTATTATTTATCCCAAGTTATTAATGGATTTTGCATGAAATATCTAACTTAAAATCTAAATATTATAATATAATGGTCAAATAAATTAAGATCAATTAAAGGACAACTAAGCTTTATATATAATAAGGATTTATTTATCAATTATTGCAATACATAGACTCATCTATCTCTATCGATCCATGTCTTCATCTTCCTCAGGATCTTCTTAGGATCTTCGTCGGATCTTCTTCCAAGTTTTCCTCGGTTCCTCATCTTCCGCCATAGCCTCATTGTTCAAAAACTCAATCCATTTACGGTATAACCTCGGTAAATGTCCCGTAGTTGATTTTGGGTCGGTCATCATGCCCGTCATACTCCAATAATGAGGCATAAAGCTTTTCGACCTTGACGTTCCAAAAAGAGGGTAAGCTATCAATCACTCTACGGAAGGTAGCGCATTTGTTTGGAGCCCCGATGACATTCCTCACATTGTACCACAACGGTGAATTTTAACTATATATTCCCAATACTATCCCCTCCTCAATTTGATAGTTGAAATAATGATTGAGTCGGTTAATTGGATGGTTCGGACTTGATTATTATTATTATTCTTTGGGATAACGTTTTTAATCAACCCAAACTATACGGGTTTTTACACTTTGCAACCCGAACTTTGAAAAGTTACTTGATTGCAACCTAAACTTTACAAAATTTTACACTTTGCATAAAATTACGGTTTTACCCCCCTGGTTTCGGAAAGTTGGTTTGTAGTTTACACTCTAAACTTTAAAGTTGTTACACTTTGCAACCTGGACGATAAATTTCATTGCATTTTCTTTGATTACTCCCAAAGGTCTTGCGATCCTCGAAAATGGTATCGTGTTGGTCAAAGTGGCTACGATAATCTAGAGGGGGTGAATAGATTATCTCCATCTTTTCGATTCGCCCTCTTTTTCGAATCAAATGCACAATAATAAAGGTGCGGAATGTAAACAACACGCTTCGATTTATAGAGCTTCACCCCACCTAGGGACTAATGCTCTACCACCCCAAAGATATCAGGGATGGATTTGAAAAGGAAAAAGAATTTTATTAATTATCAAAATTAATACAAATTCAACTTACAACAACACCTTGAAGAGCACCACACTCTTCTTCAACACCACCTTGGAGATTACCACAATCTCTCTTGAAGACTACCACAATCTTCCTTCAATAAAGACCTTGTGAAGATTACCACAATCTTCCTTCAACAAAGACCTTGTGAAGATTACCACAATCTTCAACCTTGAAGAATACCAAATTCTTCAACACCTCAACACGGAGATCACCACAATCTTCTAACACCTATCACCTAGATCATCCAAGTGTGTTCTTACCACAAGAACACTCACAAGGATATCTTGTGTTTGAATGATAACCAAAAAATCAAGATTACAACTCAATAATGAATAATACAATTTGAGTGCAAAGTGTAATCAAGAATAGCCTAGACCTCAAGGATGTGAAAGTGATTAGCTAGGCAAATTTACAACAAGAATAATAACAATGAAAGACCAAGTATTTGCTTGAAGTGTATCTTGTTGTGTTGTATCTCAATTATCCTTTTGGTTGCTCCAAAACTTCCTCTATTTATAGGAGATGATTGATCAAGCATAGGCTCCTCTTGGGACTGAAAATCTGAGAAAATTGCAATTAAAATCAAGAATATAGCTGTTAGAAATCAATCCCACATTTTAAGGAAATGTGTCTCACATCAAACGGTCATATTTTTTGTCATTAATACACGCAGGCGACGTCGCACTCAGTAAATAAGATAAATAAGAACACAAAAAAATAACAAAGGGGCGACGGTCGGGGACATCGACCGGTCGACCTAGACCCTGACCGGTCCCCCTCAGAGGTTTACCAAGAAGCAAAGGTTCTGTTTCAAAGATACGCCAGTGCACGGTCGACAGGGGGTCGGTCGGCCGACGTCACGGCCGTCGCGCCACGGTCGGCCGTCGACTGTCGTCGATTTCTCTACCGTCTCATTTCTGTTCCAAAATTCACCTTCAGGTACGGGTTGCCCTCAACGGCGACCGGTTGACCTCGAGATAGAAATGTTGTCCATTTTAAAATCGAAAATAAACAACAAGAAATACTCCGAAAAATAGTAAAAACAATTTAGACCGATCGGGAGTATTAGGACAACATTTAGAAACATCGTTTGAGAGTAAGGACCCAATAACTTAAAATCATTAAAAGCGTTGTCCAATTTAGACGAAAATAAACTTGAAGAAATACTCCGGAAAATATTAAAACCATTTTAAATCATTTAGGAGTATTTGGACAACAATTAAAAACATTGTTTTGGTGCAAAACAAAATCATCAAAATTAAGATAAAAACATGTATCAAACAATCTCCCCCTTTTTGATGATTACAAACCAAAACAATTTTAACACAAACTAAGAGAGCAACGATTTTCCGGTAAAAAACATTTGACCGTTTGGAAGCAACCAAAATTTCCAAAAAAATTAAAGCAACCAAGTAGGGAGTAGATATTTTCAATAATAAGCACAAGCTCCCCCTATCAACAAGCATCATTATAAAAGTCCATCAAGCAACAATTGGACTGAAAACAAATCACAACTTATGGCTTTTATGAGCCATAGCTTATAGCTTTTATGACAAGCTTTTATTAGCTTCTTTGAGCTAATGAGCCAATATCCTGTTTCTCCCCCTTTGGAATCATCAAAAAGAATGTTAGGATGATAGAAACATCATACAAATATATCAAAGTGCGCAAACGAGACGATTTATCAACCATCGAGCAAAGTATAAAGTCCAAGGAAAATGGGAGAATTGTAACATAAGAGATCCATAAGCTCATTAGTTAGCTAAAAACATGATTTCAAAAAGATTTTAAGACATTAGAAAACAAGAGAATCATGTAGAAGATGAAAGTTTCATTGCGACATTTCATCGAACACCTAGTGTGCGTGAAAAATAAAAGAGGTTGAATATAGTCCTTGTAAAAGGTTCAAGCCAAAAATTATCATATCATCAATCAACCTCATTCCAAAGCTCAATAAGATCATATGCAACATACGCAACATTTGTTCATCAAATAAGAAGCTCAAAGTAGATTCTCAAGAGTCTAATTCAATTGAGATAATCTAAGAAAGATCAAGGCATTACAAATGCCAAAAATTAGAGCAACCAACAAGTAATATAAGTCATGCCTTAAACAATACATGTATCAACTGTTCCAACATAACCAACTAAGCATAATGATCAAAGCATTAAGAGAAGCACTTTTACCATCAAGTACTTCATACCAATTTTTAACCCATGCCAAATAAGAGTATTTTTACCATCAAATACTCCATCAAAATCATGATCATCCACAAGTCATTATCAACTTGCAATATTAACCCTTTTAAGAAAAACAAGCAAATATCATTAGTACAAATGAGTTTTACAAAAATTCATCAAAATACAAAGCAACATTAATGAAAATGCTAGAAAGTAAAGGGGTGGGGACATCATTCCTCATCCGAGGAGAAGCAAGATCCGGGAATAAAATCCTTGATAAATTTCTTCAACTTGCCGATAGACTTTTGCATTTTGGAGGTCTTTTGCTCCAAAGCCTCATACCTCGTCTCATGAAAAGCCCTCATCTCATCAAATTCGGCTTGAGTATACCTCCTAGGCGGTTGAGTACAGGCATTACCCTCCGGATTGCTCGGTTCGCCTTCTTCCGCCAATCTTGCGACCGGCGTCATCAAAGAAGTCATTAGGATCGGAGACTCTTGACCTCTTCCTCTCGCCATTTTGGTTGGTCGAATTTCCATGTTCTTGCGCATAGTGACCATTTGGGCGATGTTATCAATGTCAAAGTCATTTTGAAATACCTCCGAGTTACACTCCGACGAAGGTAGTCCCGATTGAATAAGAAGTTTACAAATCCAATTTCCCATAACCAACTTCTTATTACCTCGAGTAATGGACTCGATTAGACATTGAATAAGTATGGCACCAAAGTTAAGTGGTTCCTCCTAGCAATCTTATAAGTCAAAAATAATCCATATTGCTAGGCATCTTTCCGACTTACCACAAATGCAATATGCGACAATGACCGATAAAATACGATGCTCAAGTGTCATTGCCAACAAAGAATACTTTGGCCATACTCCCAAATACGTCTTAACTTCTTTCATCGACACCCCCAACATTTCATCATTCCAAGTCCCACAAGAGAAATAATCCCAACCACCTTCTCTAACATGTAAAAGCCGGCAAATATCATTGGGAGTCCATCTAAAATGACGACCCTTTATAAGCGAATTAACGGCAATCGGCTTTCTTTCATTATCAAATTGCACCCACATATTAGCATAAAAATGTTGGATAATATCATCATCATACAAAACATAAGCATGCTCCCATAGATACATCCAACCTTGTTCCTCAAAAAATCCCCTAATGGTGGGATACTCATTTGTAAATGAGCTAAAAACGACACATTTTAGTCCGAGCAATAGATTTACCTCCCATCCCCGAATCCTCATAGTACCATTCCGCATACTTATTGATGAAATTAAGAGCATTGCGAGAATTTGGAGCTTGAGTAACAAAAGATTTTTTACCTTTCGCCCAACGGCAATTTTCGAGCGAAATTGTTCCGCGAAGCTCGGTAATTTGGGCCCGAGAGAGAATGGGATTTTGAACATCATCACCTTCTTGAGCCACGTTTCTTTGAGCGGCTCGAATATCCCTTTGTTCGGCCGTCTCGCCGATTTCTCAAGTACCCTCCGCCTTTTTCTTCTCTTAGAAGTGGGATTTTGATCGGTGGAATTTCTTGGAGGAGCCATATATGTAAGATTCTTGTGAAAATAAGAAGATTAGCAACAAGAATCGTGAAAAATGATGAAGAATTGAAGATTCTAGAGAAAAGGGGATGATTTACGCGCAACAAGGGTTTGGGGGGATTTTCTTCGTCTGTTTTGAAATGAAGAACAGAACGTTTAAAACCTGAAAAATTGGCCGGGCGCGGCCGAGGTAGGAGGAGCGGCCGTCGCGTGCGGAGCACCGCCGCCCGCTTTGACAAATCGCCCAGGTAATTTTCCTTTCTCGAGTTTTCCAAAACTCTATATTTCACCCCAAAAGTTTAAAAACTTTGCAAAAAGATAATTTAGGAATAAATCCAACAAATACGAGTATCGAGAATAAAATAAACTCGAGATAAATGGGGTTAAACGAGTAGTGCCTTTTAGAGAAAAATTCACAAAATCATTTAGAGGCACTTAAGGGGTTGAAATGAAATATCTAGAAAGATATGTGCATAAGCATAATATCGAGTTCTAAGAGAAATATGAGTGAACATACCTCGATAGTTTAAGAAACTTGATGACGAAATAGCCAATGAATATGAGATATATATCCTACACAATTCTTAAACAAAATTTGCACAAAGGCACAAGTGTAGGCAAGTAATAGGAGATATAAAAAAATGCTTATGCTATAAAAATACATAAGAGAAAATAAACCACATAAGTCTAATTAAATGCACAAGAGTTTTTTTTTTTTTTTTTTTTTTTAAACATCATATAAGGTCTTCTTTTCAAAATATTTTTAAAACCACAAATATATATTGAAGACCTTAATTAAAAAAAAACTAAATAATTGAAAACTCATTTTGCAATAAAGATACAAACAAAAACATGCATAACAAATTAAAGTGCATATTTAAATGGGGAGATACGGTTTACCAATTTCGCCGTTTCCATGAGTTGTGCCGTTCCCATTGTTGATGATATCTTCCCTTTGAGAAGTCACTTTGTTGATGATGACTTCTTTGATTGCTCCACTTCCAAGGTTTGTTACCTTCCCTTTGTTGATGAACTCTTCTTCTTTGAAAATCATCTTGTTGATGATGTCTTTGCCATTTCCAAGGATTGTGTTCTTCCCATTTTTGATTGTATCCTCTTCTTGGAAATTGACTTTGTTGAAAATGTTTTCTCCTTCTTTGATCAAATGAAACAATCATTTGATGTCTTCTTAGCGGTATAAATTTTTTCCGATCATTATTACGTAGGGTACCTAAAATGACATTGTTTTGTGGTACCCTCATGTGTTTGGGTCCTTTGGGATTAGTCTTGAGACTTTTAGGTCTCCAACAATAATTAGAGCTATTTCTAGCCCGACAAGAATTAACCGTATGACCCTTTTTACCGCAATAAAAACAAGTAACAATTTTAGGAGCATAATGACCATCATACACTTGATTCTTTTTCATATGATTAACAACATTAGGCTTATGATCAAGTCCTTTATCACAATTATGGAAATCAACACTATTAGGCATTTTATTGGTACTTAAGTTGGATTTTAATAAATCCTTTTTCATGCCTTCAATATTCTCAACAAGAGTACTATTTTCTATTTCAAGGTTTCTAACCTTATCAAGAGTGGTGGTGTGAGCACATGATAGTGATTCATAGGAAGTAAATAAACCATCCTTATCATTTTTCAAAGTATTGAATTCCTTTTTCAAATTTTTGTATTTAACAAGCAAGCTTTGGAATTCATCTTGAAGTTCATCATAATCATTTTGCAAATCGCTATAATCATTTTGAATAACAATATCATAAGAAGTAGAGGGTTTAAGACATACCTCGATTTCTTCTTCAATTCCCATAAGACAATGTTCAACTTCTTCAAGATTGGAAGTTGTAGGAGGCTTGTTCCTTAGATTTGATATTGTATTCCTTTGAGAAGTAGATGCTTTTGTTTGACTCCTTTCATTTGCAAATACTCCATAGATGGTTTCTAATTTTTGCCATACTTCATGTGCAGGTCGAATTTCTACGATATGTTCATATTCCAAATTAGTAAATGAACAATACAAAATATTGAGAGCCTTACCGTTTAGGAGATGAATTTCTTCTCTTCATTATTGAGCTCTTTGAAGCCTTTGGAAGTGTGTGGTGTGTTCTTTGTCGGAATGGATTCTCCATTGATGACGGTGTTCCAAATATCGAACCCGCAACTTTGTAAATAGCATTCCATTCTTTCTTTCCAAAATGTAAAATTTTTGGAATCAAGTAGTGGTGGCTTGGTGGTGGAGGCGCCGGCAAGGTGAGCTTCATTCGTAGCCGACGATCGTTTCTCTTCACTCGCGATGTGAAACGAGCTTGCCAAAGAGTTTGGCTTTGATACCACTTGTTGGTCCAAGTGGCTACGATAATCTAGAGGGGGGGTGAATAGATTATCTCCATCTTTTCGATTTCGCCCTCTTTTTCGAATCAAATGCACAATAATAAAGGTGCGGAATGTAAACAACACGCTTCGATTTATAGAGCTTCACCCCACCTAGGGACTAATGCTCTACCACCCCAGTATATCCGGGATGGATTTCGAAAAGGAAAAAGAATTTTATTAATTATCAAAATTAATACAAATTCAACTTACAACAACACCTTGAAGAGCACCACACTCTTCTTCAACACCACCTTGGAGATTACCACAATCTCTCTTGAAGATTACCACAATCTTCCTTCAACAAAGATCTTGTGAAGATTACCGCAATCTTCCTTCAACAAAGACCTTGTGAAGATTACCACAATCTTCAACCTTGAAGAATACCAAATTCTTCAACACCTCAACACGAAGATCACCACAATCTTCTAACACCTATCACCTAGATCATCCAAGTGTGTTCTTACCACAAGAACACTCACAAGGATATCTTGTGTTTGAATGATAACCAAAAAATCAAGATTACAACTCAATAATGAATAATACAATTTGAGTGCAAAGTGTAATCAAGAATAGCCTAGACCTCAAGGATGTGAAAGTGATTAGCTAGGCAAATTTATAACAAGAATAATAACAATGAAAGACCAAGTATTTGCTTGAAGTGTATCTTGTTGTGTTGTATCTCAATTATTCTTTTTGGTTGCTCCAAAACTTCCTCTATTTATAGGAGATGATTGATCAAGCATAGGCTCCTCTTGGGGACTGAAAATCTACAGAAAATTGCAATTAAAATCAAGAATATATGTGTTAGAAATCAATCCCACATTTTAAGGAAATGTGTCATCAAACGGTCATATTTTTTCTTTAATCAATACTGCAGGCGACCGGGCCGCACGAAATAAGATAAATAAGAACACAACAAAAATAACAAGTGGGCGGCGGTCGGTCGGGGGGACATCGACCGGTCGACCTAGACCCCGACCGATCCCCTCAAAGGTTTACAAGAAGCAAAGGTTCTGTTTCAAAGATACGCCAGTGCACGGCCGACAGGGGGTCGACCGGCCGACATCACCGGTCGACGCCATGGTCGGCCAGTCGGCCGACCGGTCGGTTTTCTCTACCGTCTCATTTCTGTTCCAAAATTCACCTTCAGCAGTGCGGGTTGCCCTCAACGGCGACCGGTTGACCTCGAGCATAAATGTTGTCCATTTTAAAATCGAAAATAAACAACAAGAAATACTCCGAAAAATAGTAAAAACAATTTAGACCGATCGGGAGTATTAGGACAACATTTAGAAACATCGTTTGAGAGTAAGGACCCAATAACTTAAAATCATTAAAAGTGTTGTCCAATTTAGACGAAAATAAACTTGAAGAAATACTCCAGGAAAATATTAAAACCATTTTAAATCATTTAGGAGTATTTGGACAACAATTAAAAACATTGTTTTGGTGCAAAACAAAATCATCAAAATTAAGATAAAAACATGTATCAAACAATCGAGCTTATAAAGAACCCCGATCCTCTATCGTGTGACCTATGTACACGAAGCACGGCTCTCCGTAGGGACGACCCGTCTTGAAAAAAGCTATACGCTAAATAGTCGGGTTAGCAAACCGATAGGTACCTTTCGATGTGACACCTCGTAAAACCCCCATTTACCTGTCACCCTGAATGTCGCTATTGACCAGGCTCACGATTGGTTGAGGAATGGGTTGAAAATGGTATCGAGACTAGGTTTATTAAGAACTTTTAGTTAAATTTATTATATTTATGTAATTAACAATTGGTGAGGAGAAATTACTCCGAGATTATGGATCTGGACCGATGTCCGAGATGTACCCCTTACAGACATATCGTCAAATATTGACGATGTATGCACAAGAACACTTGACCAGGTTTCATATTGGGAATACCAACATGAAGAAAAGGAAGCACCAGGAGCCGACGGGAAACCTTAAGCGCAATGCAAAATGCGAGCGAGAATATTATAAGCGATTCTGGATGCTTAACTGCACTTATATGTTCACTTGATGAACCTTCAAGAAACGGTTCATGAAAATTCCCATCGAACAATGATTCCGATGGAGTGCCCGAGTGGAACGAGATACTTCCAGACAAATCTAAGATCTCCGAAGATCTTAGAGAAATCCATAAGACGGTGCGTAATTATGGCAACCGCCATATTCATTTACAAAGACAAGTTCATCGGATCGAACCAGGATGGAGACGATGGTGAAATATCGAAGGAAACTCTTGAACTTCTTCATGATATTGAAACGAGTCAAGAACCTGGAGGACGAGGCCGAGTTCATCCGGAGGAAGGAAACGTATTGATTTTGGGGCGGTACCCTATTTACACCAAAAAGGAAACCAACCGAAGTTATACGAAAGATGACAGATGAGGAAAAGCTCATTGCCCTAATCAAAGGAAAATCCATCAAAAATTAAAAAAGATGGATATTGAAAAGATGAATCTTAAAGATCTACATGACTGGCGAGAATCCTTGGCGGGATTAGGTATTGTAGATTTAAAGATGAACGCAGTGAGAATCGGCTTTGGTTACCTATGACCCACAAGGTAGACCAATTCCTCCACCACCGCCACCGATTAATCCTAACGTCGAAGAAATACGGGTTCACATCATGGAGCTCGGGACGAGAGGATGCCACATGCCGGGATTTCACGACGGGGAGTGATCCACTTTCGAGAACAGGAGGTCGAAACCTCTTGCGGGAACTGCATAACCTACCGGAAGGCCGAATGTTTATCGACGCCTTATGGAAGATCGCACCTCGACCCAATACATCCATATGGGTTGATGTTAAATCTGGACATCGATTTTAAAAAGAGAAGTGCTCATTGATGAATGGGCTTGACTATGAGAATTTCAAGAGAACCTCGATCTTACAAAGGATTCATTCATTTTACTCCTTGAAATGAGTCTTGAAGGATCGGTGAAGATTGCTCGGGATATGACCGATGCTAGTACGAAAAGTTCGGTCACATCGGGAGAATCACTTAAAGGAATTGTCGATGGTATGGCAAAACTATTCAAAATCCAATTCATCGGCACGGGTTATTTCGAGGGGATTAGAGGATGAAAAAAGAAAGAAATATAAACAAGCCCTCTACGCTTGAGTTACTAGATATTTGTCATATTGACGAATATATCAAGTTGTTCACCGAATACGGTGGAAATCAAGATTGAGGAAAAAGAAGCTGCATATTGTTATTTGCCAAAATTCCGAGTCCCCGGAGAGAAATGCTTATCGGGGAATACAAGGGGAGTGAAGTAGAAAGCGTGGCGAGAAAAATGTCTTTCCTAAAGGCCAAGTTATCTCGAATGGTGCTATCAAGCGACTCTCCCACAGGAATTACAAGAGATTAAGAGGAATTAACAAAGCGGTTCCTCTATGTTGCGTGGATAATGATATCCCAACAGATTGTGGGAGGTCAACCAAGGCGGCCTGAAGAAGAAGGAGAGAAGCCATCCATACCGCCGAGGAAGCAACAACAAAAGAAGCAGGTCTTCATGGAGACCTAGAAGGTTCCGTCAAAACAAAAAGCCCGGGTTATAAATCGGACAAAGACCAAAGACCAAGCGGGGAGTAGAGCCTCATCATCGAGGTTCTAATCAAGCAAGTACCACCGAGAAATCCGGAAGAAGAACTTTCAGCGTGCTCACACGAGCTAATGAAAGTTTCAAAGATCTGTAATTCTTTGGACATGCGGAGCAAAAGGGCATATCTCAACGGATTGCCCGGACAATCAAAAAAGGAGTCGAGGCAGTTCGAGGCCACACGTAAATCGAAGAAGTTGTCTATTATCGTGGATTTAATACAAGTGTATCAATTTGAGGATATTCCTCGGATGAAAGCATCTATGAAGAAGAGATCTATTACGATGATGGAAGTGAATCCGATTCGAATCGAGTGAAGAAGAAATTCTTCAACAAACGGTCGGGAGGATATGTTAGGATTCCTCTCTCACACTCTGATGTCTCATAAGACTCTTATGAGAATTATGAAGGAAGATCCAAAGCTTCAAATCTATGATGTATTTACAATTGGAGCGATGGAAAAGGCTTTGGATAAGATTGGTTTTCGTAATAGAAAACACCAAATTATCCACAGGGTAACAACCGGAGAATTGGCCATTCCGATGGAGTTTACCGGTAACTCCGATCGAGATGCGTTGGTCCCTATTAGAGAAATACAAGAGATCAAAAGCAAAGTTAAAGAGAAGTTGCAAATACACTCTCATGGATTCATATCGGAGCCATAAGAGTAATTATTAAAGCAACATTTAAAGAAGGAATAGATTCGCCTCTCAATCTTGCTATCTTTGACAAGCGAATCTCGCATCTCAAGGATTCATGCCTTGAGAGCGATTCTGTGAAATTTGTATGCGGGGAAATTGGCATTTAATGTCTATCCTAGAATTGCATACAATTTGGGAGATCGAGACTTGATAGAGTCCTAACCCTTCATCAAGATTTCAAAAGAGTCGATTTGATGAAAGAAGGAAACAGGCCTTACTCGATCACATACAAGATTTCATATGCTCTCTCGAATACCCATCATTCAAGTATTCTTGAGAAAAGAATTTATTGAAGTCCCAAGAATCTTTGAGGACTTTGCCAGGGTGGTGTTACGAGAAATCATTGAATCTCCAACCATTAAGGAGATTGATATGATAATTCAAGATCAACCAGATCTTCAAAAAAAAGTCGGAGTCTCGAGTTGAGCACAGAAGGATGTCTTTCGGCAAAGACGAGAATGGTGAGTAGTGCCGTTGGGAAGAAAGGAGACCAAATACGATTAGCGCATCCCCGATGTTTTTAAGACGACAGAGAGCCGAAATGTCCGAATGATGGCGAGAGGTTGAAGTAATATTCGACATCACTCAAAAAGATAACATTTTTCCTTGTGATGTTCTATATTATCTCCAACAACCAATCGTTGGAAGGTATCAAGGAAGCTGAAGATAGGAGAAATTGAGCTTACTATCACAGGAGTTGCGGGGAAAATCCCGAACAATTAATCTTGGGAATTGAATTTCTTGAGGAGCATAAACCTTGGGAAAGATTACAAGACGGAATGGAGTTCACAGTGGCTAATAAAAGATACGAGAATCGATGACCACTAGTCCATTCTCCATATACATTTCTATTGGAATGTTATATGATGAATACAAGGTAAGTATTTCGCCGCCTATATTGATTTAGGTGCTTAGGAATATGCACTACAAAGTCGGATGTTTTTCCTAAAGAAATTGGAGAAGATTTACCGCCTATTGCAGGAAGAGATTTCTCTAAAAGGATTCTTATCCTTAACAGGGAATTAAACAAGCGAAATAATGATCGGAGCGCGGGCGACCCATGGTACAAAGTAAAGACGCCACCAATCTATTTCCATGATATGAGATATTTTCTTTGGGAAATAATTTCCTACAAACATTCAAGCGGTTCACACAAGAGAACGAGACGAGAAGACTTATTTTCACAACCTTATGTGATCATAAGATTATTGTCGAGATCGGGAAGCATTTTGAGAAAAATGCCCATTAATTTTCGCAGCAAAGCGTGGTGATGAAGCCAAACTTCGCAATCCAAAAATGGCGGATCGAAGGAAATTTGGTGAAGCTTTATTATCCTATAGACAATTTGGTTCCATCCAGAAGGATCGGAAGATATGGGATAATAACTTGTATTCATTCAGTACAAGGAGAAGAACGGGTCACTCGAAGCCATTGCGGAATTATGGATGAGTCTAATGGAGAATCCACAGAGTGATGTAACCATAGAGGAGCAAATATCACTCGAGGATATCAAGAAGAAGATCCAAAGGAATTACAATGAAGATCCTTTAGCTTGGTGGGATAAGAACGAGCTTAAAGCTTCCTTAAGGGTTAAACCCGGAAAGGAGTACGAGTTCGTAAGATTCAAACCAATACTTATGAACCAAGGCGGATCGTGAGGATATGCGGAAGATACTTAAGGAACATCTTGACCTTAAGTTAATTTCACCAGGAGTTTCTCCATACAAAGATCCAGGGTTCTTAGTCGAAACCATGGAGAAATCAAAAGAGGAAAGCAAGACTTGTTATTAATTACAAAGGGATTAATAACATTTTGGAGTTCGACGGATACTATATCCCAAGCGAGAGAACATCCGGTTAATCAGTATCAAAGGTGCCAAGATATTCTCAAAGTTCGATTGCAAACTGGATTCTACCGATTAAGATGGATGAAGAAAGCAAGAAGTTTCTGACTTTCTCTACACCACAAGGACACTATATTTGGAACGTGATGCCTATGGGATTGGCTAACGCACCCCGGATATATCAAAGGAAGATGGATAATCTCTTCAAAGATTATTTCGATTTCATGTTTGTGTATATCGATGACATTCTAATCGCATCAAAGAGCATGAAGGAGCATCTCAAACATTTGGAAATATTTTGAGATGTTTGTCACAAGGAAGGATTAGTGCTTTCGGTGAAGAAGCGAGTGATTGCAACAAGACAGATTGAATTCCTAGGAATTGAAATCGATGAATCGGAATTATTCTACTGAGAATCATATTGTGGAAAAGATACGAGGATTTCGGATACACTTTGAAAGACAAGAAGCGACTTGAGTTTTCTTGGAGTTGTTAATTTTCTTGGGATGTTCATTAACAATCCGGCATACTACGGGAAGGTGTTTAGCCCATTGCTTAAAAAGATGCAAAGTATTCAAATGGGAAGATGAACATCAAGAAGGAATTAAGCAACTTAAAGAAGTTTGTAAAAGCTTCCAAAACTTGCGATTCCCAAGACGAGGACAAAGCGGTTCTATATACGGATGCAGTGATGATTGGTGGCAGCGGTTCTTACGAAAGTCACACCAAACGAGGAGGTGCCATGCAGATATCGCAGCGGTTTATTCACCCCTAGTGAAGCAACTCGGTGGCATATTAACGAGAAAAGAATTCTTTGCGATCGTAAAGGCTTTTAAAAAATGGCCTCTATTTTTCTTGGCTAAAAAGTTTACTTTAAAAATTGATAATTCAAGTGTCAAGGCTTTTACGAAAAACAAAATTGAATCAAAACGAGAAAAGGCTCGATTACTTAGATGGCAAGCTGAATGTCAATATTATGATTATGATATTGTCATTATAAAATCTCATGAAAATATTCTTGCAGATTTCTTGACACGAGATGGAAGGACGCGCGTTCTTTGAGGTCCTTAAACGAGTAAGACATCTCAGGAAAACCTGGAGAGTCTAGAACGAGATTTTGGGACATTATGTCTCAATGCAGAAGTTCTTTGGACGATTTCAACAGCTGACCGAGTAAATCCGTTTCTAGTCAAATACGAGCATGCCGATTCGCTCAAGGACAATTGTTCTTAGCGCCGCAATGGCCTCTCTTCCAGCCGCATCTCCTACGGTGCAAAAAGGGGCCGAGAGAGTACGGGCTCTAACCCGGAGGTTATGGATTCAAGTACCATAATCACAAGTGTTGCGGGTGATGCATCCCCGAGGGTGTACAAATCAGAAGCGAATGTTGAAGCTCGGTGTCACAACCCGAGTCTTCAAGTCAACCCAAAGACCTGCAGGGTAAAGAGGGAGAGTTGAATCTTAGGCCACACGACAGGCAAATCTAAGGTTCAAAGCGACGAGAATAAGATTTCTCCTATGCAGTATATCGGCAATGGGAGAAACTAGTTACAAGACAAGGTATTAACCCGAAAAAACAATGGTTGATATCTCGGAAAGTATCCCGAGTTTGGATGAAACCAGGAAGTCATCCAAATGAAGTACAGGGAATGGTATACTTTTGGAGCTTTAGCTTCAATCTATACCGTGTCACCAGATTCCCTAAATTTCAAAATTAAAATGGATTGGGAAGCGATTTTGAGACTGGGCCAATAATCCACACTTGGCCGAGGGGATATTTTGGAATCGTATTTTATCGGTGCGGCTCTGAACCAAAGAAAGAAAGGCTTTAATGAAGCTTTTCATTTCATCAAGCTAAGAAGACGGATGGAAATGCTTTAAAATACATTAAAGCGGCTTCAGGAAGAAGGACCAGTGTTAGTAGGAGCATTTTTCAAGACGAAGCTTCTACCAGCACGAGCATGGGGTCTTTGGGTTTGTCTAATCGAAATGGACAAAGTCAAGTATCCATTTAAGTTCTCCGCCAGTCGGCGAATGGATCTTTCCTTTTGAATTCGATGACTGGATCAACCAGGATTTGCGGAGGAACTCTTGAAACCAAAAGGAGAATTCTCTGGGAAAACAAGATTCCAGCGAGCAAAGACACTTAGGAAATTTCAGAACATGGCGCATGTTGGCCGTTGGATCGGCCAGGATCATCAAGCATGCCCGAAACAGAAGGAACCCGAGTTTGGGAAAGGTTTCCGACCCAAACCCGACCGACAGGACCATACAAGCTGGAAAGGACAAGGGCTGACTCACAAGACGCGTTTTCCTCGGGGACCACGCAAACCAACTTTTTAAAAGATTCCCCGACAACCATCACATGGGCTGAGTCACGCGGAAAGAGAAGGAAGACAGTGGCGAGTAATAATTCAGGAGTATGACGTAAGCAGTTGACGTCTTACATCTCAACAAGATTTGAAGTCCGAATTTCAAGTCCAGGACTTACCTCTATAAATTGCAGGATTTGAAGGAAGGATGACATCGAACATTTTCCTTAGTTTTCTTACAATAAAATCGAGTGAAAAATTTGTAATATTTTGAGTGTTTTAGTTTTTAAGTTTTTATGTATTTTCGTGTGCAAGCCTCATACATGAGAGGCTAAACAAGTATTCTCCTCCCAAAAGGAGATTACTAATGTAATAAATTTTTCTTTAAGTTCTTAATAAAATAAAGGCTGTTTGTTCAACATGTGTTCATGATGTACTATTGATCAATCCCCTTTGAAGAATTACTTTTACGCCTTGAGTAGAAACGAACCAAGGTCGTGGTCGAGTCTCTCTGAAGGAGTCGGATAACTTGAGATCATCTTCCCCGGGAAGGTGAGGTTGAACAGTGAGGAGCCGTTTGTCAAACGATCCGGGGCGTAATTTTCCGGGTGGCGTTGCGAACCACTTAACCGGTGCCGCTTTCGGTCAAAAGAGGTATGAATTTTAAGGGATTTATTAATTTTACGGAAGCATGTTGGGCCCGATATGGTCGTAATGGACTATTTTCATTTTCACTTAAAGACCCAATTTGTATACGGATAAATACTTGAAATAAGATCTTGATAGAAGTATGTCTTGTTGAGTTTATAGGTTGGAAACCCGACATGATCCATTTAAAACCTCGAATAGAGACTGGATCTAAGTAGGTGTAACAATGCCACGAACAAAACAAATTACGAGAAAAATCGGGTTCTTATTTCTCGAAAAATCCGAAAAACAAATTGATTAGGGAGTGAAAACCTTTTTGATTATTGTATAATGCAATATATTTATCTTTATGGAGCAATCGCCACAAATTAGAGTTTAAAGGATTAACTAGAACTATTGTTATTAAAGAATAAAATCCTAGGGGCAAAATGGTCCAAAAGTTGCAAAGAGTAATTATTTTCGTAGTTCGGGATGCAAAAGGTTAAAAATAAAAGTCTAGGTTGTGAAGTGTAAAAAGGGGTAAAGTTGAGGTGGTTAAAAATAATTATCTCTTATTCTTTCTTCGCAGTGTGGCGAGTGCGAGTTCCCGTCATCTATATATATGTGCATTTGCAACTATAAGTCTATTTTTACATTTTTTTAAATGAATACAAGATTTCTATTCATCTAACATATAAACCGGTATTATATTTCTAAAGCGGAATTTAATAACATGGAATCATAATAAAATACATCATGACATAACTAAGCATATTGTATAATTTCACTCGCATTAATAATTCTCTTACCTTGAGGATACCGACAAGATATGACGGATGTGGATGTTATTACACCATTTTTTTATACAAAGTTTGACTTTTATTTTATTTATTTTTTTAAAAACTATACATTTTAATTTTAATTTTTTAACAAGCCTACAGAAACATAGACCTGCTCTGATACCACTTGTAACGACCCAATTTTATTAATTTAAAATATTCTAAAAATATTTAAGAAAAAACATAATTTTATAAATTAAAGTGATCCCAATAATGATAAAAAAGGTTGATTGAGAAATTTTAATTTTTAAGGAAAAAATATAATAATAATAATAATAATAATAATAGTGGTAATAGTAATAATAATAATAATAATAATAATAATAATAATAATAATACATCTTCAAAATTAAAATATCCAACAATTGTTCCAAGCATAAACCAGAAAAATTAAAGACATAAATCTAAAATTTAGTCCGGTCATAATTATTTAAAATATAGCATGATTTATTCCACCATCCACAACATCATATCTTCAGTCGGATTCCTCAACCTGAAAGTCATGATAATAATAGGGGTGAGCTTCATCTCGCTCATTAGGGATATATCTGTCAATATTTAATATAACATGAAAAACATTCACATAATTACAAATGATAAATTCATTCATTTCCTCTTTTTTCCGATCGCCGATTCTTGCATATAGCATTACGGGTTCACCCGAAGATACGTTTGATCTCGGACCCTTTTCATAGCCCCTAGCTTATATAAATTCCTCTTGACATATATTGCAATAAATGAAGTACAATCATGGAACATTAAATAAAGACAAATAATGTAAAAATCCCTACCTTAATAACCGCAAATACTTGATGTAGAAAAATTGAACGACAAAAATCCTAGTCCTCGATTCCCGTTTTTTATTATAGAGAGTTTAGAAAGTTGTGGAAAAAATATGTGGTTTAACCATATATTTATAGGCTAATTTTATTTTTATTTCTATATTTTTTTAAATCCTAAATTAACCCTTAATATAACCCCTATAAACCAACTCTTATATTAACCCCTAAAATAACTTCTAAATTAACCCCTATTTATTTATTTACTTTTTTTTTTTTTTTTGTTATCACAAGTATTTCCCGCCTATATTGATTCGGGTAGGAATATATCTTCGCAAAACCGGATGTTTTTCCTAAAATAATTGGAGAAGATTTACCACTATTGCAGGAAGAGATTTCTCTAAAAGGATTCTTATCCTTAATGGGAATTAAACAAGCGAAATAATGATCGGAGGCGCGGGCAAGACCATGGTACAAAAGTAAAGACGCCACCAATCTATTTCCACGATAAAAAGTGCGAGATATTTTTTGGGAAATAATTTCCTACAAACATTCAAGCGGTTCACACAAGAGAACGAGACGAGAAGACTTATTTTCACAACCTTATGTGATCATAAGATTATTGTCCAGAGATCGCGGGAAGCATTTTATCGAAAAATGCCCATTAATTTTCGCAAAGCGTGGTGATGAAACCAAACTTTAAAATCCAAAAATGATGGATAGGAGAAGATTTGGTGATGCATTATTATCTTTTCGACAATATGGTTCAAGCAAGAAGATATAAAATGATGGGATAATGACATATATTCATTCGAATACAAGGAGAAGAACGCAGTACCTCCGCAGGCTATTCTTTGAACTAATGATGAGCCTAATGGAGAAGTCACGAGTGATGTTACAATAGAAGAACAAATATCACTCAAGATATCAAGAAGAAGATCCAAATGAATTATAATGAATATCCTTTGGCATGGTGGGATAAAAACAAGCTCAAAGCTTCCTTAAAAGTTAAAACAGGGAAAGGAGTACGAGTTCGTGAGATTCAAACCAATCTTTATGAACCAGGAGGATCGTGAGGATATGCAGAAGATACTTAAGGAACATCTTGACCTTAAGTTGATTTCACCAGGAGTTTCTCCATACAACAGTCCAGGATTCTTAGTCGAAATCATGGAGAAATCAAAAGAGAAAAGCCAAATTTGTTATTAATTACAAAGGGATTAATAACATTTTGGAATTCGACGGATATTATATCCCATGTAGAGAACATCTGGTTAACTGCATCAAAGGTGCCAAGATATTCTCAAAGTTCGATTGCAAGTCGGGATTTTACCAGATTAAGATGGCACAACTTTCTCCACACCACAAGGACATTATATTTGGAACGTGATGCCTATGGGATTGGCTAAAACGCCCCAGATATATCAAAGGAAGATGGATAATCTTTTCAATGATTATTTCAGTTTCATGTTCGTATATATCGATGATATTCTTATCGCTTCAAAGAACATGAAAGAGCATCTCAAACACTTGGAAATATTTTCAGATGTTTGCCACAAGGAAGGATTAGTGCTTTCAGAGAAGAAGGCAGTAATTGCTACGAGACAGATTGAATTCTTTGGGATTGAAATCGATGAATCTGGAATCGTCCTACAAAGTCATATTGTAGAAAAATACAAGGATTTCCAGATATGCTGAAAGACAAGAAACAACTTCAAAGTTTTCTTGGAGTTGTTAATTTCACTCGAATGTTCATAAACAATCTGGCCTGTTACGGGAAGGTGTTTAGCCCATTACTCAAAAAAGATGTTATATTCAAATGGGAAGATGAACATCAAGAAGGGATAAAGTAACTCAAGAAAGTTTGTAAAACGCTTCCAAAACTTGGCATTCCATAAGACGAGGATGAATTGGTTCTATACACAGATGTCAATGATGATTGGTGGGCAGCAGTTCTTACAAAGGCCACACCAAATGAAGAAGTGTCATGCAGATACTGTAGTGGTTTATTCACACCAAGTGAAGCAAATCGGTGGCATATCAACGGGAAAGAATTCTTTGCAGTCAGAAAGGCTTTCAAAAATTGGCCTCTATTTTTACTGGCTAAAAAGTTTACTTTAAAAATTGATAATTCAAATGTCAAGGCTTTTCTGAAAAACAAAATTGAATCAAAACCAAAAGGCTAGATTACTTAGATGGCAAGATGAATGTCAATATTATGATTGTTATATTGTCATTATAAAATCTCATGAAAATGTTCTTGCAGATTTTTTGACACGAGATGGAAGGACGCGTTGCTGACGAGGTCCTTAAACGAGTAAGACACCTCATGGAAAACCTGGAGAGTCTAGAACGAGATTTTGGGATGTTATGTCTCAATGCAAAAGTTGATGGACGACTTCAACAGACTGACCAGAAATCCATTTCTAGTCTAATACGAGCATGCCGATTCGCTCAAGGACAAGCTTTCTTAGATCGCAAGGGCCTCTCCTCTAGGTTGTATCTCCTACGATGCAAAAAGGGCGGTTAGAGAACGGGGCTCTAACCCGGAGATTATGGATTCAAATACCATAATCACAAGTGTTGCAGGTGATGCATCCCCTGAGGGTGTACAAACTGTAACGAATCTTGAAGCTCCGGTGTCACAACCCGCGTCTTCAAGTCAACCCAGTAAATACCATAATCACAAGTGTTGCAGGTGATGCATCCCCTGAGGGTGTACAAACTGTAACGAATCTTGAAGCTCCAGTGTCACAACCCGCGTCTTCAAGTCAACCCAGCACCTCTGGGGTAAAAGAGGTAGAGTTGAATCTTAGGCCACAAACAGGAAAATCTAAGGTTCAAACTGACGAGATTAAGATTTCTCCAATGCAGGTATATCAACGACAATGGGAGAAATTGGTTACAAGAAGAGGTATTATTATTAACCCGGAAAAACAATAGTTGATATCTCGGACAAGTATCCCGGAGTTTGGATGAAACCAGGAAGTCTTCCAAATGAAGTACAAGAATGGTATACTTTTGGAGCTTTAGCTTCAATTTATACTGTATCACCCGGATTCCCAAAAATTTCAAAATTATCGAAATAGATTGGGGAAGCAATTTACGAGACTTGGGAAAACAATCCACATTTGGCCGGATGAGATATTTTGAATCGTATTTTATCGGTGCGCCTTTCCGAACCAAAGAAAGAAAGGCTTCAATAAAGTTTTTCATTTCATCAAGCTAAGAAGACCGGATGGAAATGCATTAAAATACATTAAGGCGCCTTCATAGGAAGAAGTACCACTGTTAGTAGGAGCAATTTCGAAGATGAAGCTTCTACACGACGAGCATGGGGTCTTTGGGTTTGTCTAAGAAATGGACAAAGTCAAATATCCATTCAAGTTCTTTCAGAATTCAGCAAATGGATCTTTCCTTTCAATTCGATGACATGATCAACAACAAGATTAGCAGAGGAGCTTTTCGAGACGAAGAGAATAATTCTGCGGGGAAAACAAGATTCGATTAGCAAAGAAACTTAGGAAGTTACGTAACATGGCGCATATTAGCCGTTGGATCGACCAGGATCCATCAAGCATGCCCCGAATAGAAAAAACTCGAGTTTGAGAAAGGATTCCGATCCAAACCCGACCGACAAGACCACACAACTAGAAAAGACAAGGGCTCGACTCGACTCACAAGACGCGTTATCCTTGGGGACCACGCAAAACCAAATTTTTAAAAGATTCCCGACAACTATCACATAGGGCCGAGTCACGCGGAAAGAAAAGGAAGACAACTGGCGAGGCAATAATTCAGGAGTATGACGTAAGCAGTGACGTCTTACATATCAACAAGATTTGAAGTCCACCTTTGAAGTCCGGACCTAACTCTATAAATTGCGGGCGTTGAAGGATGCGAGGATATCGAACATTTCCCTTAGTTTTCTTATAATAAATTCTCGAGAGAAAAATTTGTAATATTTTAAGTGTTTTAGTTTTAAGTTTTTACGTATCTACAGTGCAAGCCTCATATATGAGAGGCTAAACAAGTATTCTCCTCCCAAAATGAGATTACTGATGTAATAAATATTTCTATAAGTTCTTAAAAAAAAAAGGGCTTTTTGCTTCAACATGTGTTCATAATGTTCTATTAATTCATCCCGTTTAAGAATTGCTATATACGCCTGGAGTAGGAAAACCAAGGATGTCTTTGAGCGATTCTTTGAAGGAGTCGGATAAATTGTAGATCATCTTCCCTGTTGGTTGAAGTTGAACAGTGTGAATTGTTTGTCAAACGGTCCAGGGGCAGTGATTTTCCGACTGGTAGTGTTGCGAGCCATCTCACCCGGTGCTGTTTCGGTCAAAGAAGGTATGAACTTTAAGGGATTTATTAATTTTACGCAAGCATGTTGGGCCCGATATGACCAGAATGGACTATTTTCATTTTCGATCTAAAGACCCAATTTGCACACGGTTATATACTTGAAATGAGATCTTAAAATAAGGGCTCTCATTTCTCGGAAAATCCGGAAAACAAATTGATTATGGAGCAAATTTTTATGTTTATTGGATCTTCGCAATAAAATTATAACTATGTAGTAATTTGCCACAAATTAGAGTTTAAGAGGAGGACTAGAACTATTGTTATAAAAGAATAAAACCATAGGGGCAAAATTGTCCATATCGGGTAAAGTGTAAAGATTTTTATAGTTCGCAAAGCAAAGTGTCACGAATTAAAGTTTGGAGGGTAAAGTGTAAAAATCGGTAAAATTTGGATGATAAAGTGTATTTATCTCAATAAAAAAAAAACAACACTATACTAAATTACTAACATGAGACTAATCATGCCCATTAATCATGACAGCGAATGGAGTGATTTTCTAAAGAAGACTCAACTCAACCCAACTTTTCAACCGGCAATGAACTGTTGAATTCCTAATAGCTTCAATTTTTCATCATGCCGATTTTATTTCCTTTTTAAAAATAAGAAAAAATATTCCAGTATTTGAATATTAGAAATTATAGTATTTCAGCCATGAAACATACAATAATTTTAACTTATTGTACCCCGGAAACTTATAGAACTTGTGAATAAAAATTTTGGGCCCCTTAATAATAATATTAATACACGTGATATCACTTTTCTCCTAGCTCAAAATTATTAAAATATACGTTTTGCCTTTTACAACCTGAAAATTATAAGTTATTTTGTACTTTCACCCTTTTTCAGAATATTTCAAAATATAATGAAACTTTAAAAAATAATGTTTGAAGATAATAATATAAGACAAATAATTTAAATTCGTTTTATATGCTATCATTCTAAATAGTCATTAACTAAAAAAAATAGTCATTAACTAAAGTCAAGTTTCTGGAAACTTGACTTTTAAATAAAAGAGTACTTTTTCCGTCGGTTGTATAGAAAATTTGTGAAAGTTGGAGATAATGCTCTCTAATCTCTATCAGGCACACAAAATGACTAATTATTATATTTAATACCGACAACATATTATCCTGTAATTGATCTAGGTTTTTTTTTTTTCTTTGCAAAATCTAGATCACAAAAACTCTGTCAGACCATCTAACGTCGACCCGGTTAAACGGATCTCACCCGGATTCGGTGGCATTTTCGTAATATTAGCGTAGTGTTTTAGTAGTTTTAGAGAGTATCGGTATTAGAAATTCTTCCTTACGAAATGTATTAGTCAGCCCTTCTAAAAAGTATTAGCGATTCTTCCAAATGTATTGGTAGTTCCTCAAGAGTTTTTAGTATTTCTCCTAAATATACTCCCGAAATGTATTAGCAATCCTCAAAAAAAATATTAGTAGTTCCTCGAAAAAGTATTAGTAGTTGCTTGAAATAAATTAAATTTTTCTCTCGAAATGTATTAACAAATTCTTCCAAAAGTATTAGTCATCCTTCTAAAATGTATTAGCGATTCTTTTGAAATGTATTAGTAGTTCCCGAATATAATTAAAAATTTCTTCAAATGTATTAACAAATCTTCCGAAAAGTATTAGTCGCCCTTCTAAAATATATTAGTAGTTCTTCCAAAATTGTAGTTTAGATGTCGAAATGTATTATTGATTCTTAAAAAGTATTAGTTGTCCTTCTAAAAAGTATTATTATTCAAATGTATTAGTAGTTCCCAAAAGAGTATTTTAGTATTTTTTTATGAATATACTCCTGAAATGTATTAGTTGTCCCTCGAAAAAGTATTAGTAGTTCCTCGAAAAAGTATTAGTAATTCCTTGGAGAGTATTTTAGTAGTTTCATTGATATAATTAATTTTTCTCCCGAAATGTATTAGTTGTCCCTTAGAAAAGTATTAGTAGTTTCTCGAAAAAGTATTAGTAATTTCTAGAAGAGTATTTTAGTAGTGCTCTGCAAAGTATTAGTTTTTCTTATAAAATGTATTAGTATTTTCCATAAAAGTATTAGCCGATGCTAATACTTGTATCATCTCCAACACCAAAACATCTCAAAACATCTCGTAGATTTTCAATTGGTGAAGGCACCCATCCATTTGCGGTGAAGGCAAAACCAGGACAATTGCTCACCACAAGATTTCAACCATTATCATTTCTCGAATTCAAACATCCAAAACATATTATTACATCAAATTGCGTTTGTCGACAAAAGCTATTAAAACCATAGAGAAGAATGGACTCGTCACGAGTGGCTAAGAAGGTTGGGATTGATCTCGGCAAAATGTAATTTTAATAGCAAAGCCCCTTTTAGTCGAAAAGGGTAAAACGATTTATGATTTCGGTTTTTGACGAGGATTTTAGTCATTTTATGTTTTGTAGCTTCTTTCTCCTTCATATGAGAAACTCCATTGTTCAGACGTTTCCTTGTTTTTTTCCCCCTTTAATGTTATATTTGGAATACGATCTCAATGCTTGTATAGATTAAAAAGTCAAGAGCAAGCAAAAACCACCACTCACTTGGTCTTTATTCACGGCGAAATCTCCTAAGTTCTATGGTCCGAGGGAAGGAACCAATAGTGGTGGTCGGGAGGATTGGAAGGTTAAGTTTTTTTCATTGGTTATCGCAGATTTTCATCTCGAAATTTTTTTTTTTTTTTGCGAATCCGGTCGGGGTTGGGCGATGGGTAAGATATTTGGACTCGCCTAACGGATCTAGATCCGTTAGACATCCGACAGAGACTAGCTCAATCTAGATTTAATTATTCGTTACATCTTAATAATGATTTTGATGTTTCAATTTTTCATAATAACATAAAACTGGACTCCAATCACGATCGCAATAATTGTTTCTTGCCATAATTTAAAGGGTAAATTATATTTTGCCTCCGAACTATGTGAGTTTTTTTGTATTTTGCCTCCCAAACGCGTTTTTGTAACACTTTACCCCGAACTTAGTTTTTCTTAACACCATACCCCGTAAAGATGGTAAAATGTACAAAAAAATATTAAATCCAGGAGGTAAAATATTACAAAAAAAGTTAAGGGGGCAAAGTGCCAAAACTCACATAGTTTAGGAGGTTTGGTATAATTAACCCTAATTTAAATACAACTTTGTTGATACACACACACATAAACATATATATATATATATATATATATATATATATATATATATATAGAGGAGAGGGTTATTTGAGACCACCCATAGCAGGGTAACATATGGGCCAATCCTACCACATATCAAGATTTTCTAATGCATTTGTGATTTTAGAGCTAAAATTACAAATTAAATCCTGGAAAATAGATGGAGGGGTAAATTAGTAATCCTACAAAATTACCCAATATTCATGGGGATTTACATTATGATCACACAATCTCTCCAAATCTCACATCAAATTCAACGTGAACAAATCTCATTCTCGCTTCTTCTTCGAACGCTATTCATGAGAGAAAACAATCATCCATCTTCTTCTTCAACGCACTAAAGTGTGAGAAATCATTCATCTTTCTTTTTCAATGCACTATTGTGTGAAAAAAGTTGCGAGACAATTTGCCATAGTTGCTTTAGAGCTCGACTTGGTTTGAAGTTTGCTTATGAAGATGTAATTTGTTGCTTGTGTAGATGTGTCGTGGTGCTTTTATATACCATTAACTACATAAACAAGTCATAAGCAACAAATCCATACTACATAAGCAACAATCCTACACTAGATAAGCAACAAATATACACTACGTATTACGTATGCACCACTTAATACATTAACTACATAAGCAAGTCATAACATCAAACCCATACTACATAAGCAACATGCTTATACATATAAAAGAATAATATACACTACATATGCATTAACTACATAAGCAAGTGATAAGCAACAAACTCATACTACATAAGCAACAAATCTATATTATATAAGCAACGAATATACACTATGTATGCACCACAAATACTTTAACTACATAAGTAAGTCATAAGCAACAAACCCATACTACATACATAAGCGATAAGTCTATATACATATACACTACACATGCATCACAAATACATTAACTACATAAGTAAATAATAAGCAACAACCCTATACTACATAAACAACATAAATTTTTTTGAAACCGAAACGTTGGAGAGAGAGTGTGCGTGAAGAATGGGTGAAATCACGTGAAAAGAGGAATGAAATCTCAATAACTCGATTCTATAATGCAAAATGACCACCATACCCTTTCTTAGATTCTTTAAACAAAAAAAATAAACATAAACATTAAACCCCTATAAATCCTGGACCACCCAAAATTATTAATCTATGGTTTAAATGTGTCCTCATGGACTCACCCAAAGTAGGAGGGATAACCTATTTGATTCATATCCTATATATATATATATATTATTCAATATATTCAATATACTTCGATTTTTTTTTTTTTTTTTTTTTTTTTGAAACCATATTCAATATACTCTTGTCGATTTTTTTACAACGGTTCAATTAATGGGGCTAGTAACCGAATAACCCATTAAATTATTCAATTTAATTTTCAATCCGAATTTAAAAGGATGATGACATTCAATAGGAATTTAAAACTTCGAAATTCAAATACATTCAAACCCGTTACCCAATAGGAAAAGGAAGTTGAAGACTGTGGGCCACGCTGTCCACAGAATAATGCGATAACCAATGAGAAAGAGCCACCAGTACACGTATTACACGTGAGCTTTCCAGCAACGTGCCTCCACGACCAAAATACAAAATTAAAATTGCGTACATGTCACCGTCCAATGAACACCATCCACAATTCTATAGTTCTACTTAGTTCAAGAGTTTAGTATGAGTGGCAATTTTGATTTCAATACGTATCTACAACTCTGAAATTAATATATATGAGAAGTAGGGTTTGTGGGTCCAATCGAAACCTGGATTGAACCCAAACAAACCATCAATTAAACATGTTGGGTTCGGTTCAACATGCTATAACTCATTTAACATGTTTAACCCGTTTGTGAATTAAAAAAAATTGAGTAAACAATTAATTGGAAGAAAAAACAAGACATATCCTTAAAACTTAATGATAAAATCTACTTAATTATGTATGTTTTTATTTTGCATGTGTTTTTTGTATGTTGTCCTTAAAATATAATTAGTATGTTATGTTATTTATGTAATTATATTTTTTTTTTTACATATTATGAATTGTGATATTTTTATTGACTAAATAACATGTCATAGTGATTGATTTTAAAAAAGGTAATTTTATTCAATTGAAACTATTATATATATATATATATATAATTATTAAACAGGTTAAATATGTCGGGTTTTGAATTACCTGTGGAATAAATAGATGAAGCCAATTCAAGATTCTCGACATTAATAATTAAACAGAGAGAGTCCAAGTGGATTAGTTTTGACCGTGAACCCACGAAATGAACCCGCAAAACCGGCCTCCCAATTCAAATTGACTCCCCAAGTTTAGAGTTCATCCCAAACCCGAAAGTGAAGCGCACGCGCTACTCTATGCGAATAAGACTCCCTCAGCTACTTTCCGCCTCCCCACTTTCATGATTGGTCCACCTGCAATCAATCATACAGCGAGATATAGCTGCCCCAAATCCGCGGGCCGGAACCGTAATTTCCTCTTATTACAGGGGCAGTAACAGTATTTAGCATTCCTAAATTGTTGCCTACGTTGTTTTTTTTTTTTTTGTTGGATATTTATTTATTCTGGTCACAAAAGGACTCCTCCCCGAATTACGATAGAGATCGTCAAAAGATAAAAATCAATCGACTGCGGGGAAAAAAAGAGTACCGTAGCTTAGGAGAGGAGGAAGAACAAAAAAGTTTGATTTAGGAAAAGGTCAATTGAGAGAAGACAGAGAAGAGATCTGTTTCTTTTTCGAGTATCGAATCAATCAAAGCAATGGGTCTCTGGGAAGCTTTCCTCAATTGGCTTAGAAGGTATGGGACCCCAAGTTCTTGCTCTCCGTGTTATGAATCTTGGATGAATTTGTTTTGCTTTGTCGAAATATTCTGGATGTGGTTGATGGTGAATATTCGGTTTATGTTTATCAGTTTATGCACTTTGCTAGTAAAGTTTGTTTTTTAATTTATTAATTCAATTCTTTTTTCTTCGGAAAGTTGGTTTGGCATTGAGGAATTATGCCTCGTATTTTGACTTCTGGATTTTTCTCATTGGTTATCGCATGGTGTTTGCCCTTTTTCGTTTTTTGGCCCTTTTATCTATTCTGTTTCAATAAGAGAATTTGAACCTGCGATCAGTTGCCTACTTGTCTGCAGAGCTGTTTATGTTGCTGGTTCATGTGGAATTTAATATTATAACCCTGTTGTAGATAATGTGTGCATGATATGAGTAATGCAATGCACAGATGATGGATAAATTTTTAGGATTATTTGTTGGATTAGCAGATTTTGCCAAACAAGAATTTCTTGTACTTGAATGTGGTTGGTTGAAGCATACTTTTTGTGTTTTGACAAATTCTCTTTGATACTCTATACAAGTCTGTAGTTGTGCTTTAAGATTAATATCATCTGCTAGTTGTGAATTATTTTGATATTTCTCAAGTGGCTTAGGTGGCATATTCACTTGTAAGTTCTTAATAGTCTCATATAAAATAAAACGTTGATGTATTATTGACATCGACTTAGAAATAAACAAGGGTTTAATAAAGTGTCTTCCGTATAAAGGCACCTACTTGTTTTAAACATTGGTAGCTGCTGAAGTCCTATTTGATGCCATAAAACCTCCGGAGGTAGCATAATTTAGAGCTTCAAATGAGAATTCGATCAAATGTCACTGACTTTCAACTTTTCATCTGTTAATGGTTTTTAATTGTCATTGAACTGCCCAAAATAATGCATCTTAGGGTTTTGATCTCTAAGCTCACCATTATACACCCTGCTTTACAAGTGATTTTTTTGAGGATTGTGAATCATAAATCAGATGCCGATATTATGCTTCAAGGGTCAATTTTTCCTTTTTTATTCAAGGACAATATGTAATGAATGAGATTATTTGATATAAATAACTGTATGAATATTTGGCTTATAAGAGTTTGATTTGCAACTCATCACATACAGCTCATATCCAGTTAAAATTCTCCAGTCTGCTATTCAATGCACTTCCAGAGTAATCTAATGTATGTAAATGGAAAATTAGTTGGCAACTTAATTATGTTAAGTGTGACAAAATTCTTGGGACATTTGTTTGCTTACTTCTGAATGTTGTCCATTGAAACTCTTGCAAACATCTTTTATTGTATGTGAAGTTATCATTCAACCATCTCAACTGCTTCCTGAACTATCAGAATCAAACAATGAATTGAGGGCTTTCGTGGAGTTTCTATGAAGGATATTGTATAGATTTTCTTGAAATAGGATATTTTATTACATTAACAATGTTTCAAGATCAAGTCATTATTTGAAATAATTTCACTATTCTAAAAATTTCTGAAGCTCCGATTAGTCATCTATAGGCGCTAGGCTCCTTGAAATCCGCACGTTTTTTTTTTTTATTGAGCCCCATCTAACCCTACCAGTGTTTTAAGATCATGCCCGCCAGCGCCTAGTGCTTTTTTGAACAATTAATTTATAATAAGTTGTTAGTAGTTATTTTGGTCTTTTGCTTTCAGATGTGTAATTGCTTTTAAAGATGTATGGATTCACACTATTTCTTTGTGTTTGCAGCCTTTTTTCAAGCAAGAAATGGAGCTTTCTCTGATAGGTCTTCAAAATGCTGGGAAAACTTCACTTGTAAATGTTGTTGCTGTAAGTAAATACATATACTATCCTTTCATACAGATATATATTTTTTCATATTGCTTGCTTATATTTGGTCAAAGTACTTTGCATTTACTTTATTCTTCTGTGTTTCTTTTTCCTCCCTAGACTGGTGGATATAGTGAAGATATGATACCTACGGTTAGTTCTCTTTAAAATTCTACTTCGCTCAAATATTTGGCTACAGTTGGTTTCATTCTGGATCGCCGAGGCATTTAAGATTACTAATGGGAAACTATTTTGATCCATCAGGTAGGATTTAATATGCGGAAAGTCACTAAAGGGAATGTCACAATAAAGTTGTGGGATCTTGGAGGTCAACCCAGATTTAGGAGCATGTGGGAGCGATACTGTCGTGCAGTTTCTGCCATTGTGTATGCCAATAACTCCTGCCAATAACTCCATCTATATGGCTTATTTTCTTTCAGTTGATTTGCTTCTGATGGTAGTCCTAAGCGCAACTTAGTGGTTGCAAGTTCATTACTATTATAATCTTAAAAGGATTTTTATAAGATTTCAGACATTTATCAAATCCACCTCCTCACGTCCATGTTCTCTGCTATGTGATTATGTTAGACAAGAAATTAGCTTATAAGACCCTAAATTCATCCACGCTTAAATTTTTATATGTTGAACTTTAATTGTATGCTACCAGGGTAGGTCTGTTTGGCTGAATTAAAGAGTAGGCCATAAGTTCACTTGTTTAGGTCCACTTGAATTTGAGCTAAGTCAAGTTAAACTTGATCATGAATGCATGACCGAGTTTGAGCTACATTAGACTCGAATATTTTGTCAGCTGAGTTTGTAAGCTGAAGAACAAATAGGTTCGTTTTTTTCTTTTTTTTAAATCTAAGGTATTAGTGATTAGTTGCGATACTATGTATATTTTCTTATTAATTTTTTATACATGTTTTTATTTGAAAAGTCTTCATCAAAAGTGTTTCCAAAAGCAGTATCTTCATATGCTTGTTTTTTTTTTCATTTTTACCCTATTGATAAATTTTTTAAATGATCTAGAGGGTGTTTGGATGAGCTTATAAGTTTTTTAAAACATGTTCAAATGATGTTTTAGACTTTATATAATCTCTTAATTGTTTGGTAGAACTTTTAAAAAAAAAAAGCTTATAACACTTCTAAAGTATGATGTTAGGACTTAGGATCTTATAACCTGTTTTCAAAAAATTTGAAGATCCAACTTATTTTCAAAATAATACCTTTTTCTTAACAAACACCTTTTGATAATTTTAATGGAAATATTGCTATTATTAACATCTTAAAAATTTCATCATGTTTTTATTTTATCCAAACACTTTAATGCTGAAATCTCCAAAAACATAATACGATATACGAGTTTGTAAGATTAGAGCAAACATTCTCATAATATGATATTATACCTGAAGCTCAAAATGTAAAATGTTAGCTATGTGTGAACTGAGGCAAAATAAGTTATGAGTTGAGTGAGTGAGTAGAATCATCAAGATCAATGGAGCTTGAGCCACTTCATTCTTGGTTCATGAAGCCTGACTGTTCTTGAGCTAGAACTCGGGATTCCAATTTTCATGTTCCTGTGTGGTTGGTCCACGTCAATCTTCTATGCTAACCGGAGGCTAGTTACGGGTTTCTTTCTAGGGTTTCTTTCTAAAAATATTTTTATATGTTAAGGATGATGATGTCGCATATTATTCTACATTTACATGGTTTAAGTCTGAGATCTAATTGCACAGTAATTTAATCAATTTTCTGCATATTATTTGGTGCTAGGTACGTTGTTGATGCTGCTGATCACGATAACATCAGTATCTCCAAAAGCGAGCTTCATGATCTGTTGAGCAAACCATCATTAAGCGGCATTCCTTTGCTGGTTTTGGGAAACAAGATCGACAAGCCTCAGGCCCTATCTAAGCAGGCATTGACTGATCAAATGTAAGTGTAGCAGGAGTGCATGTGTTTATTTTTGTGTTCATTCTGAGTTTTACTAAATTTATTATATATTATTATGCAATGCAGGGGTTTAAAATCGATCACTGATCGGGAGGTATGCTGCTTTATGATCTCGTGCAAGAACTCTACCAACATCGACCAGGTCATTGATTGGCTTGTTAAACATTCCAAGTAAAAGAGCTGAGTACAAGGCTCCGTAGTGTTGAAAAGTTTTTTTTTAAGAAGTGGGATTTCAAGTTTGTTGTTGTTCGTGACCAGATTGCACATTCTTCTTTCTGGCCGATAGGCTAGCTACTTCTTTCTTTGAGGTTGTCTCTGTAATATATATCATCAACTCACATTTATTTCTATTTTCTAACTTATGCTACTGAGAGGAGTTTATTTGGGCTTTAATGTTGATTTTTTTTTCGTGTGTTTGCGTGGGGAATTACATATTTGTCCAATGTTTCTTTTGTTGGTGCATATTCTGTCATGACAATTTGATACTTTTAGACATGTTTGTTTGGGCAAGCTGCATTTTGCTTTGGGGTTACTGATTGGGGAAATGGCCTTTATGGCTATATATGATAAAGATAGAAAATTGTGTCCATTTAAAAAATGCTGACAGGTGGCACCCTAAAGATCAGCGTATTTGCAAAGTGGGTCCTGGTCGGACCTGCCTCAATCCAGGATATGATCCAGATTCACAGCCACACGTAGAGGTGACAATTTTTACCACGACAATATGAACCTAAGAGGCTTGGTGGGTTAAGGTTAGAATAGGGTTCGACCTAAATAAACAAATAATAAACAGGACTGGCTAGAGTTAATTTATTTGACCTGATTGTGTTTTTATTGTGTTTATTTTTATGAGATTTTTGATTGATTGAATAAATTTTTAGTATAGGGTTTGAATTTTAGAAAATTATCAAATATATGTAAATGTAATTTTTGGGTTGAAAATTAACTCATATAAATACATGAATTATTCATGTTTTTAAATAAATATAGGTCATTTTCGGGTTGTCTTGCATTACACGTGTATAAACAAGTCGTGTTCGGTTGTTGAGAAATCTAGCTTATATAATTAAATGAGTCGGGTCGAGTTGACATGCTTGTTTTAAATTTCGTGTCTCAATCCGATCCGCAAACTGAACACAACTTGCATTGTCACCCCTAGCCACAAGAAGTGTGGAAATCTCATTAGACTACAAATTGCAGGGGAAGTTCGATGTTATTCAAATGGGCAACATCCAACTCCACTATGATTTGGACATGTATAATTATTATATGTGCAAGTGTTATTTTTTCCAAAAAAAAAAAAAAAAAAATCGTACACACATCTAAATTACAATTGAGTTAGGTAGCTACTCAATCAGAGTAACAACTAACTAGCCTTAAAGTGAAGATACTTATCCCCAATTCCTACATGACATGTACAACTAATTGTATGAAGTATGAACTGCATATTGTTGGATCAGGGAACAAAAATTGCAATATTTTCACATATGTATTTAATTTGGACACAAAATGAAGTGATTATGTGGCCATTTTACAGTAAAATTTGTCCATCACCATTATTTTGCAACTAGAATCCTTTCTTTACTTTTCACTATTATTTTCCGACAGGAAATGAATATATCAGCAATTATGCATTTTAAAAATCACAATCCATATATATCGCTTCTTCCAAAGTGAAAAGAAATAGGTAAAGAAAAGAAAAATGCAAAAATAGAGAAATTAAAGATAATGTGGTAATTGCATAACGAAAACCTTTTGCCGCTTCTTTCAGAAAACCCTCTGCAAAATTCTACTCTCAATCCCTCTCTCAGTCACAACTTCCATGGAAGCTTCAACACGACCCTTAAACCTCCCCAATCTCCCACCCCAACCCAACCTCGAAAACATCAAGCAAAAACTCTTGAAACACGGCGTTCAGCCAACCCCAAGAATCCTACACAATATCCGCAAAAAGGAGCTCCAAAATCCAACCGTCGTCTGGCCAAACAGACCTCCAAGCTTCCCCACCCCTCACCGATACCCAGCAACAAGCCATTCTAGAAGAATCCCATTTCCAAACGATCAAGTCTGAATACAAGAAATTCACAAAGTCCACCAGAAATGAAGAAAACGAGAAACTGGTGGGCAAACCTTGGGAGAGATTGGAGAGGCTTAAATTGAGAGAGCTTGCGAGTGGGAACACGGAGTACGATGGAGAGAGGTTGGACCCCGAGCATCTGAGGGAGCTGAGTGATATAATTGAGTGTGAAAGGGATAAATTTACTTGGCTTCTGGATAACGATATTGAACTTGAAGAAGGATTGATTGAGAATGATGGGAAGAGATGGGCCCCACCAAAGCGTAGCGAAACTGAAGCAATTAAGATTTTCATAAATAGGTATGTTGAATTTTAGTGCACTAATTTCCGGTTCCTTCTTCTGTGTTTCTTATTCAATTGTTTTCTTGCTGGTTACTTTTACTAGCATAAGTTTGTGTTGATTTAGATTAAGTGCAACAGAGGTGAGTGTGAAAGATTGGAAGTTTGTGCGGATGATGAGATACTCGGGATTGCAGTTTACAGAAGGGCAAATGTTGAAGATAGTTGAAGGGCTTGGGGATAAGGGGCACTGGAGGCATGCATTATCTGTTGTGGAGTGGGTCTACAATTCGAAGGAGCACAAATATTTCAAGAGCAGGTACAAATGTTTCTCACTCAAGCATTCAAGGATAATTTTACTCCAACTTCAATATATTGTGTTTTTATTTGTTTGTTTGATTGCAAATTTAGGTTTGTATATACGAAATTGTTGAAGGTGCTTGGGAGAGCCAGGAAACCTCGTGAAGCTCTTAAAGTCTTCAATTTGATGCGCGTAAAGATTTTCTTGCATTTTCGTTGAGTTTGCTATTTAAGCCCATTTTGGTTTATTTGATGGAAGTTTAGTCCTGATTTGTTCGTAGGGCGATGCACACATATATCCTGATATGGCGGCATATCATTGTTTGGCCGTTACATTGGGTCAAGCTGGATTTATAAAAGAGCTGCTGAATGTTATTGAATCTATGAAGGAAAAGCCCAAAAAGATTAGAAATATGAGACGCAAAAATTGGAATCCTGAACTTCAACCGGATATTATCATATTTAATTCTGTAAGAGAGCTTGGGACTTTTTCATGAGAGATTCTTTTGTTATTTTCTTTTTAGTATCTTATGTCGGTAAACCGAATGTTCCTTCAGGTTTTAAATGCATGCGTTCAGACCTGCCAGTGGAAGGGAGTATCGTGGGTTTTTCAGCAGATGAGAAAGAATGGTCTCAGACCTAATGGAGCAAGTTATGGGCTTGCAATGGAGGTAATTGTTTCTGAAGTCAACTCACGTGTTATGTTCAAGCATTATTTGGACTCAATTGAATATTGTTAGCAAATCATTGTGATCTGGATAAGTGTTTAAGGATGCAAGAATCTAGCATTTCAAACTACATAATGTAATTTGGCTTCTGCTCAAGGTTAATGGTAGAATGCAGTTTAGTATAATAGTATTCTTCATGACCCTTCCCCCCCCCAACCAATTCTTTGTGATGTTACCATCCACCTTTGACAAGTCAAGGTAGAATTTTATTCAAATTGTTAAATTTAGGGGACTTGGTACGGTTCCACACATGAAGCGTACCCAATATAGGAGAGAGTCCAAGCCCACCAAATGAGGTTCCATCCTAAAACCAATTGGTGATAGGAGGAGTAGCTCACTTGGCTTATTAATTGACTCTCTTCTCTTAATTAATCAATGTGGGACAACTCACAAGTGACATATCTCAATACGCCCCCCTCACTTGTGAGTCCTTCGTCAATTCATTAACATCATCACAGGATTCCCCATGCTCAATCACATCATGTGATATGGCCCACTTTGGGCCGAACATGGGGCCCCCTCTGATACCATGTTAAATTCAGGGGGACTTGGTACGGTCCCACACATGAAGCATACCCAATATGGGAGAGAACCCAAGCCCACCAAATGATGTTCCATCCTAAAACCAATTGGTGATAAGAAGAGTAGCTCACTTGGCTTATAAATTGGACTCTCTTCTCTTAATTAATCAATGTGAGACAACTCACAAGTGACATATCTCAGCACAAATGAATTAAAATTTAAAGCATTCCTGAAGACATTTGAGCTTGGTCAACATTTAAAGTGCTATCTAGGCAAACCCTTTTTCACTAGGCATATTGATATGGCTTTTTCTACTTACTGGCTTACCACATTCTATGTAAAGTATTATGCTCCGAGTATATCTGTAGTTGAATCTTACAGTTTTTTTTTTTTTTTTTTCCTTAAAGGTAATGCTCAAATCTGGAAAGTATGACCTTGTCCATGAGTTTTTGCGAGAATGAAAAGAAATGGAGAAGCTCTAAAAGCCCTGACATACAAAGGTAGTATTACTTCCCCATCACCGACATGTTTCTTTGTAGTTTCTTACTCATCTACTCTTTGCTTGCCTAGTTCTTGTCAGAGCTTTCTGGGAAGAAGGTAAAGTCAATGATGCTGTTCAAACCGTCCGGGATATGGAAAGAAGGGGAGTAATTGGAACAGCTAGTGTCTATTATGAGCTAGCTCGTTGCCTTTGCTTCCATGGCAGGTGGGAAGATGCTATTTTGGAGGTTAGTTTTGACAAGGATTTTTCTGTCTCTGAATGTATATTTTGGATTGAGATAGTAAATAACAGTGGTATAGTCGTATTTTGGCCACAAACATAGCCATAAAAAAGACGAGAAATTTGATGAATGAAGCCAATGTGATGTTGTGGGATTGAAGCTTAGTTGAGTTAGATTTAATTGTAGCAGTTTGCAAATTACATTCAAAAACAAAGTGCTATTTGGAAAGGATTAGCAATTGGTTAATCATTTCTTTTTATTCATGTGTTTCTTGGCTTCTTTATGCCCTAATACGACCTTGTGTTAACTTTCTGTTTCTTTATGTTCTTGCTGGAAGGCGAAGGCATTACTAAACATGACTTTGAATGCTGATGTAATGATTAAACAATTTTTAGAACTTAGAAGGTTCTTTACATGTGTGTGAACTGAAGGCTGAATGAATTATACTAAGAAAAATAGATCTTTCAGCTTCTTTTTCTCCCTCACAGGGCGAAATTGCATAATTACCATCCATTTGGTCTTGGTTTGATGGGCAAAAATAAAGCCCTCAGCCTATGTTCATTGTTCACTACTTTAATTTTTTTCCAAATGGCATCAACATATTGCATCTGGGTCTTAATATTGTAGTTGGAATTTTTGCATTCATGCAAAATTGGTGCAGATTGAGAAGCTAAAAAACTTCGTCAACAAGATCTTTGGTGGTGACCTTCACTGGCATGATAAAATCTTCCATGGATGGAGGGCATGTTCAGGATTGCATATTACTCTTTGAGCACATCAAAACACTCATGGCTCCTGATATTGGTCTTATAAATTCCATGCTGAAAGTTTATGGTCGGAATGATATGTTTCTTAAAGCCAAAGAATTATTTGAAGAGACCATGAGATACCATTTACATTCTGAAATTGGCGAACATGGTGATGGTTCTTTCCTAAAGCAGATGTGTACACTTTCAGCTCCATGCTTGAGGCATCTGCAAGTGCTCTCCAGTGGGAGTACTTTGAGTACATTTACAAGGAGATGACCCTTTCTGGTTATCAAGTTGATCAACGTAAACACTCTGCTCTATTGGTAGAAGCATCGAGAGCTGGAAAGGTACTCACCAGTTTACCCTCAATCATAGGAAGTTACAACATTTTGTTTCTTTGGTTAAGATCTAAAATCATCCTTGTTCCAGAATGAACTATAAATGATGACCTTTCTGTTGAAAATTCTTCCATGAATTGTGTGGTTGTCTAGTCTAGATTATGGCTGACTAATCTCAGCATTACATCACTAGAAGAAAGATACTAGATTTAGTGTTTTGTACTGCAGTATTTAATGGTGTGATTGCTTGGGCTTTTGTTTCGCTCCTTTATGTTTTTGGAGAGAATAGTGTGAAAAAATTGCTTTTAAAAAATAAGAATGAATTTTGAGAATGTAATTCGATACGAGATGAAAATGAAATGATGTTAGTTGATGTATAGGTTTTTTCTTTTAGTAAAATCGTGATTGGATGTGATAGGTGATTAGAAAAGTAAGAGAAAGTGAGTAGTGTATTTGTGATATGAAAATGTAGTGATGATAGTTGATGCCATATTTTTTTAGCAAAATCATAACTGGATGTGATTAATGATTGAAAACGTGAACTCGATTAAATAGTGTACTTTTGGAAAATTTTCACAAGCAATCACATGTTTGAACGAAAAGAATTTTTGAGCAAAAATTTTACAAAACAATTTCACAAGCAATCACATCCTAGTTATCTTCAATTTGTGTGCTTGTATGGTTGTGGCCGGATGGTAATTTGTCAAATTGGATTGTAATTGTTGGGATTTTTGTCTTTTCTGATGTAGTGGCATTTGCTGGAACATGCATTTGATTCAATTTTGGAAGCTGGTGAGATACCTCCTGTATCATTTTTCACTGAAATGGCCTGTCAAGCCATTATTCAACACGACTATGAAAGAGCTGTGAATATTGTCAACACAATGGCTCATGCTCCATTTCAAGTCAGTTTCCAAGAGTGGATTATCTTCTTTGAAAGAAATCGGGACAGGATTGATAAGGCTACTCTGAATGAACTGCAGGAGAAACTTGTCATTCGTGATTTAGTAAACGAAGCCACAGTCATAAATTTCTCCAAAGCATTGCATTTCATGTGTGAATCTTGTGAAGACTCACTAAATTCAATATTTGATAAAAATCCTAAAGATAGTATTCCAGCAAATACTATTGGGTCGAACTTAGATTGGAATCTTGATATACGTGAGGGCAATTTGGTCAACTCAGGGGACGACAAAGATTTGGAGGTATCTGGTTTGTCCAATAACAGACGTGAAGGAAATGTGAGGGGTTGTCATACCCGATTTGCTGAACTTTTCGACTATGATTTGGTGTCGAAAAGTTCACCTTATGATTCTGATGATGTAGAGTTTGAACATATTGAAGATGAAGAGGGGCACTCGGACGATGATGATGATTTCAACTTTGAACTTATTATTCCGAGCAGTGAAGTCGATGATTTACATGAATCTGATACACCTTCGGCCTATGAAATACTCGAAACTTGGAAGAAAAAGTGAAGGCATGTCCCGCCTCCTGCATTCGGTGTTGATTAATTTGCGGCCTATCTAGTGTTGCAAAGAGATCACATACCAGGCCTTATGACATACTATCAACTCTGAGTACTGTAGCTATAGATTTTTGTTTCGTCATTTGTGCCGTGTATATACACACATATAAGTTGCTCAACCTACCAAAATTTGAAAAACGAAAAGGGGCTAAAGGGAATAAACTTATTTGATGCCAAATTACTAATGTTTTCTTTATGAACTTTGGTAATTTTCTGAAGCGTGTTTCAGTAGATTTGTGAAGGCTTCACTTATGTGCATAAGATAATGTAGTTATTTATAGGTGTCATTGCACACAAATGAGGTACATTCAGAATAGGAATGGCAGTGGGTGGGATTCCCTGAAATTTTTCCCGTGGAATTGGGAATATTTTCTCCCATTGGCAGGGATGTGGATTTTTGTTCCCCGCCCGTACCCCGTGGGGACCTGAGATATGCATATATATATATATATATATATATATATATATATATATATATATATATATATTAGAGCGAATGGTGGGATTTACCCACTTGGAATAGGAGAGAGACTTTTTTGACATGTAGGATAAAAAACATAGTTTTTTACCCACTTTTGGGGTTCTTTTACCACAATACCATTGAGACTTTAAATGTAAGTCTTTAAAGTAGTTAAGTTGTATTTCTCTCTCTTGTTAAATACATACATACATACGTTTGCCCTCATTTGCTCTTCATTTTTTCTCTCTTTAAAGTATTTTTGTGGTCTTTCGTAACCAAAATCGCACCAAAAAATCGAATAACAAGGTAATGTTGTTTTTCCTCTTAGTTACTTAATCTTGTTTAAATTGTTCAAGACCAATATATTTACAAGATATGTGAAATATATCGTGAAATGTGAAATTTTTCTCAATCTAAGATAATGTGCACGATATATCGTGCATATTTCTTTACTATATCGTGCCTAATATAGGGCACGATATCGTGCTCCTGCCCAATATAGGCATAATATATCGTGCCTATTTTTATATATCGTGCCCCAGTTAAAATTAGGCCCTTTTTTATGCTTGCATATCTTTAATATTTTTTCTATATTTCTTGTCTGTAGATGAACTCTCGCTATGTTGTTGTTCGATTTGGGGGTCATTGGGAAGGTTTAGAATATAAAAATGGTGAAGAAGAAGTTGACGTATTAAACAAGGGCAAAATGAATTATATTGAAATATTGGAGGAGGTTTATGGTGTTGTTGAAGTTGATAGGAGCATATACGATTGTGTAATGCATGCTAAGATATTTCTAGAAACAAACTTGGGAAGTTAAAGTTGAAAAACGATGATGACATTGAAAGTGCGTTTGAGAACACCGAGTTACCAGTTGTTTTTGTAACACTGAAAAGAAAAATGGATGTGTGAGACTAGTTCGCATAATGTATTGGGAAGTCGGTCTGGGCATAATCGAGTTGAGAACGTTGAAGGTCAACAAGGTGTTGGTGGAAGTTTTATGCAACTAATGGCTACTCAGAATGAATTTTCAACAGTCATTGGGCCTAATTACAACTACATGCACCATCTTGGTTTTCAACAATACGGTGTACCGCACATCAATCTATATAGTCATGCAGTAAGGCCCAGTGGAGCACCTTTTATGCATATGAACAATATTCCAATTATTGATCATCGCGTCCACTCTCACCTACAATTAATATTCCAAATATCAATTGTCTGGGACCTAGTATAAGGCCAAGCAATGAAGATGGCTATTATCCTGATATGGGTTGTGATAATAGTGATGCTAATCGTGATAATACTGATGCTGATGTTGGTTATGATAATAATGAAGATGATTATGGTGAAAACTACAGTGATGGTGATGCTGATTGTAATAATAATGCAGATGATTTTGGTGAGAACTACACCGCTGGTGATGGTGGTACTGATGTTAAAACTAATAATCAATTTGAAAATGATCAGCAATGTGCTGAATTTGAGGAATTTTGTGAGTGGAGACGTAGACGGAGAGAAGTATTTCCAGAAAACCAAAACCAAGATGCACCAGAAGAACAAGGTGCTAACATACATCCAGATATCCATAGAGACAATATGGAAGAAATAATAGTACCCAGAGGACGAAGTTGGGTGATTCCTGGTGCACTCTCGCACGTTTCAGTTCCTCCCGAAGAACCTGCTAGATTGGAAGCATCTGGTGGGACATTGCGCCAAAGAGCAACATACATGAGCAAAACTGAATTGGAGATCACACTAGGCATGTATCACCTTGAAAATCAAGTCGAGTATCGAGTTGAACGCTCGGATAAGACTCGTTTTCATGCAATATGCAAGTATGAACGATGCCCTTTTCGAATACTTGCATATGGAAAGGATGGTATTTGGAGAGTAGGGAAGTTTGACAAGCACCATGGATGTGGGTTAAATTTGAATGACAATGCATCTAGGCGGGTGCATTCTAAAGTAGTAGGTGCGTATTTTGCATCTAGATTACTAGTGGAACATTCTGCGCTCGTGCCAAGAGATATGATAGCGGAGTTGGAATCGCGACATGGGCTTAAAATGAGTTATAATGTTGCGTTGAGTGCTAAGCATCATGCTTTTGGGTTGATATATGGAGATAGCAACAAGTCATTCAATCTAATTCAGGCATACTTACACATGTTGAATTTAACGAATCCCGGATCGGTAACTAGATGGAAGTCGGATAATTTTAATAGATTCAAGTACGTGTTTTTTGCTTTGCATGCATCAATCACTGGATCCAGAACAATGCCCGGCCATTTCTTGTGATTGATGGAACACACCTTAAAGGCAAGTACCGGGAAATATTGTTTGTTGCCATAACAAAAGATGGTAATGAACAGATTTTCCCACTTGCGGTTGGAATTGGGGATGTTGAAAACGACGAATCCTGGACATGATTTTTGAGACAGTTGAGAGATGCTTATAATTGCCCTCGTGATCTCTCGATTGTTTTCGATCAAAGACAAGAGTATCGATAATGCCATAAAAGTAGTATGCCCAGAAGCATCACATGGGCTTTGCACTTATCATTTGCAAAGTAATTTGGCTCAATACGGTCAACATATAGTAGCAATGTTTAGGAATGTATCATATTCATACCGCTGTGAAGATTATGATAAGTATTTTGAAAACATAAAAGCTGCTAGTGAGACGGGTGCGTTTAAGAAGTTAGAACGTGCAGGGGAAGACATATGGTCTCGAGTTAAGTGTCATGTCCGACATTATGGGTTCATGACATCAAACTCGGCTGAGAGATTCAATAGTCGGTTATTATGGGCCAGAAAGTTACCTGTTTGTTCTGTGCTTGAGTGTGTTTGGACTATTATTGAAAAGTGGTTTTATGAACGACGCACTGCTGCTAATGAAAGAGATCAAAAGCTAACACTTAAAGCAACCAAAAGATTAAGTGATGCAGTTGAGATATGTCATAGAATGGATGTACAATGTCTTAGTAATGTGAAGTACAAAGTGAAAGATGGAACAAAGACCTATTTGGTTGATTTATCCCAAAGAACGTGCAGTTGTCGAGAATTTGAATATGAATTGATGCCTTGCGCCCATGCATCTGCAACAATTAGGTATAAATAAATTTAAAATTTATATCAATATTTTCACATAATTCGTTCAATATTTTCACATAATTGTTTGTTTATTTGTGCAGAAAGGCGAACCTCAATATCTATTCATTTGTTGCCCATTATTATAAAAATGAAAATCTTCAACAAATGTGGGCGGATGAAGTTTTACCAGTTCCTGATCCGAGTGAATGAGTTCTACCACAAGAAGTGCGAGAATTAGTATGCAACCCTCCAAATAACCCAAGACAAGCAGGTCGTCCTAGACAAAGTAGAGTTCATTCTGTTGTTGAATCATTAAGTAATCGTTCACGTAAGAGTCAAATTTGTTCAAGGTGTGGGGGTGTTGGCCACAATTGCGTCAAATGAACTATGTCATTGCCGCTTGATGAGCGCGGAAGTGCCTCTGACACAGTCGGGTCCTTCAAGACAAGTGCGTAGTAAGAAGAAATGTGGAATATGCCGAGCATATGATCATACCCGTAGAAGATGCCCGAGACGTCCGGATGACGAAAATTAGGCAAAAATTATTTCAACTGTAATACTATGTTAGAAAAACACACTAAGAGAAGAAAATCAGTAGTCATTTAAATATATGCTAATCAACTCAGTAGTCATTTGTGCCCCAAATATACTGGGGCATGATAATTGGGCACGATATATCGTGCCCAATATAATTAGGCACGATATCGTGCCCCAATATAAAAGGGGCACAATTCTTATATTGGGGCACGATATCTTGCCTAATTATATTGGGCACGATATATCGTGCCTAATTATATTGGGCACAATATCGTGCCCCAGATATATTGGGCCACGATATACCGTGCCTATAATTTTATCTTATAATTCCAGTTCCAGTTATAGTTTTTTGTAAATTTTTGTGGATTTCTTATCTGCTAATTGTAACTTGTTAATTTAAAGTAATCGAATTCTTGTTTCTTACAAACAAATTAAGAAAAATCATGCAAAATGAATATTTAATTTATACTACAACTCCAAAGTACTACTATCTGTACTGTACTTGTAAATCTTTCGTGTCATCGTCCTCCTTATCTCGGGAATCGACTCCTGCACATGCTTCCTATTAATCTTCTTCGTAATACAATTAATGACGGAATATATGGCAAATACACCACAACTGGTGGTCGTTCTGCAAATAACAATCTTTCGTCGGCGCAGGGGCAAGGTCCCACTCGCGGCGGACGGGCTCCATACCTATGTCGTTGTAGTAACCAGCGTGAATAATTACACATGGGAGCATGCGACGGAGTGGACGTGTGCCGGTTACCCGATTGGCAAAAGTATCATCTGTGTATCGGGCATGTACAGAGTCGTACATATATACTTTGGCTCTACGGAGATCTAGTCTGCACACGACAAAATGACACGATAAATTCACGATCATGTACACCTGGGGAAAAAACAAAATCATTAATTAATAAAAAAATTGAATGAAAAAAATGAATAAACTAGCCAAAAAAATAAATACATTCAAGTGTACCTGCGGTACGACACTCCACGAACCAGGATTACCCCATCCTGGAGATCTGTGCTTGACAACCCTAACCAACTCATCCAACTCCTGTTCGGGAGAAATCACCTCCCATGGTCGCCGGGTCATATACTGTGTCAATAGGATCCAAGCATGCATACGATTCCATATATGCCGTATGGAATCCTACACATTGAAAAATATTTATAAGTTAACAAGTATCATTTATTAAGTTTAAAGTGCGAGACACATAGTAAATAAACTAACCGAAAATATCGTAGATACAATCCTATAAGTTTCCACTTGCTTCTCATGAGGCTCAACCCCAAGAAACTGGGGATCGGACTGTAGTATGGATAGGTATGCATTTATATGATGAAAGAAATCGATATTAATTAATATGAAATAAATAAAATATTCATCAACTAAATAATACAAAAATTTAAGAAAGCGACATCATTCTCCAACTACTGAGTTGGATCCGCCATTTCCTTAAAAAATGATGGCCCAACAGAGTACACTAGCCCCAAGTTCCTCCTGCAATTGGACCCTCAAATATTAAGACATTGCACTAATATAAGATGTTAATACTAAGATGACAAGACAAATGCAAAAATATTTAATACTTACTTTCCAAAGAGACTCTAAGAAGCGTGTATACTCCCTCAAATATTAAGACATTGCACTAATATAAGATGTTAATACTAAGACGACAAGACAAATGCAAAGATATTTAATACTTACTCTTCAGTAGACTCTAAGAAGCTGGTATACTCCCTCTCGCTCGGGTCCAGCTTGCGAGATCTAGGATCCCTGAATGGTCTGCGAATGAGGCACGACGGCTGCCTATCCCGAACCTGGATGAAAGGAGTAGACGGAGAGGGCACTCGTGGACCAGAGACCACGAGTGACGGAGAGGGAGCTCGAAGAACAAGGACCAATGGCCTCGGAATCGTGACCGACACTCGTGGTCGCAGAGAATGTACTAACACAGGCATAATAGGAGTCGGTAATGGCGGAAGAGAAGCCAACACTGCTGGAGGAGGGGTCGATACTTCCGGAAGAGAAAGAGTAGTCGACACTGTCGGAGGAGGAGGAGGAGTCGACACTGCCGACAGAGAAAGAGTCGACACTGCCGGAAGAGTAGTCGATACTGACAGACGAGGAGTCGACTCTCTCAAAGGGGTGATCGTCGATGTCTGATACGGCATCGAAGGTGGCGTCTGCTGCGATGACTGACTCGGATATCTCTGACTGCCATGCACGAAGTCATTGTACTGATCAATGTATGGGAACATACGCCTAATCTCCTCCTGAATAAGGTCTGAAACCCAACCTATCTCCTGATCTAGGCGTCTGTCCAAGCGAGAACCCTCCTCTGAGATGAGAATCTCTAACTGAGAAACAGCGGCATCGACTCGTGACTCCAATCGAGAGAATCGCTCCTCTATGCGTCTCTCGATCTGCCTAATCTCCTCCCGCATAACCCCCCGCATCAGCACCAACATATTTGTCTGCCCACTGACTGATGGATCAACACGAGTATCCTGACGGACTGATGGATCATCGCGCGCATACACCCCATGGACAGATGGATCAACACGTGCATCTGTCTGCCCAAGTGATGCATCATCTGTCCGGCCATCTAAGGGATCATCAGCCCGATGGGATGATGGGCTATCCTACGCCGCTTCTCCGGCCTCTGAATCGTAGGTGTAGTAGTGTCGGCCTCTGAATCGGCTCTACCTCTCCCCATGCCCCCGCCGTCTTTGACACTGTTTTGACACTCTGCGCGATCGCTAATAAAATGGGGTCATGGGGTCTGACCAGATCGTACTGCTCTCGCCTCGCCCTTGCCCCTCCCAAAGACTAGCGCTAAAATTGGTTCTCCTCCGGGAGGAACCGAGGAGGACCTAACAAAATAACTGGATCACCGACTCGCTCCATATATATCTGCTGGAGCTCCTCCTCGGTCGGATCCAATATCTCATGACATACTAAAGCCTATAAATAAATATATAAATAAATTAATAAAAAATAATTTATTAATTAAATAAATAAATAAGTAAACAATGTTAATGCATACCGTGTCAAAGAAAAAATCAATCATGTCAACGGTGGTCTTCGAAAACCTCCAACGGAGGCACCTAGGCAACTGGGTGTCGGATACTCGAGTCGCCCATGCATTACCCAGGCGAGGTATCGCCTCGAATGCCCAAATCTGTCAAAACATTGATAAGTGTCAAAATAAGATTTTTTTAAATATTTAAAAAACTAAGTACAATTATAAATAACATAAAAAAATATACGTACCAGCAAGACATAAGTGGGACCATAAAAATGATAAGTAGGTGGGCGATATCGAGGTGGAACGTCCTTAGTATATCGGCCAGGTGGCAGAACATCATGCAGATGTCGAATATAATGAATCAATATCTCAAATGAGTACTTCCCCCAAGGAAAAACCTCCCATTGTGCATCGTCCTCGATCAAAAACCACAGCCAACGGTCCACTACGTCTGTCGGCCATCGAAACACAGTACCATATAAAAGGCAAATAACACCTTCGCCACCTTTAGGGCATCATCTGGTGAGTCACGAAAGATGCCATCGGCAAATAAATTGCGTAAATGCGCGGCGGTAACACGATCACCCCTAGGCCAATATCGTCCATATATATCAGTCTCGGGTACCTCAAAAACACCGTTAGGGTCAAATGTGGACACTGAAAACCGCAATTCAGATATCATAGCAAAATCACGCCGAGAGAATCTAATAGTCTGCTCTCCGACGTGGAACCAACACTCCGATTCTGGAGCATTCTGCACACGCACCTCCATCGCAACCAATGCATCAAGTGTCGCATTACAATTAACTCCGTCATACCCAAAATCCATAAAATAGCCGAAAATCGACCGTCTAAACTGCCTATATAAATCACCACCGATCTCCCCCAACTCATTTATGATTATCCGAATTATATTAATCGAACGTACCCCGCGATCTGGGCCCTCTCTCGATGATATGAGGGTCTCCTCCACTGTGGATTGACCTACAACAATAATTAATTGCAATTTAGCAAGATGAATTGTTGAAAATTGAAGAAATATAGTGATAAGGTACAAAAATTAAAGAACAGACAGTAGAGGCACGATATAGGCACGATTTTAAATAACCCTATCGTGCCCAAATAAACCTACGACATGATATTGTGCCCAAATAAACCTAGGAATGATATCGTGCCCAAATAAACCCACGGCACGATATCGTGCCCAATCGTCTTCAACCTTATATCGTGCCCAAACCAGAAAAAAATCACCACCATTTTTCGAATAACAATCCCAAAACACAACTCAAAACTTCATATATTTCGAACTTTCGAACAACTAAGCCCTAATCATTCACATTATATAACAAACCCATGAAATATTTCGAAACTAAACCCTAATCATTCAAACTTTCGAACATTATACAACAAACAAAATTTCAAACTAAGCCCTACATTCGTGAGCGGAGGAGGAGGGTGCGGGCGGCGGCGGCGAAAGGTGGGGCGGACGGCGTCGGCGGCGACACGATTGAATCTATGTTCTTGTTTTTTCTTCTTGCACGATATTGGGCACGAAATGGGGTTGGGTTTTTCACTTTTTTTTACCTATTCTTTTGCCTTGGTAAGGTTTCTTTTACTTTTGCCTTTACTTTTACTTTTGTTTTTTTACTTTTGCTTTCTCTTTAGTTTTTGTAATATACGGTTTCCTATACGATTTTAAATGGTATAATTATGACTTCAATTTCAAAATTCAAAAACACCAACATAAAGGAGGGGTAATTTGGCCAATTTGGGTAGAAAATAATTTTGTTATCTTAGTGGGTAGAAAAGAGTACCCACTATCCATAATAGGTACTTAAAAAAATTTCCCAGTAATACATTTAATATATTATAAATATGTCAACAATATATTACTAAAATGACAAAATCCCTAATTTATTTCATTTATTTTGTAGAAAGAGTGCTTTATTATTTTTTTATATAATTTACATGTTTTTTTAGATAATTGAAATAATTGAGAATTTTAAATAATAATAATAATAATAATGTTAAAAAAAACGGGGACGATGAACCTGTGATGGGGAGTTTTACAGGCTCGAAATGAGTTGGGCCTACTTTGGCCAGATCGACCCGAAGCTCGAGTGGCCCGGCTCATTTTGCACATAAAAATATGTTTTGGACCGAGGGAAATACCGGCCCGAGTGATTTTTGGACTGACCGACCCGATTTTGTGCATTAGCCCGATGGGACCCGACACGAGCTTTTGCTAGCTCTATCGCAGGGACGGTGATAGAGATTCCCCCGACCGATGGGATGGGTATCGCTTTCCGGCCCGGCCCGTTGAGATCCCTATTCAGAGATAAAAGATTTAGAACTTTTTTTTTTTTTTTGAAGGGAGAATTTTTCTTATTTTATTTTTCTTTTATCTCACCTCAATATAATTGTAATCATATTTATGTATCATTATTGTCACACTGTGTTTGGAAATAGATAAAATAGAATTTGGATTTGGAAACTGGAATTAAATTTGTATATTTCGATCTTTTTAATATTAGACTAAGTTATTTATTCTGTTTATCTTTAATTATTTTAAATACATGAGTAACATACCTAAGTGTGTAGCATTTTGTCCTTCCATCACGTTCAAGATTTCACCTTAATTTCCGTATGAAATCCGAATTTGTTTATTCTAACATATTCATACAAAACCCTTTTATATTATTATTTTAGTACTGCTCAAAACAATAAATTCATGAATAATTGATTATAAATAACAATGACGTCATAAATATTTAATCTAATTTACAAGGCTTCGGCCACTAGCCAGCATTTTTCATAGAAAGTCTTTAAACGCCCATCGACATTAGAACCCTAAACCCAGCAACTGCTCATCGTCACCCAGCTCTGCTCAGATGCTACTTTGAAAACCCAAGTTTATCCCCTCTCCACAATGTCCTCGTTAATTTCGAAAATCCCCTCCAGGTCCCTCATTCGAACGCTCCTCTGCCGGACCCTCTGCACCGCCGTGGAGACTCGGACCCAAAAGCTCGAACGCATTGCCGACGACCTATTGACCTTAACAAGATCGAGCGCCATGATTACGTCATCCTATTAAGCTACAAAATGGGCCTCAATCGTTACGGTCCTGCGGCCTCCGCACCCGGCCTGCAATCCGCTTCATCGGCCGCTGGCGGCGCATCATCCGCCCCGCCGCCGCCAAAGAGAAAACAGCGTTTGATGTGAAATTGGAGAAATTCGACCCGGCATCGAAGCTTAAGGTGATTAAAGAGATTAGGGCTTTCACGGATTTAGGTCTTAAGGAAGCTAAGGATTTGGTGGAGAAAACACCCGCCGTGGTGAAGAAGGGGGTTACGAAGGAGGAGGCAGAGAAGATTCTTGAGAAGCTCAAGGAAGTTGGTGCCACTGTGGTATTGGAATGAAATCAGATTTGATAAAATGGTTTTATTTCTTTTCACTTTTCAGTGGGAGTGGTTTTACTGTTACTTTACTAATGTGGACTGAAATGGATTTGGTTCATCAGAAAAATGAAAGTATTGCTTCAATGAGTTTTCAATTGTTCACTATTGACTAGTTTTGGAAGCAATAGCATTGAAATTCATATTGAGTTCCTCTTAGTTGTAAAAGATGAATCTTGGATATTTTTTGCTTGAGATGGTACTATTTATTACCTTTAAGGTTTTAGACCATAACACATAGTGAATTGTTGATTGATTGCAATTCTGGCATTCAAGTTGCTGTATCATGACATTTTCTGCATCGTATTGTATTGTCCACATTGCATTATGAAATAATACCCAATTATTCATCCTTTCTTTCTTTCTTGTTTGTCGTTCCTTTTTCGTATTATGATGATGAGAAAATAGTGAATTACCAAACAGAATTCAAGAGATATATGATGGTTCCCTAACCAGAATACAGAGGAAGAGAGGTAGAATAAGCAAGGGATCGTAATTCTTTTGAATTTTCTCTTGATCCTATATTCTCTGATTCGGCGGGTGTTTTGAAAACAATATGTGTTTCTTTTCTGTGTTCATAGTGGCCTGAATGTGTAGGAATAGATCTGGGTCTCTTTTGCTATTGTGACAGTTAAAGTTATCTACCACAAGTATTTCGTTCTGCTTAAATATGTGGATTGAAATTTTGTTTGAGGAGGCTGAAGCTTGTTGAAGCACATTAGCTATAAAACTGATTGGAGCCAGGTAATCCAAGCCTTTTAACTTTTCCTTTTCTTTTCCCCCCTTAAAGCCACGATATTTTGAAAATCACATGAGTGAGATTTACGAGGGCTGAAAAGCTGTCAATTCTGCACGCACGCAATTTAGATCATCTGGCATCAAGTTCACGTATTATCTATTTTCCGTATTTGTGTTGAACATCATGAATGGATTTAGCTTAGTCTGAATTTAGTTAATTGGTGCCCAGGGTGTCATTCAAGTCATCAAGATGTTGGGAGTAATTTTTATCACCCCTTAGATTTCCTCCAGCACAAGCTTTCCTGGAGTTGAAGTATAATAAGTTATCCTCAAATTCGGAAGTGCAACAAGGTTTATACAGCTTTGTTCTTTGGATAGGATGGTATGGGAATAAATGGCCTGAAACAATGAAAAAGACAATGGTTAAGGGGATAGAGGTTGATCATGAATTGAATAGAACAAGAGAGCTGGGATTAATTTTAAATGAAAAAGACACTTTGCCCAGTACTGGTTTTTGCTTTGTGCATTAAGCAATATCTTTATACAAACTACAAGAGATACTATAGGCACTGGAAAGAATACAGAAGCTAGAGCCAATGCGAGTGTCTCAACAGCTAATTGGTTGATGCTGTTTTTACGTCATGATACTATTAGTTCAGGTTAGGTCTAAGGGAAGAATTTGGATATAAGCGTAAGCTTTATTGAAGGTATAAAGCAATGTTTTAAAGACCGTACGGTACAGGCCGGTTCAACTGGGAATTGGTGGTTGAATTGGTGGTCGGATCGGTCCGATAAGTCTCTAAAAACCGTTTTAGCTGTTGGAACGGATCAGAACTGGCAAAACCCGGTTCAACCAGTTCTTGAGTTTTTTTAGTCTTTCTTTTAGAATTTTAATAAAAATTTTGAATTTAAATTTGATAATTTCTTTATGCGATTGTTTATATTTTGGGCTACATTAGGCTTTTTAATTGCTTATTTATATAGTTTTCATTTTTAAAATGTATTACATTATTATTTAATACAATACAATAAAATTTAATTAATTTTGATTATAGTAGTTCAACTGTTTACCCATGGCTTGGCCGATTTGCTCACCATTTGAAACATTGGAGGGGCCCGGAAAGAAAACATGGAGTCTGGGGAAGTAGAGCTTACAATTGGTTGGAGTGAGGCGGGATCGGCCCAACTGGCAAGTCATAAAATTGGGCTTGATCGGGCTGGACTGAATTTCTTGTGGTCCAGTCCAACACGTGTATTTTTGGTTGGGCTTAAGGCCAGACCAAAGTATGTCTAGTCCTTTTGAGCCTTTAAAATGAAGCCCAACCTAGCCCTCCCCTATATGCGGCCTCACCAGACCAATTTTGCCAACTCTATGATATAAACTCAAAATTCCAATTCAACAACGGACCGGCAATTGCCACTTCATTTGGCATTTGGATGGATTGATGGATTTAAAGTTAAGAATTTCAAATCTATACAAACAAATCAATTGAGCTCGAGCTTGTTTAGATGAGATCATTATATAATTAATACAAATCCATAACCTTTCAATTTAAGCTATTATTGTGGTGAATGACAAATTAATTTAAGCTATTTTTGAGTAATTATAGTGGATAACAAATCCATATTATATGGTGCCGTTTAAAATCATTTTTCTAAATCGTCTCATCAAATCCAAATCCTCAATCTAAATGCAACCTAGGTATTTATGATCAGTACTTATTTTTTCAGAAAGGAAAACCCCCATTTGCTTTTATATTTCTTTATCTTATCCTCCATAAATGATAAAGGCAAAAACTCAGGTAAGACGGTCTTACGGATCCTATTCCGTAAGACGGATCCTATCGCGACCCACGACCCGCCCTAGCCCCAACCCGAGTTGACAACTGTCAATTTTAAAAAAAAACTGCAACTAACCCACCTGTAACTCCACACCCCTTGGCCCGCCCAATGCCCAAACCTCTCTTATTTAAGCCGCGCCCAGTGCCACGCCCCACCCCCATTTGATGACCCCTCTTATTTAATAAAAAAAAAGAGCTCAGGAAAGGGAATTGAACCCACAAGCTTAATAAAGGTAAGGTGGTGTTCCACCGCTAGACCACTGCTTCTTGTTGTGTATATTTAGTATAACCTTGAATATAACCATGAATATAAAGCTTCATTATCATCCCTTCATTTTAAAATTTTAAATTCTCTAAATTGGAAGTGATACTTATCCGAAAATAGTGATAGTTTTTAGTAATAAATATGATACTTTTAAGGTGAACATTGATACTTTAATTTTTACATATTCAAAAAATAGGATTTTTTAATGTACTCGTTCTAGTCTTGTAACTAATGTTTTTTCCATTGAAAAACCGATACTTGTGCTAGAAATAGTGATACATTTGATATTAAATATGATACTTTTATGATATTAAATATTACATTAGATTAAAAAATATATATATCAGAGTTAAAGTAACACCTTTATGAGTAAAAATATATATTTTTTGAGACAAAATATCATGTTTTAAGAGTAAAAATATCTGTTTTTTTAAATAAAGTATTATATTTTTTAATAATAAATACAAGAAAGATGAATAATAACTATGATAGAGTAAAAGTAATACTTTTATAAGTAAAAGTATTTGTTTTCTGAGATAAAGTAACATATTTTTTAATATAGTCACGAATTATGAATATATTATAATAAATATATATATAACAGAGTTAAAGTAACACATTTATACGTTAAAGTATCTATTGTTTTGAGATAAAGTATCATGTTTTTTAATATAGCCTCAAATTATGAATATATTATAATAAATATATATATAACATATTAAAGTAACACTTTTATACGTTAAAGTATCTAGTTTTTGAGATAAAGTATTATGCTTTTTAATATAGTCACAAATTAGAAATGAAGGAGAGAAGGAAAAATAAAAAATAAATATGATATAGTTAAAGTAACACTTTATAAGTAAAAGTATCCGTTTGTTGAGATAAAGTATCAGATTTCTTTTTTTTTTTTAGAAAAGTATCAGATTTCTTAATACAGTTACAAACTAGGAACAAAAAAAAAAGGAAAAACAAAAAATAAATATGATGTAATTAAAGTACACTTTTATAAGTATCCATTTATTGAGATAATGTATCATGTTTTTTAATAGACTTGTGTTCGATTCTTAGCCTCTTCATTTAGAGGCGTATTTATGTATGACTTTATATACATGGTTACACTGAAATTGCACAACAAGCATTAGTGGTGTAGTGGTAAAACACCACCTTAAAAATGTATAGGTCGCGGGTTCAATTCCACAAGTGCGCAGATTTTTTTTTTTTAATAAAACGGGTGGGATGTGGCGCTGGGCTGCTAAAAAAAACGGGTGGGTTGGGTGGGCTGGGGCGCTGGGTGGGCTGCTGGGCTGGACGGGTCGCTGGTGGGATCCGTCTTACGGAATAGGATCCATAAGACGGTCTTACAAGAGACCTATGATAAAACACCGATTCCACATGAAGGAACCCGGTTTGCTTTGTTTCTTTCCCTCTTATACTCAATAAGAGAGAATGAAGACAACTCTCTTTTTCTTCGACAACACTGCTGCTAAAAACTTTAGCACAAATCATTCTTTTACAGTTCTAATTTAACTCATGTTTAAAAGGGTGATCCAAACACCAAGTTCTTTTCAAATTAATAGGTAAGCATCACAGTTGAACAAGAGAACAAACTTTTGTCATTGACAAGTTTTAAACCTACAATTCTGCAAATTATCTACATCATATCGACATGCTTGCAAAAGATGAGCACCATGCTATACAGCCTCCACAAATGCTCTGCCACAAATTTGGAGATGCAATTAGAAGTTACACCCACTTGCTATTCTGCATAGCCGTCGAAAAAGAGGCTGTCAGAGACGAAATTTTGAAAACTTGGACAAAATGTCAAATATGCGATCCCCAATTTAATGTTAAGCAGACACCATAAATACTAAGTAAAGATGCTGGCTGCAGACTTTGAATGCTTCAGAAAATACAACATAACATAATTTCCCATATCACCAAGCAAAATACTTGAACCAGAAAAAAGGAACCCAATTAGGCCATGTTCAAGAACGAGAATGAGTCGAGGTATATTCCAAGATTCAAACATCTTAGGGAGTGATTGCTTGGCCTTCTATTCCGCTTCTTTTATTTTTCGAATGAATACTGTGAGAAAGTTGTTGGAAAAATATGAAAGAATTTTGAAAATGTGATTGAATATGAAATGAAAATGTAATGATGAAAATTGATATCATGATTTCTTTTTGTAAAATAGAGATATGACTTGATCGGTGACTGGAAAAGTAGACTGAATGAATAGGATATTGTGATATGAAAGTGTAATAATGACAACTGATACGATGTTTTTTTAGTGAAAATTATAATTTGATGTGATTGATGATCGAAAAATGAGAGTGAATGTATACTTTACTTCTTGAAAAAATTTCAACAAGCAATCGAATGTTAATTTTTCTCAAGCAATTGTCCCATGTAGAAATCACATCCAAGTCTCCCGAATGGTCCATCTAATTCAGTTCTAAAATGAGATATGAGTTGACTTTTGTACGTATTCAAATTCAAGGCTTTGACTTTACCAGACACGGATAGTTTGATAATTGATTGCTTTCTGAGCTGCATCAGCAAAACACTGTGCAGCTTCAGCTTCGGCCTCGGCCTCCTCTGCTTCCCTTGCTGCTGCTTCAGCTTCTGCAATCGCAGCTTCGGCTTCTGCAACTGCTTGTGCAGCAGCTTTAGCAGCTTCTGCAGCACTCATGCCCTTCATTTTCTCTAGCTCGGCATCAATCATGGCTTTAGTGAGAAGTACAATATCGTTTTTCTCTGCTTCTGAAGGATCCTTCTTAGCTCCATTTTCAATCGACTGTGGTTCTTTGAAAGATACTGACCTTGGGGCAATCCTGTATTGATTCTTCACCTGTCAATGCAAACAGTATAATTTATAAATTTGATGCCAAAACCAAAAGTCGCAATAACAATTAGGGATAACTACAAAAACTACCCATAGGCCATAAAGTTTCTCCTAATTACAAAAATCCTAATTACAAAAAACTCCAGGTATCTTTAAAAACTACAAATACCCACTTAAAGTGTTGTAAACACCCCCTTGAGATTTGTATTTACCTCACAAATATGCCCCTCTAGAGGGTGCAATTTGTAAAATAATAACAAATATCAAGGCGGTATTTGTAAATTTTTTATCTCATCTCATTTCTCCTTCGTATGAAGGTTGCGTCAGGAAGGGCATCCGGCGTAAAACTTTGCCACTTTCCTTTTTGTGTGAATTTGTAGTGTTAACTAATTTTAGACAATTAATTGACACTATAAACTTCACACCACCGACCCCACATAGTGGGATAAGGTGCAGTTGATGATGATGATGATGATGATGATGATGATGATGAAATGTTGTATTTGTAATTTTGAAAGATAACTGGGTTTTTCTTTTTAATTAGACTACACCTCAGGAGTAGCTTTTGTAATTAACCCTAACAAATAATCCACAAATTTTTCAACATTTAATTTTCTAAAACAAGAAGCAGTGGCAAAATAAAACATCAACTGCTCAACTGGGGCTGCTGATCTGGCACCTGTAGTTTTTTGCTTAATTTCCCAGAGCAGTCTCGTCAAAGCACACCCCCGTGAATCAATGTAAACCTCTACTAATCCAGCTCGGACTAATTTGATTACATATTGCATGCCTCCATGATATAATTTAAAATTTTGTATGACACGTAAGTTCAAAAGTGATTTCCACTGACACAATTCTAGCATTAATATCCCTCTTCGTCCCAGTTCCCAAAAGAAATCAATGTCATATAGTACAGTCAATCGTAACTTAGACTTATTTTGACCCTCCTACGCAATTTTCCTCCAGCTTCGTGAAAATGATTACATTCTAAGTCATTAATTACTAACATCCTTTTGATCACCAGTGAAAGCATGGTCATATAAGAAGAATGTCAGTTACGCTGCATGAAAACAATTAATGTCTTCGACATATCTACACCTTGCAAATATGCAATTTCACACACTGAAAACGTGTAAAATTCGAAATTCCATACATTCCTCACCTTCCAACTACCAGAAAGGGGAAAAGACGGGAAAAGCACAAAAAAGAGAGAAATGAAAATGATTGTTAGTTCGTTACTAATGGAATACCTTAATTAATCGTCCATTCTCCGTCAAAATCTTCAAATTTGCAGCCAAATTCCTTTCAAAATCTGGAGGTGCCGAGTAATGGTCCTACCATATAAACCATATATGATGTCAGAGTTAGAAAGTCATGATCGTTGCAAATATAAGAAACTTCCAAAAATAAATCTGATTATCTTCATGAATTGCAGACAAAAAACGTGTGATAAGAAACCAAGACTTTTACAAGAATTACACGTGTAGAAAAAAGCCAAAATTTGGTTTCTACCCAACTCAGCAAATTACAAGATATCAATGTACCCAAATTTTTTACAACTTCAACCCATTGACTTTTATAGTCAATCTATTCTTATACTTATTCATCAAAGCTAGAAAAAACCATTACGGCATTACCCTATGTACTGTGCAATTGCAGGCCGACTGGATCCACGAGGTTCCTTCAACTTTGTTATAGCCTCCAGTATAAGATCATCCAGCCTACAATCATGGCTGCAACGCCCAAAAATCTCATTAAACAATATCTAAAAAAGGCTGGTTATAATTCCAGAAAACAGCTCACTCATTTCCAAGTTTTAAAATACAAAATTAATGTGTTCAGATTACAAGCAATACATTCCATGCGACTTTGTATCATGTTTAGATTGACTGACGGGCCACCAAAGTCCATAAATATAGCTTGAGCGTATAGAGCAACAAACTAAAATCCCATAACCCCTCTCTCACCAAGTAATAATTTATTCCAACACACTCACGCGCGCGCGCGCGCACACACACACACACACAGAGAGAGAGAGAGAGAGAGAGTCTTATATAACAATCGGATCAACGGATGTTTGATGATAAACTATTAAAAGATAAATGAACCGAACATGTTATTTGTCCTGTGCGTATTAAAATAGTGGGGCCATGAGAGCATTGGCAGTGCCCCTTACGAACATGGCATGCACAATTCAGTAGACCCCTATAACTGGATGATTATATCAGTTTTGACCTATTCCCTCAATCATTGATTGATTAACTAAAAGTTCTTAAGATTGCTGCATTTAGAAGGAAAAGAGGTTGGGTGGAAACAGGCAGGAAATTACGTTATAATATAAATGAGTACATCATGTAAAGATATCGTTCAACCTTGAGATTTGTTTTCTGGAACCTGCAACCTGAGATATGTCACTAGATGATGCAAGTGAAGATCCGTCAAGAACTTCAGAATCCTTCTCAACAATCACGCTACGAACTGAAGTGTCTTCATCTTGCTTCACAGTTGGCTGATTGCTTTTTGAAACCCTAGCCCTGTGCCGAGATCCCAAGCCATTTGTCATACAATTCAAATTTCTCCATTTGTCCTATTTCGTAAAGAAGAATCAAATCAGTTCAACCCAAAAAAGAATGATTTTTTAATGTAACATTGAAGTGTTATATTACACCATAAAACATGGATACCCCCCTAAGATACTGATTTCTGCACAAGAAAAAAATATAGCAGTTAATACCTTAAGATCCACATTAGAACGCGATCGCAAAACTGTGCTGAATTCTGGATCTTTAAGTATGGTACTCCATTTTCCTATCCCATATTTGCGAATGCCAGCTTTAAGAGCAGCTTCTTCTTCTGATGTCCACTTTTGCTTAGGAGCACCCATTATTTGGAGTCAAGATCTTTCACAAAACAATGACCTATTGAGCAATGCGCATTACTGTTATGTCTGCAAAAATGCAGAGATATAACAGAAAAAGTCAATTTAAGCATGTAAACTATGTAAAGAAGAACAACATTTGTTACACCTGGAAAGTGCAGAGACAACCACAGAAAACCCAGTTTAAGCCTTGTAAACTACGTGAAGAAGAACGATGTTTGTTATGCATGCAAAAATGCAGAAGCAACAGAAGAAATTAAGCGTAAATTATGTAAAGAAGAATGATATCTATTCCAGCCTTAAAGACCACAGTAATGGACAAAAGTGCGTTTATGAAACAAACTAAATGCGTTTTCTCTTTCTCTATAACTTCCAAATTTATCTATATCGGTAATTTTGATAAGCCAGATCATTAACAAGCCCAAATTTCTAAACATGGTCAGTGTCTGAATTGTTAAGTGATATGTATCTCAGCATTAATGACTTGTGAATCACCAAAAATGAAAAAAGGCAACAACCAAAAGATAATAATTTCTGTACCTTATTAAATAAATATCCTAAAATAACCATCATCGACAGCATAGCAACAAACAACTTGAGTCGAAGGCTATAATAATGAATTAGGATTTTGGACATTCTCCAGAAGAAGAACAAATGTTACAGATCAAGAGTCAACAAGGGCAACAAATAAGATTTCATAATGCACAAGTTTTAAAAAGTCATAACTTACGACCTAAAAAAACATCTCGGAAGAAGCAATGCATATGATGAGGCGATTCAGGATGAGATTCACAAAACTAGTTTCACCCTATCGCTTCCGTAGCGAGTTGGTTTGACACTATGCATGCAACCACATATCAAGAAACAAGGCTTGAATGAACTACCGCTATCCATCCACATACTCACAATCCAGCCAACGTTAGTTATTCCAAGCGTATTGCAGAAGCTATTGATTTTTCTAAGTGTAAATTGAAAAAAGATCAGTTCTTGGATATAGAAGACATATCTTAAATGTAGAACAATGTCAAAGAAATCAAAGCTTTTAATCAAACCACACACACACACAAATACACACAGAAAGAGAAGGGTTTTGAGGTTATTTATGACATTCAGTCGGAGTGGGTTCTGCTTTCTTCCCCATCTAATTTAATTGCATAATTTCATCGACACCGGAAAATCAAACCCAAGTAAATTTCTATAAAAGCACATCCACAGAAGAAAAATAAGATGTCACATCAAAAGGGAAAATGTTAATTCTTAAAGAAACTCCGAAAGAGCCCTTCAAAAAGTAAACAAAACGTAGTTGAGCGTGTGATTGTGAGTGCTTACAGTTCAGTAGCCACACCTGGAACAAAGACGGCAGTAAATCTGTAAGAAAAATGTCAAATAGGAGTGTAATTACCATTGAATTTCAGTCTAACTGCGAAAACGATTGAAGCCCTAGACGCCTGGACCGGGGACAAACAATTGAGAAGTATTTTCTCGATTTTTTTGGCCCTTCTTTCGCTACTCGACACGTACAAGCCCACGCTTCTTTTTGTTCTCTTTTCTTGTTCTGGAAGAATGAGCAGTAACTCACCAGAGTTTAGACTCTGTTGAAATATATTATAAATTTTCTTTTAAATCCGATTCTCAAAATATATTAAAATTTCAGTTACCTGGTATGAAAGATTTCTTTTCACCCGGGTCATGCCTTTTTTCCTAGATTATTAAAATAAATAAACAGGGGCCCCACAAAATATATGTTGACTTTTCTATGAGTAATAAGTTGACTTGAAAGTTTTGAAATAAGACAAAGATTTGTTATAAGACCGGTGAGTCCTTTCTGTCAATGTATATTTTAAAAAAAAAAAAAAAAAAAAAAAAAAATGTATTTTAAACCGGGTGATCATCGAACTAGGATTATTAATTAGATTATTGAGTTAGTGATTCAACCGATTAACCCGTTCCTCAAAAACTAGTTGGTTTGTACATTCATATCTACACACACATATGTACAAGATAAACACAAATACAAATAGAAAAAAAAAGTAATAAATACATATACAAATAAAAGCTAAATTAGAAAATTAAAATATCCAAATATATATATATATGTAAATCAAAAATAAGGAAAAATTATATGCAAAGTTACTGAACATATTTTTCTTACACTTGAAATAAAACAAAGAAAAATGTATTTCAAAAAACAAAATCGTTTGACCCGGCTTGACGGGTCACCAATCTCTGGGTTTTTTCCCGAGTTTGACCGGGTGGCAATAATTTTTCAGCCACTCAATTTTACTATAAAATCGGATCGGACATGTGACTGATTCCCAATTAAACCGGTCGGTGCGATCCGATTTTCACAACACTGCGTTATGTAAGATGGATCTTATTGACCCGATCCGACGATCTATTGTACCTACCCAACTATTTTCTATTTAATTTTTATTTTTCGATTTTTAGGGTTTTAAAATCTTCTTTCCCTTTTTTCATGCTTTTTTGTTTTTTCTTTCTATATCATCTCTCATCTTTTTTCTTCGACAACATAACGTGATCATCCTCATTTCCTTCTCTCTCTCTCTATATATATCTTTCTTTGTGTCTCTCTCGTTTTTTCTCTTTATTTTCTGTTGCTTTTTTTATTCTCTGTTGCTTATTAATCATCGTCACCGAAGTGTTTGCCTGCATGTGTTTTTTGCTCGTAGCCATTGCTTTTCCACCATTGAGTTTGCATGTATTAGGTTGCTAATTTCTGGAAAAATTATGCCCTATTTGTACATTCTTTTTTGGTGATGTTTATATATTCTCAAGTATTTAGTCTACTGAAATATATAATGTGTAGGTTTTTGTTGAACTCTTTATTAACCTGTAATTATTAGATTTGTTGTTAGATGGTGAAAGAAGACTACATTATGAATGCTTTTTTTTTATGACAAACCATTGTCATTTGAGATTATTTTATTATTCATTCATTTGTATGTTGGTGAAGTTCATGTATTGATACAAAGCCATTTGAAATTATATTTTAACATTAGAGTTCTTGTATTCTGGTTACACAACCAAAGTACTCCTTTGGATTAAAGTGTCATTTTTAATCTTTGAGAAATATCAAAAATTGCTTAAGAATAATCATCTTAAAAATGAAGTTTGCTTTGCGAAGTGATATTTAACAATTTATAGTATTTGTGAGAAATATTGCAAATGTATGGTAAAAATTGGGGGTGTTAATATATTAGGCGTATGAGGGAAGGCGTCATTTCGATTAGCGGTAAACTTTTTTTTTTATTTGTTTTTTCTTTATCAATGGGCGCTAGTCAAACTAGCGCCCATGTTAAGTTTTTTTTAGTTTTGTTTTGATTTATTTAATATTTATTTAATTCATTAAATTTTAGAAAATTAATTAATAAAACAAAAGGGTTAAAATTATTCGATTAAATTTATAGAACCGAACCATAGAAAAACATATACATCCCGAATCCGTACCGAAAGTTCGGGACGGTTCAGGACGGAGATTCGGTTCTAATGGAATGGTACCACAAATATTTTTGGGATGGTACGGTTCGGGGAAAGTTTAAAAAGTCAACGGATCTGTTTGTTGATTTTTATATTGATTTCTTTGTTTTTTTCAAATTTCTATATTTTATTTATGACTAATCTCCGTCCCAAACTTTCGGTATGGATTCGGGACGTATATTTTTTTCTATGGTTCGGTTCTAGAAATTTCGAATAATTTCAATCCTTTGGTTTTATTAACTAATTTTCTAAAATTTCATAAATTAATTAAATATTAAATAAAAAAAAAAAAAAAACTTAACATGGGCGCTAGTTTGACTAGCGCCCATTGATAAAGAAAAAAAATAAAAAAAAAGAAGGCGCGCTACTCCAATTACCACCTACGCCTAATATATTCACACCCCCAACTTTTACCATACATTTGCAATAATTTCTCACAAATACCATAAACTGTTAAATAATCCTGATTTTTTATTTACAAAATATTGCAGTTTGGTACCCTTTTTATCATTTGTATATGTGTTGAAGTTCTTATATTGATACCAAGTTATTTGCACGTAGTATTCATTTGGATTAAAAATATCAATTTTAATGCTGAGAAGTATCAGTAATTACGTAAAAAATTTCACTTTTTCTGTCATAGTATTTTGCATGTTCGACATGGAATATGTATCATTTTTCATCTTAAAATATCACATTTAACGCTGAAAAGTATCACTTTTTGTCTAAAAGTGACTTAACTTATACATTGTACTTGGGAATATGTTAAATGTGAAACAATCATTGTGCATCTTAAAAGTACCATAATTAAGGGTGAAAAATATCATTTTACAATTTCAGAGCATTAAAAAACCGTCTTTAAAATAATCGGACATTAGAAGTCTTGGAACCAAACTCATTGGCTTAAGAACATTCAAATACATCAATAGTCTTTTTCTTCTATTTTCAAAACTTCCTTTTCAATGACTTATATATCATCTTCATCACTAGAAACAACAATCACTAAATCCAAATTTTCACTTATAAATACAAATGAGTAAGTTATTACATAAAAAAATCATATAAAAAGTATCATTGTGCATTTTTTTGAAATATGTACAATATAAGTATTATTGTTCATTTTAAAAGTATTATATTTAATGCTAAAAAGTATCAATTTTGATGTTTACAATATTTAAAATGTGAAAGTATCATTGTGCATCCTAAAAATATCATATATGTTGCTCAATAAATAGTATCACTAATTGCGGAATAAATGCCACATTTTATTTCACAATTTTTTTAAAATATCCAAGTAACTTCCTATTTGGAAATTGCTGGTGGCTGCGAGATTGGTGGCTTTGTTGGAGGAGACCTGTGAGATAAGAGGAGAGAGCTAAAGAGATTTGTTGAAGGGGACTGCGGGATATGCGAGATAAGAGTAGAGAGAAAGAGATATGTGCGCAAAAGATCCGACAGATCCCACGGTTGTCGGATAATGGGATTGTAGGATCCGTCTTACGGATTAGGATCCATAAGACGGTCCTACGAGCATGGGCGAAGATAGGAGGACCAACCTAGGCCTCGGTCCTCTCTCTTTAGAATAAAAAACTTACTAGGTATATTATTTTTGAGAATTTTTTTAGTTAATATTCATATAATTTTTTTTTAGGTTTTTATATGATCTACCTCAGTTTCATGTATCGGCCCATCCAACAATATTTCTTGGCTACACCATTACCTACGGGAGACATTCTCTAGAAATAAAGAGAATAATAATATATGAGAAGTTAGATTCAACGAGTAATAAAACGATCCACCAATAATCTTGAAACGACTAAATTTAAGTAGGATCAATTGTCTAATATGATGTGCTAGTTAGATCTATTAAAATGGGTCAGACTCGTCTAGTTGGCCCTCCCCCACACCCAAGGTAGGGGATGGACTTAGTGTTTAGTGGTCCATCAAGAGGACCGCGGGGCGGGCTAGCCCGCAAAAAACAAAAACAAAAATTAGAAAAAGAAATAAAAAGAATTAAAAGAAAAAAAAATACGATAATTAATATTTTATATTTTTATCTCTTATAAAAGTGCATATAATATTTTTTCAGAATATGTATTTGTTATCGAATATTATATTTAACTCATTAAAATTAATAATATGCAAAAAAAATATATTATTTTTCTAATTCTCTGAGGGGGCCGGCCCGCCTAGCCTGCTGGATGGCCCATCTCACCAACCCATTTTGACAACTCTAATGCTAGTGCACTTATTTCGTATTAATTTATATTAGATTTATATATTTTTATTAAATAGGACATTTTTATCCATACTAGATACATGATGTATAGATGGGTATCGTCAAAGAAAGATAGATCATCTAATAACAATCTCATAATATACTTCCATCTTAATCCTAGAACAATAAATTCATAATATCAAAAAGGGATGCATAAATACCATTTCATTTTTTAGTATAGCGGGATAGTAGGAGATGATATATATGCACTCATATATGATCGTACTCAGATCGATCACATTAACAACACAAGTTTCTATCACTTAATCAATCCCGAATAACCATTTCATTTAGATAATTGAATATAAATATAAATTCTTATTGTCACATTTGTAAAAGAACCTATAACTTTCTCTTATTTTTGAATTGAAGATGTATAAAAATATAAATATTTGTTAATTTAATTAGTCTCATTTTAGTTTAGTGATGAGTTTCATTGAGTGAGTACTTATTTTAATTAAGATTTGACTCATCATTCTGAGATGATCATTTCAATAAAGAAAAAAGAATACAAAAAAAAAAAAAAAGACAAGAAAATGACTCATCCTTTTTGAAGGTTAAGGGGTTTTTGACGAAGAAGTTTATTTAGAGAGGTCATTTTGTATATTATTTCTCGTCAAGAATTTTAGTATAGAACACTCGAAATAGATATAATCGCACACAAACCCCAAAACAACTGGTAATTTGAGTCTTGCCCCTTTTGCAAAATTTGTTAAATTCTTATTGCCCCAAATTTTCTCCCCTCCCCAACAAAGAATCAGGAATCCAATTTTCTGCAGCGAATCGAGCAATCGCGCAATGGCAACCTCTCTGCAACGGCTGGCAAGCAATTCCGGCAAGGCTTATCGATCGGCTTTGGCTCCATTATCGAGAGCATTCTCCACGGCGGATTCATTGGTGGAAGTAAAACCCGGAGAGATCGGTATGGTCTCCGGTATACCCCAAGAGCACATCCGCCGAAGGGTATCATAGTTGTTTGTCCTTTTTAATCTGAATTTTTAAAGTGGGGATGGATTTCACTTCTTTGCTGTTTTTCTCTTTTTTTTTTTTTTTTTTTTTACTTCAATGTTCTGTTGTTAAATGGCCTTGCGAGAATTGGTAAATTTGGTTCTTTTTCCGGTCAGATTAAGCTGCAATTTGTTTTGGAATTAGCATAGTTAATTGTTTTCCTACACTACTTTTGGCTTTAACTTTTTTTTTTTTTTTTGATGAAGAGTACTTTTGATAAGAAAAATATATTGCAACCTTTTTTTGTGTTTTTTCTACTAAGGGTGAGGTTGAATTTGCAAGTTTAGATATCTCTAAATATGTTACATATTTCTCTGAAGTATTTGGGATTTGGGTTAGGTTCAAATCTTCTCACCTGCTCGAACTGCTTCACAACAAGGATCCGGAAAGGTTGGGAGATGGAAAATTAATTTCATATCCACACAGAAGTATGCTTTCTTCTCCTGCTTGCTGCATTTCACTTTAGCTTTAAATCTTTTGTCTGCTGGTCGGTGCTTTGATGAATTATGTGCAATTGAACATTCAATTTAACTGAATTGGGCATTTTCTTTCACTGTTCTTAATATGGAGCAAACAAATGTGCAAGTGGTTCACCATTGGGCTGTCTAACCTTCATTGCACAAAGTATGTACCTTTCAAAATTGAGCTAGAACAGGTGGCAGCTTTTGCAGTTTCTGGCATTTATATTTGGGTGGAATAAGTATCGCAGGTCGATTAAGAATTTTAAGCTGAGACACATCATTTACTTTCTAATGTAGTGGGTGCTATGGGTATCAAAAACAGCTGATCCCAATTCTTCACTCTGTTGAGTCTGTTTTCATTCCTGTTTTCAATATTTTCAATTCAATTTTCTGCAGTTGAATCTGTACCCTTGTATTCCTCATTTTGGGAAATGTGTAACTACTAAAATCTTTCCCACCATGCATAAGGGTGCTTGTGTTCTCGCTATGTTTCAGATATTGGGAAATTCATTACAGGGTATTTGACTATTTTCTTCTATAAAACAGTCTTCCTTTTGCTTTCCTACTTATTAAGTCATAGATATTGCTTTTGTGCACCTATTCTTTCCATAACTGGTGCAACATATTTTGGCACTTTGTGCAACGAGCAGTGAAGGAGAATGGATTATTTCTCTGCTTCTGTTCCTCAGCATTGTACTTGTCGATTCTATTTCATGATCAATCATTCATCGATTACTTTATCAGCATGGTTATTTAATATGCATATATTCTTGCTGATATGCAGATGGGAAAATCCATTAATGGGTTGGACATCCACCGGAGACCCATATGCAAATGTTGGTGATTCTGCATTAAGTTTTGATAGTCAAGAAGCTGCAATATCATTTGCCGAGAGGCATGGTTGGGAATACACGGTATGTCCTACTCTATCTGTACCTCCTGTCAAACAAAATTCTCTAAGTTATACTCAAACTGTTAGACCCTTTACCCAAGGGGAGGAGATTAGTCCTTCAACATTTCGCTAATTTTAAATTGCATTATTTGCTTTGTCTGTTTACCATAGAAAAAACAAAAAATGAAGCGGGTGAGCTGAAAGTCTGTCTGAACTGACAACTTTGGGGACGCAGAAATAATTTATAATATTTAGTATTATCAGAAGAAAATAGAAGATGGTAACGGGCTTCGTACTTGGTTTATTTTCCTGATGCATTTGATGTCCGAATGCGTACCTGTTTGATTCATTATTGGTGCTCCTGGAAGACATACTGTTCAATTGCAAATACTGAAATTCATTTGAACTGATGGCTGGTAGATGTCTTACTCTGTCTATGTTGATGTTCTTCTTTTTTTCCTTTTTTGGCTTGAGGTTGTGCGGCATTGTTGCCATGGGTGGATCTACCTTAGGCCCATGCTGGGCTCCGGCTGCCTAATTTGAAGCCCATATATAAAGTGCGATTTTTTTTTTTTGTTTTTGTATTAATAGTAACCCAACCCCATTTCTTAATCAACCAACCCATGTCATGTCTAGTCCAACCCATTTTTATAGTTCTTCTTTTTGGCCTATGTAAGCCATTTAAACAATTACTCAATACCCGCAACCCAAATCCATTTGTAGATTCTATTATGGATGAATTTTATGCCCTGAAAGCTCGTTGGGCACGACTTCAATGAATATTGGAAAAACAAATTGTATAAAATTTATGGTATTGAAAATTTTCATTTTCTAGCCACCCTATCGTCAATTCTGGATCCGCCACTGGTTGTTGTTTGTTGCAATGTGGCATTATTCTAAGAATAGTATCTTTTGTTGTTGAGTGGGTTATTTAGGATCAGTGTGATTATTCAAGTTGATTTTATATCCTCGCTTTTCTCTTCTGTTCGTTATGATGGCATGATGCTTGTAGTACAAGCATTTGACGATTGCATTTTTCCTTGCGTCTTTAATGATGTTTTATCTGTATCAATATATAGATGCCAGTTTTCTACTTCTGGTTCTGATTGAAAAACCAAATTCTCTTATGTTTTTATATTGCTTACGATTTGCAGGTCAAGAAACACCAGACTCCATTATTGAAGGTTTGATATTCTTGCTTAACCAGCTATTAGCATAAATCTGGTATCTGATAAAAGTGCTAAACTCATGCTGTAAAGTGGAATGTTTTCCTTTTCACTTTCACTGAGTTTAGTTGTTCTGTGGTGAATTTCTTTTTGTGTTTCAGTTCACAGCAGTTGATTGCAATTTGCTTGGTCCACACACACACACACACACACACATATGTACTCACAGTAATATGTTCTGAAAGCTGCCAACGGCCAATCCTTTTTTCTATTGGTGAAGGGTTTCTTAAGCAAAATATTTTACTTTATATATCCCCGACCAAACTGAAGAGGGAAATGAAAAGGACATCCAACACATACGCCACGATGCATGTTGTCATATCCGTAGTTAATTGGTAGAGTGATGTTTTATGCTTTAGGTGAAAGATATGCACCCTCCTAGGAAGTCAGGAAATTCCATTTCAGAATAATATCATGCTTATATTCTTAATTTTAAAAATTCCAAAGATAAGTTGAATTCAAAGTACTATCCCTGTACGTATATGAAAATGAAAAGAAAGTGCGCCTTTGACCAATGGAATGTTTGAACCCGAAAAGTTAAAAGTACACATTCATTGTGGTATGAAGCGTTAAAAGACTTATCATTTTTCATCATTAAGTTTGGTTTATCTAGAGTTCGAAGGATTCATATTCCTCGTAGTCATGTAAAAGATTCTCTCTTGATCCTTGGAAATACTTAGTAACATCAATGAATATATGTATATTCGCTTACCAAAAGGAAGGAGGAAAAACGCTTTGGTCCTCCCGGCAAATTATGAAAATTAGATGAAATTTGAGTTCTCTAATCTTCTTCTTGCCTACTTGACTTGCAGGTGAAGTCATATGCTGACAACTTCAAATGGAAGGGCCCTCCTAAGACTCAGAACTAATTTCACTTTCCAGTGTTTTTCCGTCGGGCCCTTTTGGCGTACGAAACAATGTTCATTACTTCCTGTTGCATAAGCATTCCAACTATCATGTACTTCCCTCTATCTGGAAAGCATGTTTTGAATTAGCTTTTTGAATCAATAAACAGATAAGCGTTACAGTTCCTTCTTGTTTGTTTTATTTATCTTGATGATTTGATCCCATCACACTTGTTCTTTTATCTTGTTATATTCTAAGACAAGATAGTTTATGTTTTATGTGTTCCCCCAACAGGGGACTGTCTTTTTCTCCTTTATATTTGCAGACAATTGCATAAAACGAATTGGAAGTGTAATTTATAAATACAACTAAACAATTCTTTAAGGGTAAATTACAAAAACTATCCCTGTGGTTTAGTCTAATTCCAATAAAGTCCAATTATCCTGAGGTTTAGCCTAATTGCAATAAAGTCCAATTATCTTTCAAAATTACAAGTATCCTTTAAGGGATTACAAACACCCGATGTTTGCATTTTCTAAATAAATATTCTCGGTGCAATTCGTGAAACAGGAAAAAAAATATTAATGGGGTATCTGAAATTATGAAAGATATTTGTGTTTTTTTGGTAATTAGATTGGATTTTAAGGGTGTTTTTGGTAATCATCCCATTCTGTTTCCCCCTACCAAAATCAGTTGTGATTTGATATGATAATTTTGAATATAAGTGAAAATGAATGAAATAAAAGAAAATAAACAAATATAGGAATAATTATACTAGAAGATTGTCCCCCCTTACAGTTTGTAAGAATAATTCCTTTGATTTGAGATGGGTGCAGTTGGCCTCTGGTATTACAGAGGGCAATGCAAATAATTATAGCTCCAATTAACTATTTAAGGGGAATTTCTTTCAACCATTTCTTTATTTCCTTGCCAAAAAAACGTTACAACCACACACAAGTGCTTGCTAGTACTGTTGTTCTGTTATGCAAAAGCACTGTTTAGACGAATACCACTCCTATCAGGTAAAAGTTTCTTCATGTAATACTTTGATCTACGTGATATATTAATCTTTTTCCTTCTCTCTTCTGGTAAGTATTCAATGGAACATTCTGAGAAGCCACGTCTCACAAACCTGCCAAATGCAAGCATCAAATCAGAACATAATGTCCCTAAAAGTTGTACGTAAATATGAATACTTCTGTTCATAATTTACAAAAATTGAATGACCACTTAATCTAAAAGCTTAAGCTATTAGAGAGGCGAACCATTTAATATTCATTACACTCTAACACGCCCCCTCACGTGCAGGCGGTCATTTATGAAGCCTAGCACGTGGAACAGTTTTAAGGGTGGCGGTGAGATTTGAACTCAGGACCTCTTGTTTGGTCTGGCTCTGATACCATATTGAATGACCACCTCATCTAAAAGCTTAAGCTATTAGAGAGGTGAACCATTTAATATTTCATTACACTCTAACACACTACTGATTTGCAATTGAGCATTCATTGTGACGAAGGTGAAAGTTTTGCAGCAAGTAATATTATAATTTACAATACTAGGATTGGAATGGCATACCAATCTGCTGTGCGTGTTGTCAGTAGGAAAAGCATTTGCAGTCCAAGGGAATATGCCTTCTTCTCAATATAATCTGACCATGTTCATCATAGAAATTATCATCTATACATAAAAGAGCTGTCTGAAACTCAAACAAGTGTCAAAAGGAAAATTATTTACTGCCGAGCATGGAATTTATCACTCAAGTCTTTTCAGGAAGAAACTTATGTTATATAATTGCATAAAAGGCAATCAATATTATGCGATTTAGCATCCTAATACATAAAGTCGCTATCTTGATTAGACAGAATGAAGTAAGTTCTGACCGGATCGATGGGACATTTTTCCATCGCAAAGTTCTAATCTCAAATAATGCTTCAGATAGAAAGATGCCTATGTACCTTTATATTGATTTTCTTGACAGACGCAACAAGGAAAACCTTGAGGAAAAAAACAAAAAACTCAAGAGACAGATTTTTCGTCATACCAAGTAATTTGTCACCTTGTCCTTGACCACGGCATTCAGGAGAAACAGCTATAGCAGCTACCTCTCCACACTTGTCTTCGAAGAAAGGGAAAAGAGCTGCACAAGCAATGACATGACCTTCTCTTTCGACAACTATGAAAGAACTCAATGCTTTAAGTAACTGCGCTGCAGGAAATGATTATCAAACACTAACACATAATACATGTAAAAAATAACATGCTAGATCAAATGTAATAAACCTCTTCCTCAGTTCTCTTTATCAAAGTGCCAGATTCTTCTAAAGGTTGCAAGAGTTGTTTGACTCCACGGAGATCTGTGACACTAGCCATCCGCATCCCTTCATAAAGATCGCTGACAAATCGATAGAAAATCATCAATCTAGGTTTCATTTGAGGCTGGAGAGGGAAAGAAGGTTCACTTGGAAATAGCTTAATGCCTTAATTCAAATTGTTTCTCTAAAGCAACAAATACAATTTAGGTCCTAATACGTTTATGAAGTTAATATTTCAATTCATCAGCCTTAACAATAAGGTGATATGAAATCCGAATAAGTTGGTAAGCAAGTGCCGAGATGCATATTGATGCCATCATGCCAAAGCGAGAAATCCAAAGAGGGAAGTTTTAGATAAGAGGACAAAAACTTTCATTGTGGAGTGAAGAGAACTCCATGGTAAAACAAGCAGGATCACATACGTTGAGAAAGAAACATAACAAAAATTCATCAAATTTTGAAAGCAGATTTCAACCTCCTAAGTTACTTTGTCATATTTGAGCTGGATAAAAAATTTCAAGACAAGTTTCAAAAACAAATTTAAATATCAAGACAATGGCAATATAAAAATGTGCCAGACACATTGTCTGCTGATATGGGCATCTGCTGCTGAGCTATGTCTTCGTAAGTCACTATAGCTTGAAAATTGTTTGAGGAAGATATATGTTAAAGAGGTACAGACCTAGCCACCATTGTACCCACTCCGTCTCTCTGAAACAATTCCTTCAGCAAGACTCCACCAATAGTGCCATCCAATAAATGAACTCTCTGAACACCGCCCTGTTTAACAAACAGCATAACAGATATCATAACAAAGCTTGCAAAATTCTTCAAATCTACAGTGAGAAGAATCATGGATTAGTGCATCATGCTGATTTTCTATGCTTTGTTTCAAGAGACCGGGAGGGCATCAGGCTTAGAAGAATTTACACCTATATCCAAATGAGACAAAAACCTCAAGAACAGCAAGAAGAATTATGATATAATGACATGAGAAGTCGAAAGTATATAGCCTAAAGGGCCTAAACACAGTGATTTCGTGGAAACTCCACATTCTGAAAGTGGGAAGAAATTTGATGAATACAGTAAAAAAGCGCGGTTTTAATATAGTTCTTCCTCAAAAACCCAAGTTTGCCTGGCACAAGGCATTTCTGAATAATACATATGGAAAATAGTGGTTCAGCGATCACAGACAAAAGCAATTAGCAACAAAAGCAATAAACTAGGATAATGTTTGGTTAGCAGAATGGCAATTGTTTACTGACTGATAATAACCAAAGTGGAAACTTACTCTGCAAACAAAAGCTGCAGCGGCTAATTCGGAAAGGTAACCATTTAATCGACTCAGCCTTTCTTGACCTCCAATAGCAAAACCTTGTTCAGTGGACCAAAGTCCATTCCCACTGTCAAAGCCAACACCATTTTGAAATTTGGGAGCCTGACTGAAAGACTTCCCATTTGTAGAAGAGACCACACCATTTGAATCATTATACACTAGAGAAGCAAGATCTTCTTGAGCAACAGCTTTTACATAATTCGCAGCACTCTCACTTTGTTTAGCTCGTTTCCGAATTAACATGTCTGCATCTTGAAGAGTTAAAAAACGAATAAGCCTTCCACATTCATCTAGAATTGGTCCATCTATGATACAAATGAGTTTCTCTGCTCCAAGAGCCATGGCACACGCTGTAGCGACTTCATAAGTGCTGCAATGTAAAGAAGAATCAGATTCTTAGGACTTACATTCTGATTCTAGGACTTACATTGCATGGCTATTTTCAGACTTAAAAAGCAATTTTTTTTGTGGTTTTTACCATAGTTAACTCGTATTGAAGTCAGAAGCATGTTTTACAAAAAATTTCTGTGACGCATATTTCAAAGGCCATCCAAAATCATCATGTGTTTCGTTGAAGGAAAAAAAAGAAAAAAAAAAGAAAAAAAGTGTTTAATTGAACAACAAATTGGAAGCATAACTTTTGTAAGAAAATATCGGAAAAACTAATCCAACTTCCAAGATAAGATTATCATCTCATTCCATCTGGAGCTATCAATTTCAGATTTCGTTAAATTTATAAATTAACCCACACGCATATCCTGCAAGTGGCAACAAAAATACCTATCAAAAGCCATATAGCATACTTGCAATTTAAAACTTCTCCAGAACTTGAATAAGCGAGATTGCTTAAAAGCACTATGCAGTCTCGATCAAGCCTCTCGCGAATGCGAGGAACATCAATTTTCTTAACTTCGCCAGTTGATGCATAATCAATTCCCTCAACTACTCCTCTTCTCTGCCAAAAGAAGAAATATGACATCTTACTAAAGAACAAGAAAGAAACAAAAAGTTCAAATGCCCTAACTAGAAAAACAAACTTAACAAAATAAGTGATCCTACATTTTATAACTTAGTTGGCAAACCACACCAAAAGCGTTGAACAAGTATTCTCACCTTAGCAGCCAGAAAATTACCAGTGGCAACACTAACACCATCATACCAACGATCATTGTCCCCATGACGACGGATACCACTTAAGGAAGGTCCAGGGGATAGTTTCGCCTCAATCATGACTCCAATCCTCCCGGATGCATCCATTGCAGCACTAAGAGAATCAAAGTCTGTGATTCTGTAGCTACCAACATACTTGGCTTCAGATCCTGAGACGCAAAATCATAATTATTGACAGGCTACAAGAAAGAGCGCTAACATTTTGAAATCGATGACCCGAAAGCAAAAATATTGTGATGGATAAACGTCGATCAAGTACCACACTACAGTGATAACAGCATGAAGAAGACGGAATCATAATTTGAACCTGGGAAAACAAAATTGGTAGAATGATGTATACCTCTTTCTGCCAAAAGCCTGTCAATTTGGACATGGGTCCCCGGGACAAGAACAAATTTGAGCCCCAGCCCATGGAGCAGAGAAATATCCTGCACAAACGCTCCATCATTCAGATCAACACAATCCCCAATAATAACTAATCCTGCTAAATACTAAACCATGGATCAAGTCTCAGCGTAATACATAGTTACAAAATGCCAAACCCCAAACAATGTTCAATTTCATGCACAAACGCAACATACAAATAATTAAGGCGAATAATGAAAGAAAAAAATGAAAGAAGAAACATGCCATTAAAATATGATCCAAATGAGGACTATCAACAATCTCAGCCGATATTAAGACAACGAAAGTGCTGCCTCTGTGAGCCAGAAAATAAGGCCACGCCTCGCGAAAGAACCTCACGAACTGCTCATCTTTAATAGAACTACTGGCTTCGATTCCCGCACTCTCTGTTTCACCCAACACATTAATTCTCTTTCCGCAGTCATTGTTAACCTCAAATGATGAAACTTTTGCCGATTTGATTCCACCACAATTGATTTTCGGCCTCAAAATTGAGCTGGGACAGATTATTGTTCTACGACGATGGTGGTAGTTTTGAAGCGGAGTGCATGGGCTTGGGGGTGCAGCGGCCATTGGATTAAGATCCCCCAAAATTACGGTTTTCAATCAAATGAAAATCCTAGTTCAGTGGGAAGTTAATTGATGTTAATCATAGTTGACGGCCGTGGGAGTGGCCTGCGGCGGTTGGAACAACACTCCCTTGGTTCTCTGAAACGACGTCGTGCAACTTGTCTCCCTTGTCCCTACCCCTCGAACCGTTGGTTTCGTGATAATCTGATTAATTAAGTCACGTTTTAATGCAAATTAGGGGTGACAAATCGTGTTATTGTCACACTATCGTGTTTTTGTGTTATCTATTTTTTGTAAACTTTTGTGTCGTGCTATTGTGTCGTGTCACTAATTGTCAGCCCTAATGCAAATGCATTAGATTAGTGCCACGTGTGCAATTTCTGAGGTCAGTGATAGGGTCGTAATGGTCGGAGCGGAGCCGATCCGAGCTTTATGATTTCTGTCATATGTTTGTTAGTTTTGTACATGTTCGCGTTCGACTTGAGTTTGGTTAAAATTTGTTCATTATTAATGAACATGTTCATATTCGAGTTCATGTCATAATGTATTCGTGAACAATCAATAACTTGGTTCACGAACAATAAACAAATAAATAAAATTAAATTTGTTCGTCAACAAATGGAATAAATATTTCAATTTTAAAATTGAATATTTTAAATTAAATCATATTATTTTTATTATTTATTGAATTATAATCGAGTTATTAGTCGAGCTCTTAACGAGTTTGTTATGAAACAATTATAAACATAAGCTATACAAGCATATTTATGAACATGTGTAAATTAAGTTTGTAGACGAGCAATTATTGAGCGAGTATATAATTGTTCAAACTTTGTTTATATATTAAACGAATCCGATATTTTGTTCATTTATACTAGTTTAACTAAATAAATGAACATAAACAAACACAATCCGAATTTGTTCACGAATTATTTGTCTAATGCTATGTTCATTTACAACTTTATACAAAGAAGAACCCTAAAGTTCAGATCGGGTTTGTACCCGCCCCAAACCACCCTAGAACGAATGCAAAATCGCGAAAAGGAAAGGCTGGAAGGGCAAAGTGGCATGATCTCGTCCTTTAGAAGCACTCTAGCACCAAATAGTACACTTTAAAACACAAATTTATTCAAATTATATTAAAATAATAAATTTCTCGTCCATTCTTGCACAATTTGCCGGCAAAAAAAGATGAACGATTCCGCCGTACAACATTTAAACAAATATTTACTATCGATTAACGTGCATATTCTTTAATTAAACAAAGTTTTGTCTTTTCTTTTTATTGTCATTTATTTTTGCTGGATTTTACTTTTGCAAAACTCACATGCACACAAGACGGTAGGTAGTATAGCATACCTGAAGAATAGAAGGCAAGTAGGGCCCATCAATAATTTCACTGGACAACACCACCACCAATGTACTACCCCTATGTGCAGCCAAGTACGGCTGAGCCTCCCTCATCGCCTCCACCAAGGTACAACCACCCAATGCACGTGCACCATCTCTTCCGTCAATGCCGTAACACCTCACAAGTGATCTCTTGATCTGTTTTCTACCCTGCATCATCTCGTACGGAAATCCAATTGATCTTCCAATCAAATCATGCCACCTGGTTTTGGTGTCTTGTTTGAGTGGCCAAGGCAGCTGAGAAAACGAAGTTCTCGAATTTGCCATACATATGATTTGATAAGATTTTGAACAGAGAGGAAGAAATTATTAAGCAGAGTGCGTGTTCATGTTTGAGGCAGCGGCCTGTTTTCTGAGAAAGCTTAGACTGTATAAGTTACGTTTGGGAATATTAAAGACAAAGAGTGACAAGACCACACTAATGTAAGATCAAAGTTCTTGACAAATGAATGTACGGCCAACACTAGTGAATTAAATTTCCCGTGGATGGAGGTTGTGGGTTCAAATTCACAATCTATCAAAATTGACCTGCTGTATATGCAAACTAGTGAAAATTTGGTAGATACTCATATTGAATAATATCCGTGCGTTTTCTCAAAAAAAAAATAATATCTGTGTGGATTCAATTGGAGATCGAAGTGGAAGGGTGAGGAGGGCTTAGCGCTTGGGGGTAGGGTTATTACTAAGAAAAATATTATGTGGAGATCGTGCACGGAGATATGCTCCAAGAAGAGATTTATGTGACTTTCGAATTGAATTTCCCATAATTGAGATATGATTAAGTATTAGAAAATCTATATTATTATCAAATTATAGAATCAACATTAATTCCATCTTAAATGGGAAAATTGAGAATGTTTGGAAACGTTGCAGTTTTATAAAGAATATCGGATTTTATATATTAGACAATCTATATTATTATAATATTATAGAATCAAGTTGATTTTTTTTAATTTTATTTTACCTTTTTTTTTGTGGGGTGTCGTCGTGTGGATGTGGGAGAGGTGGGGTTGATCGGGTGAGGAGGGCCTAGGGGTAGGAGACTTCTGATTTAGGAAGGTAAATCAGATGTACCTGACCTAGGGACCCACAAAGCGAGGTGAGGTACTTTGTTCGATGGTACCTAAAACAGAACACACGTTAGGCTAGCCGATATGGCTCCCAGCTAAGGCCCTCCGATGCCTAAATCAGAATCAGATAGTTGAGGTACAAAGAAAGCTAAAGGGCGAGGTAATTTAGAATAATGACAAGTTCCCTTTTACCTTGATTTTCATATCGTATTTATAGTACTATTTACCGGGAAACGCGGATCATTGTACACGTGGCACCTCATCGACGGTGTAGGGCTCGCGGGCGACCTAACCCGGACTTTCGGGTCGGGACCCATATAAAAAAACCGCGGATCCCGGAGACATCTTGGTAATTTCCAGCGAGGCGAAGTCAATATGGCAATTTTGACCTAGGCGAGGCTAATATAGTAATTTCCATATCAACTTCCAAATTGAATTTCCCATAATTGTGGTCAGATTATATATAATATTTTTAAAACATATATAATCAAATTCTAGAATCAACATTCATGAACCCAAAATGAAAAACTGTTACACAATCATATATTAATCTTAAAGATTTGGCTAATATAATATCCTTAAAGCTATTACATTACTCTTCATTTTGTGTTGCAAGCATTATTATGTGTAAGTCACATCGTTAAGAGGCGTAGTGATGGATACGTATCTTGTCGCGGCCATGTTTGCGTTTCTGTCTGTTAATACATAGTAATATACTGTGTTTTGAAAATAACAACGGTCACAATTGAACGATATTGCAACTTATCACGGTTTTTTTTTCTTTTTGTTAAAAAAAATTACCGATTGTCACACATCGGATGATAGAAAATATGCCTTCTTTTGGGCAGAAGATTATCAACACAAAGTAGATGGTATTGTTATATGTGGGTAGACAATAACTAGTGAAGAAAAAGATGGAATGATTTGAAATCGTGTTTGGCTGTACAAAGTCCAAATTGATTAACCAGCTTTTGTATTTTCTCTTGAAGCAGAACAGTATAATGTAATATAGAAAGTGTTTCCTTGCGGTTAAAGATAGAATATTAGAATTATCCTCAGTTCTAAACGGAAGATTCCATGGCACAGTGGGATATACCTTTATCAAATTGACAGAAAATATAGGATAAACTACATTTGCACTAGGCTTGGTTCAATTACAAACGCATCATCGTCGTTTTAACATTTAGATCTACCAATACTGTATGGGTCTGTTAAAAATTTGGACACATCCATTACTACATTAGTCACAGTTTTCTCAATGATTTCATCGGACATATGACATTTAACATATATATCATCCCCTTTCACAGCTATAGGTGCTATAGGGAGATAATTATAACTTAAGAGAACAAGAAATTTATCATTTAACAATTTAAATTTCTTTAAACATGCCCCAATTTCAGTAAGGAAATTCGTCATTTGTCGATTCCATTTGATTTTTCGAATGGAATGAAACATCAGGGGTGTAATGGGTAATTCCCATATACAAACACCCAAAGATGTCATCCAGAAAGATATCATTGGTGAATTTCTAATTAGTATTTGTACAATGTGTATATCTGGAGAAAATTTATATCTAAGATATTTGATTGTATTGACCCTGTACAGCTGCTCACTTCAGAAGCAAAAGCTCAAGATGGCCGCCAAGGACCCAATATTTGAAGTGTAAAAAATTGCATTTAATATAAATATATGCTAAGATACAAAAGAGTGTTCTTCAAAAACTAAAAAATAAAAAAGATATATAACAGAGTGCAATATTCATGATATGACTCCCATACAACAATATATATAAAATAATATGAAGAAATGCTTTAAATTTTCCAACCATATCCTGGTATGTCTAAACTCCATGGTAGCAAGAGAAACTTTCTTAGCCACTTTATTCTTGATTTATTTACTTTCTTGTTTTATACTTCAATTTCGGACATACTTACGCTTCTAAAATTATCGTCACTTGCTCGAAAACAAATATGTCAACAGACAAAGCACAGCAATCAAATCCCACTTGTCCTACCAAGAATAAAGGGAGGGTCTACCTGTGCTACTGCTTACTTTTGCCAGTGACTCTTTGGCTCTTCCTTGAGTTGATGATTTCAGTTGTTTGTAGCTATGAGCAGTTTATCTTTCCTTATCTTGTCCGTCCTCATGGCCTACGATTGTTAATTGTGATCTTGATGTTGAAGATGAGCTTGCTCCGTAAAATGGGTGGAAGATTTTGCAAACTTCTGGTTCCTTTCACAAGACTGAACTATGAAATACATCAGACAATTTATACACACGAAAATACAAAATTGAGATAATGTAAAACACGGGGTCACATAGAAATCTTACCATCTTGAATTGATACCCAGTACCGATTAGTTGAGGAAAGAGAAGTGGATGCAAGAGCTCATGCACCTGTAACCATGGAGATACAATTTTTTTTTTCCTGAAAGTGAACTTGCATAAACTAATTTATTTTCATTATTCGGAAGGTACTAGAAAGAACACATTGATATAACACAAGCGTATAAGTTTCATCCAGCAAGAACTGCCCCAAGAAAGAGAGGACGCTTGAATGACAACAAGCAGAGATTCAACAACTGTTAAACATCATTCCCTATTGCTTTACCAATGTCAATTGCAAAGAAGAAGAAATATACATATCCAAACCATGTCCAGAAATTTAGCATACCATCAAACATATTAGGTCTACGTTACTCGCAGTCAAAGTTGTTGCCACTTGTAACAAGTCAATGCAATTGGTCAGTCGAGCCTAGAATTAATCAGAATACAAAGGGTTAACATAATAGACATGAGAATCCAGGCAAAAGTGTGCCTAAAGCTAAAGGCACCTAATCGTATGTAAATCTAGCCGGTGTAAATTGCAGATTATGCATAAAGTTGAGTTAGGATGGATCTTTAAAACCAATGGAACCATCTCCTCTGCTTATCTGAAACTTCTTTCTTCGGGGCTAAGGTTATCCTATCTGCATGGGTGACAGCCCATTTGCTAAAATCTGGTGAAGAAACGAGCCCTTCTAAGGCTTTGCGCGTGGACTCCCTAGTGAACAACTCCCATTCATCCTTTGTAAATTTTCTTCTATCAGGAGTCTCGTGGAAGGTAGAATAGAAAGTCTCAGAATCTGACAACCTTTTAGGTGACTTACTGGTTGAACCTGAAAGGATAGCAGATTCTGAGAACAAGAAGCAATTGAAGTGATTTCAATTCATGAAAATTTAATTTTGAAGGAAAATCCACCTTGAACAGGTGCATATGGAGCTCTGGTGAAAGGTCTCGAACCAGACAAGTTGGTGAGTGGCGATGCATAGGGATCAAGAGGTTCCCTGAGATTGATCTTGTTCAGTCCACATAGCTTTCTGCAAGATTTTTCATAAATTGGAACGAGAAAGGAAAAAGAACAAAAAATATCCAAAACTAATGTTGGAACAGAAATAAAAGCATTAGAAATGCACCAGGGAGCATGCAATGCAGCATGTAACCAAAATTTAATCGCTAATACGTAGACACTATTGTGCTAAGATACTATCATAGACTCACTTGTAGACACGACGAACAACCTTCGGATGGCCAGACCTCCTCAACACTGAAGAAACAACAATTCCACCCACCAATGCGTCTACTGCCAACAAAGGATCTATGGAACTCTGAAGCACATAAATACATTTGATTACTTCCCACAAAAGAAAAAACAGTAATGACACTCAGGTAAGGAGCCATTATGTTAATAACACAGAGAATCAAAACCTGAAGGATCATCACAGAGGCAACAATTCGAATCGACCAGGTGACAAAGTGAGATACTCCAATATCAATAGATCCATCCTCTGTGAGCACAAGTTTGCGCACAACCCAAAAACCCAACCATGCTCCAGCAATTACAAGGAAAACCAACAGAAATATGGATAGCTGCATCACATAAATAGCATGTGTCAGCACAATGATAAGACACACCAACATGCTGACAAGTCAAGTTATTGGCAGACAAATTAGATAATGACAAAGCGGCGCTAGAAACAACTTATAATAAGTCTAGGACACATGAGATAATGCACTGTGGAACCACCAATTCTCCTGCTGAGTGAGATTTCTTACACATGATCCCTTTTCTAGTTACCAGGAAACTATATGTTCCACCATTCATTTTGCAGATAATAAAGACAAATAAGATCAATCATCATGAGTAAGTTCATTTTATCTCACTTCAAGTTAAGTCAAGTCAAAAAAGAACATGCATCATCATAAGCATAATTGCATACAGAATAACATGTGATGATTCTTATCTAAGACTCCTAATGTTCCCTGCCTTAGAGCACGAGGCTAGTACAGTGCCTTGGAGCAATAACAAATTATGTTTTTCAATCATATAGAGCTGTCTTTTGTGTCCAAGATGCACTTTTTGACAATAATAGCAATAAGACCCAGATGTAGATGCTAGAAGTGTCATCTCAACTGCAAGCATCCCAGGATCAACTGGACTCAATGCATATGCACAATTTTCATCAATTTATGATTTACATAAAAAAGTTGAGTTTATGTTTAACATACTATTTTTAAAAATAAAAATAAAATCACAAGGGTTATACATAAAAAACTGTGTTAAGAAGTAGCATGAGATTGTTAGAAAAAGAGAAAGAGACGTGACATAAAAAAGTTGGAATTGTTGGAGAGAGAGATGCATCTACCATACTGTTTTTATAACACATGTCAAATTTTGCTACCTTTCCATGAAAGTACATAAAATGTAGTTGGTTTCAGGTTGCATTTAATTCCTTAATCGTATAAATTAAGTTTTGACCTAAGACTTTAAAGTGAGACATCAAGCAGCCAAGGTTATCCTAGTTTAGAAACTGGACAAATTCAGGAACTTTAATTGATTGAACATACATAATACAAATTTCAAGTAAACGCACCTGATTGTGCAAGTCTCAACATCTAACGTAAAAGAAGTTTCTTAAATCGTTTTGGAACATGAAACCAAGTTTAACTATTCAGTCATTAACTTCATAGAATTTCATTATATACTATAGGAGGTGAATCTTGCAATCAAACTGATAAAAGATCTTTAATATATAAGTAAAGAAGTTCAGCAATCACCATTGTACTATATAAGTAGAGATGTCGCCTCTTAGAGGCTAATATAGAAGAAAGGAGAAATTTGCAGCTTTTCGACAGTTACGTGACAATCTCATGATTTGGTAGAAGACTCTTGAGGGAAAAAAACAAGAATTAGCTATGAGAAACTTACATACAGGATCGTACATCTCTTCAGAAAGTCCAATCTGGATCAGTAATGATCGCAACAATCTTGGCACATAGCGAAGCAGAAAAGATCCCAAGCCAACCTGATAACAAATGGACCAATTACACATTATCACCTCAAACTACCAATAAAATAAATAATAGGATATGCTGATTGACGAATATACATACAAAGCAAGAGTATAAAACTATTGCAAGTGAACTGTTCCGGCCAGTTGGAAGAAGCTTCATCCCCTGTCAATGAACGTAAAAAGAAAATTAGTAGCTATAACAGGAACAAGTATGAATCTCTGCAGCTTGTAATACTGATCAGTTGTGTCCATACGTCTATGTACAAAACCCTTGGACTTATGCAAGTCATTAAATGAATCAGTAACTCATATATCACTCAGCAAATGTTCAATTTATTTTTTCAAATCATGGTTCAGAGGCCTTTTCGATTATTTCTTAATAAAGATGTATGATAGTAGTAATATCTAGAAAAAGGAAAAAGAAAAAAAAATAAAGAGGCCAAAATTCTTGTGCTGACCTGGAATAGGACCATTAATATCACAAGAAAAACCCCTACAGCCATAGCACCACTGTAGTAGAAAACTAGAGAATTGCTGAGCCAGGAAGCCAGACTCATCAACACTATTCCCAAAACTAGGAAAAATATCCTGTACAAAAAGAATTCTGCAAAAAGGCATCAAACTATAAGGTAATAATAAAGCAAAAAAATGTCTTCTGATATTAACCACAGAACAAGCATGCCAAAGTTGGGAAAATACTAAGATGGTAGTTGCAGAAACAATAAAGAATTGATCATGCAGAACAAACCTTCATCAAGAGACACCTGAAGACTCTCTGAATTAGATGCTGCCATCCTAATGTCTAAGATTTTGTGATCAAAAGGAGACATTGATTTAATCCATAATCCTTTTGTAAGCCTTTCCCATTGATCTTGAGGGCACATCCCTACCCCAAGTGATACATTCCTACACAGTACACTGTATCTGTTAATATGTCGTTATACCAATGAAATTTTCCGAGCATATATAAACATCAGCATATAATAAAAAGAAGATAAGGGGACAAAATTCGACACAATCAAAGTATTGCTTCAGTATTTTACTTCAAGCATATACACAATATAAATATCAGATATAAGCTGTAACTAGAGGACCATCTCTAGAAAGACAAGACATTTTCGGGTTCATTACAAAGAATAATAGCTTCTAAATGAGATGAAAAATATGCACATGCAAATCCCATTTAGTCACATAAAAAAACTGAAATAAAAAGACATTCTCGCGATTATATTTCACAAACATCCAGATCTTAGCAAATATTTAACGGGGATATTCAAATACCTTATGATCACAGAAAGCGTCTAGAATTAGAATCCAATCAACAGTCAATGAAAAGAACCCTTTATGAACAGTGCTACAAGCATGCTTAGCACATATATCAAACTTCTAGCTACCTATAACGTTTCAACTTTCAAGTACAAATGGACAGAAGATCACAAAAAATAAGGTAAAACAATGTAATAATCATACCAAGCAATCACATTGACTATGACAGAAAATCACAAATAAGGTCAAAACAATAAAAAATAAAAAATAAAAACAATTAGGTTTACAATGAGTCATGCATATTTAATCTGATTATATCAACTCACCTGTGGAAACAGACCTCTATATTTGGTGGACGACCACTTGGGTTTAGACACGAAACTTTTACCTTCAGGGAATTGGCAAACTTGTCCAAATGTTTAATCCTTGGCAAACCATGGATTAAAACTCTCTCACATTTTACTTTAGTTCCAGGCTTCAGACCTGGAGATTCTTCTACTATTAAGCTTGGAGATATCTGTAACATCGTAGGCCCAGACACAACTGCAAAACCAAAATTTTAAGTTAAAACTTAGAAGGATTCTCACAAGTGCATGTGATGTTGCACTTATCTTGAGTGCGTGCTGGCAGTATCACATGCACAGACAAATAACTAAACATCATTATAAGAAATTGTGAATCAATATTCGTTCCATAATCGGATAAAATACATACTTTTAGTTCTGCATATTCAAATTCACTTAGGCATTACATCTTTCCCCTTATTGTAGCTATTAAATGATACGCTCATGTGGCAGAATTGAGGTAAGAATACGGAAACTCTCATGAATTATGAATAAAGGTCGTGGTGAATTTCATTAGACTTTTCAATCTCTTAACATCAGTGTCATGTTGTAAACTGAGGTTTCCGAAATAGCTGTGACGGGAATGGACTCGAGTTCTCAAGCGTCAAACACGGAAACAATTCAAATGCTGCAGAAGTCAATTCCCGCTCAATGAACACACCAGACATTCAAAAAGGATATTAAATAACTTGCGAAATATTCACAATTTGAGAGCAAAACCCTAGAACTCAAACACACCACACAAAGTAAATTCCATCACGCAAATTAGCATAATATCATTTTGTCCAACAACCTGAATGCTTACAAACGACATGTCTTCATTTCGGACTCGAATACTCACCGTAAATCCTTAAAGTTATGAACTTTACTTTTGTATCTACAGATGACAAGAGGGGAAACAATCTTGACAACGAATCATAAGAACCCTAAATATCGAGACAGCTTTACCTAAGGAGAAGTCAGAAGCGTCGCTGGAGAGAAACATCGAAGATGATACGAGAAGAAGCCATAGAATGAGAGCAGGTGGAGTCGCAGTAGCCATTTCTCGTGGAATTGAAGCCATAACCAGCGGAGAACACAGCTAAAAATTCAAAAAAGTTGAGTGGGTTTTTTTTTTTTTTTTTTTTTGGATTTTAAGTTGAGTGGTGTTAGTGTTGGAAAATATGACGGCATTATTGGTATGTGGGAATGTGATAGTAATGGAATGAATATTCCTTGTTTCATTCGCATTCACATGCTTGGTATGCTTTATTAATGGGAATATTCATTCTCATGGGAATCCCTATTCCCAAAAGTAAGGAAATGACCATTCCTCCTCTCCCCCATAGGTTTAGCTATTACCAATCATCAAGAATGACTCAAATTTTATTTTTAATAAAATTATTTTTCTATAAGTGACTAAAAATATTGGATATAATTTATATTTTCGAACAGTAGTGTTATAAATAAAAAAATTATTTATATTTAAATATAAGTTATATTTAATATTTTAATAAATCATAGTCAATTTCTATCAATATTCAATAATTAAATCAAAATTTTGATATAGAATTCTTTTGTTGATTTTCTATATTTTCTTATAAAAATTAGAGATAATTACAAAAATACCCCCGAGGTTTGGGATAATTATATAAAAACCCAGAGATTTTTTAAAATTACAAAAAACCCCTTGAGGTTTGATTCTGTCTTACATTTTCCCCCTTCATAAGCAAAAAAAAAAATATATCAAAACCTCCTGGTATTTATAAAAATACTATAGTTACCCCCTTTGGTTTAACACATAATCAAATATGATGGGTTTTTTTTTTGTAATTTTAAAACATCTCTGAATTTTTTTGTAATTAGCCCAAATCTCAGGGGTGTTATTGTAATTATCCCTAAAAAATATTATATAAAATATTTTTGATATCATAGATATAAATTTATATATATATATATATATTATTTAGCACACATTAAAATAATCTTATATCAATTTACGAGTAACATATTTAATAAAATTGCTTTAAAAAAACATATTTAATAAAATTTATTTAAAAAATCTTATTTAATAGAATTTGATACTTTAAAATTATTTTTCTCAATTACTATCATTAATTTATAAATTACCAATCAAGATATTTAAATCAAGTAAAAAATCATCCATTCATTTTTCTATTCCTTGTACATACCAATCATAGGAATAGTAATATTACATCATTCCATTCCTAATGTTATTCCATTCCTACATTCATTCCATTCCAACCTAATTCCATTCATTCATACCAATCATGCCGTAATTTGTTTAGGGTTGTGGACATGGAAATTGGGAATCCTTAATAAAAGTTTCTTATTTAGGCCCAGTTCACTCTCATCTTAGTTGAGTTTTTATATATATTTACTCTTTTCTCCTTTCTATTTTCCGGGTAATTTGCAAAAATCGTCCCTATGTTTCGATACTTTTTTGTTGGGAAAAATGCAAAATAGTCGTGTATTTATAAGAGTCTTGCAAAGTATGATTCTAAGTCCTAAAGCTTCTCTCTATGGGGGGATAGCTTTGAGTGCACTGTCTTGGGTTTACCCAAGAATTGTTCCTTCACTATCCCATGCTTTGTCCCCCACGCTCGTCCCCCTTCCCCCACCTCCATTCTTTCTGTTTTCTTTTCTCATGTTTCTCTGATTTTCTTTCTGCCTGAATCTCATCCCTTTCTTGTGTTTTTGTGTTTCCAGATCCCGTCCCCGCTGTCGTCCTTCTTCTCTACACGGAATCTCGTCGTCAGACGTACAAGGCTAGAGCTTTTGGTCTGTTATTGCTGCTGTTATTCAAGGCCTCTCCAGAACCAACTACCTCTCAGTTTTTTTGTTATGGCAGAAGAACTAACCAGCCTCTATTCACGCCTTTCCCTAGTTGCTGAAGAAAACTCGGCGATATCTACGAATACAATCCGCACGGACAACACACATTTCGATTTATGTCTGGTCGGAAAAATCCTTTGTCTACGCACCATTCACACTGATCAAATATCCGTCCTTTTCAAACATTTATGGAACCCCCGTGGAAACTTCTCATGCAAATCCCTTCACGACAACATATTCCTCTTCACCTTCGAAACTCTTATCGACAAAAAGAAAGTCACCTACGGAGCGCGTTAGTTATTTGACAGATATCTTTTGGTCATTAATGAACCCTGCCCAGATCTCCATCTCTCAGAAATTAATTTCTCCAGAAGCGACATGTGGATTCAGGGGTAAGTAGATGCTACCCACTTGGGTAGCTACCCAACTGGGTTCTATACCGTTAGATCAACACATACACACACATATCCATATGGGTGTGTGTTAATCCAATGGTATAGAACTCAGTTGGGTAGCTACCTAAGTGGGTAGCATCGACTAACCCTGGATTCAGTTACATAACCTTCCGCTTGGCCTTATGACCAAAAATTTTGCTCAAATTGCAGGCAACAAAATCGGTTCCTTCGTTGAAGTTGATATTGATGGCTCTGGGTCAGTCATTGGTCGATATATGAGAATCAACGTGAATATAGATATCACGAGGCCTTTGTTAGATAAATGGTTTTTCATGATTTTGATGATTTTATTTTTACACCAAAACAATATTTTTAAATGTTGTCCAAAAACTCATAAATGATTTAAAATATTTTTACTAATTTTTTGGAGTATTTCTTAAAGTTTATTTTCGACAAAAATTGGACAACACTTTTAATGATTTTGTGTTAATATATTTTTACACCAAAACAATGTTTCTAAATGTTGTCCAAATACTCCTGATCGATCTAAAATGTTTTCACTAATTTTTTGGAGTATTTCTTGAAGTTTATTTTCGATAAAAATTGGACAACACTTCTGTCTCGTGTTCAACCGGTCGCCCTATAGGGCAACCCGTACCTGAAGTTGAGTTTTGAAACAGAAACGAGACATTTGGAAAACCCCTTGAGGTCGACCGGTCGACCGACAGAAGTCGACAACACTGGGAACATTACGTAACTCCCTGCAATTGACTAAATGAAGAGGGTGACCGGTCCAATGGGAGGAAGACCGGTCGGACCCTATGCCGACCGGTCCAACCCCCTGGACCAGTCCCCCTATGTGTTTTTGCTGTATTATCTTCAATTCTGTATTTGTGCGCGGCCGGTCGCCCTATTTGTTTATCAGCAAATTCTAACTGTTGTGCAGCAGACATCTTTTCCTTAAATTGTAGGGTTGATTTCTAACAACTATAATCTTGATTTTAATTGCACTTTTCTGTAGATTTTCAATTCCCAAGATGAGCCTATCCATGATCAATCATCTTCTATAAATAGAGGAAGAATTGAAGCAACACAATATGAGAGAAAATTACAACACAACAAGATACATTCAAGCAAACACTTTTGTTCTTCTATTTCAATATTCTTGTTGTAATAGCCTAAGGTCTTACACTTTCACATCTTGAGGTCTAGGCGTATTTCTTGATTACACTTGCACTCAAATATTGTATTATTCATTATCAAGTTGTAATCTTGAATTTGGGTTCATCATTCAACACAAGATATCCTTGTGAGTGTTCTTATGGTAAGAACACACTTTGGTGATCTAGGTGTTAGGTGCAAGAAGATTGTGGTAATCTTCTTATTGAAGAGTGTGGTGCTCGAGGTGTTGAAGAATTTGGTCTTCTTCAAGGTTAAAGATTGTGGTGATCTTCACAAGGTGCCGTTGAAGGAAGATTGTGGTAATCTTCTAGTGAGATTGTGGTAATCTCCAAGGTGGTGTTGAAGAAGAGTGTGGTGCTCTCCAAAGTGATGTTGTAAGGTGTCGTTGTATTAATTGTGGTAGTTAATAAAATTCTTTTTCTCTTTCGATACCCATCCCGGATATACTGGGGTGGTAGAGCACGTAGTCCCTAGGTGGGGTGAAGCTCTATAAATCGACGCGTGTTATTTACTTCCCGCACTTTCATTCTTGTATTGGATTATTTGATTCGAAAAAGAGGGCATAATCGAGAAAATGAAGGTAATCTATTCACCCCCCTCTAAATTATCGTAGCCGCTTGGACTTATATCCTTTCCTCCGCCTCATCCACACTGAGTTTCAGGGACAAAAACGACCAATTTATTTGAAATATGAGCGTCTCCCGGACTTCTGCTTCTCTTGCGGATTGATAGGCCATATTTTGAAAGATTGCGAAAAAAAATTGCTCGAACCAAACTCTTGCTCGGACACTCTTGAATACAACAATTGGATTAAAGAAACCAATGGCACGAATCCATTTTCGTTTTCTCGTCGAAACTCTAACCCCACTCCCTCCCATATGCCCGCTCTTGTCCCTGAATCCAAATCTGCCCATCCAAAATCCCCAAGCAACCCTACTTCTAGTGACTCTACTCAGATACACCCCACATCCCATACTCCTACACCACCCACCACTTAAATCGTTCAACCTATCCCCCAATTCTCAAATCTTAATATCCCACATGACCCCCCACTGAACCATCACTCACCTCCCCCTCCAAATCCCTCACCCTCACTCACGGTCCAGAATAACAACAATATCACCCAACCCAATACACTATCCCCTCCATCCTTCTTTACTATTATTCCCTACAGAACACCTCCTAAATCATCCTCTCTCATGGACCCGTCTACTTCTACACAATCATCTCTTCCCGATTCATCCCCCTTAACCCCTCTCACACCACTTTTAATAGCATAAACAATTTTCGGTCTGCCACCCAGCCCGTTTCTTGTCACAGTACCCATGAATCTCGACACACCAACTCAAAAAATAATCAGAAAATTCATCTCCTTTCGTAAAAAATCGCTTTCTTGTGGTGCTTCAACTTCTCATACTCCCAAACGTAAACTCATGATTGAAGGCTTTCATGACCAAGAACTCCATAAAATCCCTGTCGAAATCCTACCAAAAAAACCCAAACCTAATAACTTTCTTCCATCCATCCCTTATTGTGATGATGACTCGAGTCTACCCACTGTTATAATGGCGGAGTTTGGAAAAGACCAACTTCGTCAATCACCATGAACATCGTCAGCTGAACTGCCGAGGGTTTGGGAACCCTCGGACAGTTCATGAACTACGCAATCTTATTCGCGCAAAGTCACCCGATGTTGTATTTCTTTGTGAAACTAAATGCAGTGTCCTTGAGATTGATAATATTAAAAACTCTCTCGGCTTCTTTGGAATTGCCTCACCTTCCTCAGGAGGTCCGGAGGCTTAGCTTTTCCTTGTAAAAAAATCACTATCGATCACTCTCCATTCGTTTTGCGATTGTTTCATTGATGTTGATATCACTTACAAAGATATTTCTTTTCGAGCTACTGGCATATATGGCCAACCCGAGGTTTCTCTCAGACGCCAATTTCGGCAATTTTTCCGATCTCTCAAGAGTTCCCCGGAGATACCTTGGCTTTGCTTTGGTGATTTTAACGAGGTCCTTACACAAAACGAATTTATTGGAAAAGGTCCTCATGCTGCATGGCAAATATCCGTCTTTCGGGAAGCATTGGATTTTTGTAACCTTCACGACATGGGCTGCCAAGGCTCCTGGTTCACTTGGAGTCCCATTGCTATCCACCCTTTTACGCAGCGTGCCCGTCTTGACCGGGGTATTTGTAACCACCTCTGGCGCTCCCTTTTTTGGCATTGGAAAGTAGAAAGTTGTAACTCATTCTCTTCGGGTCATACAATCCTCCATATTCATTTCTCCCGCCATCCCTCTCGTATTCTTACGCCTGGTCCAGCCGAAAATTCGAGGCCATGTGGATTCGATCCAAAGATTGTGAAAATATCATTCGGGATAACTGGACGCAGATTTTCTGAATATTGGCAACAGAATTGAGCATTGCAAAGTTGGGCTTCTTCAATGGAGTAAATTGAACTTTCGGGACATTGACAAGAAAATTGCAGACATTAAATCAAATTTCGGCCAGAATAACTTGATTACTCTAGCGGTCAAGAACAACCTCTCTCAACTTCAGTCCCAACTTGACACTCTCCAAACCCTTTCGGATATAAAATGGAAACAACGAGCGAAACAACATTGGTTTCGCGAGGGTGATCAGAATTCCAGATATTTTCATGCTATAGCCTCAACGAGGAGGGATATTAATCACGTCGACTCTTTGCGAGATAATGCATGTGTTTTGCATACTAACCGGTGGAGATTGAGAAAATCATTAGCGACTACTTTTCCAATATCTTCGCCTCTTCCTCTCCGCCAAATGCTGGCATCGTTCAAGCTTTGAGCCGTGTTAGGCCTAAAATAACAGACGCAATGGCAGCCAAATTATTGCAGCCTTTCACTGACGGCGAGGTCACCCGAGCGCTCAAACACATGCATCCTTTTAAATCGCTTGGTCCCGATGGTATGAGCCCCATTTTTTCCAAAAATTTTGGCATATAGTGAAGCTTGATGTTATCAATTTTGTTCTTAATTTTTTCAACAACAAATCTTTTGTGCCTTGTTTTTATTTCACACATATCATTCTTATTCCAAAAACAAAAAAATCCGGATAAAGTATCAAATTTCAGGCTCATTAGCTTGTGTAATGTCATTTATAAGATTACATCCAAAGTGCTTGCGCTTAGTCTTAGGAACACCCTCCCAAACATTATTTCTTATTCCCAGTCGGCTTTCGAGCCCAGTCGTTTAATTACTGATAATATCCTCATAGCTTATGAGATGCATCATTCAATGAAAAAATCACTCAAGGAAAAACCGAGCTCATGTCAATTAAACTCGACATGAGCAAAGCTTTTGACCGAGTTGGATGTGATTTTCTTATTCGAGTCATGCATACTTTAGGCTTTCCTGATCATTTCGTGTCTCTCATCAATATTTGCATTACTACGTCTAGTTTCGCATTCCTTCTAAATGGTCGACAGTTCGGGTCTGTCATCCCTCATCGTGGTATTAGACAAGGCAACCCGCTCTCACCGTATCTCTTTATTATTTGCTCAGAAATTTTTTCTCTTATCTTGCAGGACATGCAGGCTACTGGCAAACTCAAAGGCATTGCAATTAATAAATTTGCTCCAACCATTTCACACCTCTTTTTTGCGGACGACACACTTTTATTTGGACAGGCCACTATCCAGGAAACAAATTACCTACAAAATTTGCTATTGAGCTCTATGAATCAGTCTCAGGCCAACGTATCAATTATGAGAAGTCGGGCATTTTCTTCAGTCCAAACACAGATAATGGCATCCATACGTTTATCTGCAATATTCTGACGAATCATGGTAAATATCTCGGCTTACCATCAATCATTGGTGCTAATAAGAAACAAATTTTCAACTCTATCCTCGATCGTTGATGGACTAAATTAAACGGGTGGAAAGAAAATCATTTATCACAAGCAGGCCGCATCATCCTCATTCAATCGGTTATTCAATCCATCCCAACCTTTGCTATGTCATGTTTTAAGCTTCCGGAGGATATTATTGATAAGATACACTCATGGGCAACTTCGTTCTTTTGGAATGGAAACCTGGAAAAATGCACTATTCATCGAAAAAGTTGGGGCAAATTATGCTGTGGAAAATCTTCGGGAGGTATGGGTTTTCGAGACCTACGGGCTTTCAATTTTGCTTTGTTATGAAGCAATCTTGGCGAATTTTAACGAATCCATCTTTGTTGCTTGCGCGAATCTACAAAGCTAAGTATTTTCCATCATCGTCAATTTTGCAAGCCAATTTGGGGTACCGACTGCCATGGTCTTGGCATAGTATTTTTTAGGGTCTAAGATACTTAAAATTGGATTGCAGAAAAATTATCAAATCAGGTTCTTCAACAAGAATTTGGAGTGACCCCTGGCTTCCTTGCACTTCCAATTTCCACATCCATAGTCCTCCTCCGGCCGACTCGACTTACCATATTGCCGCGGAACTCATTGATCATGACCTTGGTTGTTGGAATATTAATTTACTCCGACATTTATTCTCTGAATCAGAAATTAAAGCCATTTGCTCCATTCCTCTTAGTTACCACCACTCCCCGGATTTATGGGGTTGGCATTTTTCCAAGAATGGTAGATTCACAGTGCGTTCCACGTATCGTGCAATTCTTGAGTCCAACATCACCCACTCTAATCTCCATGGCCAGCCTTCTGTTGGTGGTAATTGTCCCGCAGTTTGGAAGAAATTGTGGAAACTCCGTATCCCGCACCGCAACCTTGTTTTTCTTTGGCGCTTAATCACTGGCTTGATACCGTCTGCTGACTTCCTACAACTCCGTAGGCTTCATGAATCGGGGGCATGTGTCTTTTGTGGTGCTTCAAATACATTTGCCGCCCACATCTTTTTTCACTGCAGCTTTGCAAGATCCATTTGGAACATAGCAGGTTTATGGGAGTTAATCTCAAATTTCGAACAACCGTCTTTTACTCTTTGGATTCGTGACATTATTCTCGAACTCAAACCCGACATGTGTGATCTCCTTGCAATCATCTGTGACTTATTTGGTTCACTAGAAATAAACAGAAGTTCGATGACGCTATTATCAACCCATTCTCGATTGTTCTCTCGGCTAATAACAAACTCATGGATTTTCATCGGGCTCATAACTGGCCTGATAGACCATCAACTAATCTCATACCTAGCTGCCTCACCCAAAAGAAACCTGACGATCCGAGCATCTTCTTTGATGGTTCTTTGGCGAACTCTTGTGCGGGCATAGGCATTGTTGCTTTTGACACTTTGGGGAATTTCATCACCGGCCTCTCTAAAAAAATTCAAGGTAATTTCTCCGCAGAAATTGCTGAATGTTTTGCACTGCGCGAAGCTCTACTCCGTGGACAACAACTCAAACTCAACTTGATTGAAATCTTTGGAGATGCAGCTGCTATTGTCCTTGCTATCAATGAAGAAGCTCAATTTCCTAATTCATGACAGTCTATAGCGGAGGATATTATAATGTTGAAATCTCTCGTCTCTCCCCGTAGCATTTCATGGATTAGTCGCCATAAAATTTTTATTGTTCATCATTTTGCATCATTTGCTAAATCGATGTCTCCTTTATCATTCACTTGGGATATTCTCCCAACCTCCTTTAGTCAATCGTTGCTGGACGATTTCCAGCATCTTTAATGAATTACAACTTTTCCGTAAAAAAAGGAGTCTTGCAATATTAATCCTGTAATTTTTAAAATTTCAATATTAGTCCTGTATGTTTTGCCTTTTTTGCAATATTGGTCCCATAAGTTTTAGATTTGTGCAATTTTGGTACTATAAGTTATAACTTGATGCAAATTTGGTCCTAAGGTCTATTTTTTATTATTTCATTTATTCCCAAAATGCCCTTGATAGCCAAAATAATCAATATACCTAAGATCAAGTATAAAATATTATCAAAGCCTTTATTTTTTTTACTTGACTAGAATTATTTATCATTTATATTATAGATTGCCTAATGATGGAGGAATTTTAGATTTACGAATTCAAATCAAAACCCAAAATGCGAGTTCTACATGTATTATTTACATATTAAGAAAATACAAAAACACATACAAATATGACAAAATTGGTTATTTTGAATAATAGGACCGAAGTTACCACAACTAAAAATATAAAAGACTAAAAATGTTAAATTCTAAAAATTACATAATTAAAATTGTTGGTTTTACTACGAGGCAAAATTGTCAGATGACTAAAATTGCAACTTAAAAAATTACGGGACTAATTTTGCAACATCCTCATTGATACAGTACCAAATTTGCAATTTCTCCCTTTTTGTTTCAAATAAATTGTTTCGAGGGAATGTATTAGGGAAATAAAATAGGACCGGATCATTTATTTCCATTCTATACATTTTGTGTAAATTTCGGGGATAGAAAAATACAGGATAAAAAATGTGTGAAAATGAAAATATAGGTCAGACACATTTTTATCCTTACACATTTTTCTCTTTGAAATTTACACAAAATTTAGAAATGAATACAGAGGATTCAGGTCCTATTTTATTTCCCTAATACATCCCCAAGATGAATTTTATTTTTTTACCCTCATATCTTTATATGTTCCAGCCATTATACATATTCATATGCATGTGTATATATATAATATATTCCAATCAATAAAGGAATGAAATAATACATATTTATATTTTTTTTAGATATTATAAAACAAAGTATACATTTTTTATTATTTCATTATTTTCCATGGGTGGCCCTGAGGTGGTGCAAGTGGTGCCGCCACACAGGGCCCCCCACCTACAAGGGCCTCGGAGAGTTATATATATATATATATATACACATTTAATATCTATAAGTAACAAAGGTTGTTACAAGTTGCTAGGAAAGCGGCTTGGCAGAGTGGTCGTGTGTATGCAGTATCCCTGGAATTTTTTTCTCTCTTTTTCGAAAGCACATAAAACCAAGCCTACTTGACCTATCCCAAACACAAAAACCAAAGCCAATTTTATTTAAAAAAACTATTTTTTCAGCGATTTAACTCTTTCTATTTTCTTTTTGCAAACTCATAACACCAAGTAGAAGAAAAAGGTTATATGCTTCCATTGATATTCCAACTGGAGCCTATTTTCAGCGGTTTAACCTATTTACCATTGATATTCCATTGGAAAAAAAAGTTTTTCGTAGCTGACTTATTAGTATTTTTTTTTTTATTTTTTTTGTCTTTTTTCTGTTGTAAATTGTATTGAACAATCTTTTTCGTAATTTATTTTAGTAAAATCAATATGTTAAAGTTGCAGTATAATATATTTATTATATATGTTAAATCAATGAATTACATTTATAAAATTGATTTTGTTATTTTTAATATTTTTGAAGCAGATACTAGGGCCCTTTTTTTTGCTTTGCTCCAGGGCCCTCGAAACCTAGGACCGGCTCTGTTATTATCCCAACATAAAATACTTGAAAATTTGATGTGGCGCCACTAACCAAACAAAAAATTACATGAAAAGATATATAAAAAAAATTCAGTTCGATGATAATTATTATTTTTAAATAAATACAAATATCTAGAAGGAAAGATGTCCTGATCACAAACCGATCAAGAATCAAACGAAAAACAAAAATGACTCAAGGATGCAATTTAAATGAAGGACGTCTATTTCTAGAGAATTTTCGAATGACCCTGTCATTTATTGTTTTAGCACATGCTAGAGTGTCGTCTTGATGGTCTGATTTAGTCTGTGGAATGTCAGTCCAGGATCCTCGAGCCACAATTATCACATCCTTCATAGCTTCTGAGGAATCACATGCGCGAATGACAAGCGGAGTAGTTGAGAAGCCGCATAGCTTGGTTTTTAAATCTTCCAATTTGTCTGCATCAACTTGAAAATCAAAGTTAAGAAGATAGCTTGATGTTGGAGATGTTGAATCATGAGCTGAAGCTAAAGCTGTTTCATCACTCTCTTTGAGATTTGAACTTGATTCAACAATATTGGAATAAACCACAATAGCTAGTGGATTATCTTGAGGTTTTGGTATGGTGTGATCATTTGTAATCTTTTTAGCATATTTCTCTGAAATGTGACCCGAACTGCAATCTTTTTTTCCTGTAGAGCATCAAATGGATTGTGAGTAGAGATGTTTTGTTGAGGACGTGAAGGACTGGTAGTTTTACCACTATAGCGTTGATGGCCACAACTCCATCATTGTCCATCTAAACTACTGACGGTTGGACCAGAGCAAAAGATTTCCCAGTATGAGGTTGGTCATCAACACTAGAGTGATCTTCCTTGGCATAGTCCACCACCGTTCACTGGCGGTTTCCCCAAAGGGTGAACCGACATGCAATCCAACGACTGTTTCTTCCACCGAATTATCCACGACATTACCCTTATCCTTAGATGAATGAACAGGTCTATAAACCTTACGAATATGTGATCTACCCCTTCTGGATGAAGGGTCATGACCATGAGACTCCTTAGGAACAGAAGACAAACTACAACGACATGCAACAATATGATGACCCGTAATGCAACAATTTGAGCTAAATTCTGCCAATTTCTCATAACTCAAATAAACACACATTCAACCATAATATAATCCTGAAGAGGCTTCTCAAGGTCAATATCCACAGAACCCAGACAAAATGGCCAAGAGAACCATTTAAAGATTTTATCCTCAATCTGTATAAGAGTTCTAATAGTTTTTGAAATACCCATGATGATGCTAGGGTGCCAATATTCTATGCTTAATTCGAAAATACGCACCCACACACTAACCGTGGATGAATTAACCTTGTACGGTTCGAAAATAATTATTTAAATACATTTTTTTCAAACATATATCACGTAATTATTTGCCAACAACTCATTCAAAAATAATCTGAATCCCAATGAATTCCCCAATCTCAATTTTAAAATTCGTTTCTCATAATATTTCTTTCAAAAAAACCCCAAAATGACACAGCGTTGGTGTTAACTAAATCAATCTGAAACAGTTTTCGTCAAGAAAGAGATTAAGAAAAATGAAGAAGATCTTGAATGTGTTCTTAGAGAGAAAATATTGGAAAGAACTTTATTGTGATGAATATAATCTGATAACTTGTTTCAATACAAATGTATTGTTCTCTTATTTACACTATTGTACAACTATTCAGATGAAGAATTCTCTAGAATCAAAGTGTAACTGGCTTAACTAATTAACCAGAATACAACCAACTTAACTAACTATTTGGTTTGTGAATTGTATTAGAAGCTTAATCTTTGTGAGCCCCCCAAAAGTTGCATGGATGTTGATCATACCTAACTTAGCCATGAATTGATAAGATAAGCTCGGAGGCATAAGCTTTGTAAGAATGTCTGAAACTTAATGATTGGAAGGAATGTGGACAAGTTTGAGAAGTCCTTCTATCTTTTCCCTGACAAAGTGGCAATATATCTCGATATGTTTGGTACGCTCATGATGACACAAATTGTGAGCAATACAATAAAGGCGGATTTGATGTCGGTGTACACACCAAGGTCGGTGCAATGTTCTGAAATTGGAGATCCTTGAGTAGATAGGTTAGCCATTGTATTTCACAGGTTATAGAGGCAATAGTCCTTATTCTGCTTCAGCGGAGGAATGGCTGACTGTGGACTGCTCCTTAGCTTTCCAGGATATCAGAGAATCACCTAGATAAATAGCATATCCAGTGACACTCCTTTAAAAGTATCTAAGCACCTTCCCCAACTGCATCGAATACCATTTTAGTTGTAAAGAAGAGGAGTTAGGATAAAAAGACCTTTACATGGATTGGATTTTATGTATCTTAGTATCTGTGAGCCGCAGAAAGGTGAGATGCAGTTGGTTTAGCCATAAATTGAGATAGACATTGAATACAATATGAAACTTCTGGTCTTGTTATGGTTAAATACAATGGTCGTCCTACCAATCTCCTATACTAAGAGGGATAATTTAAAACTGCACCACCATTGGCTTTTAAATTAGCCCTCGAATCCATTGGAGTGGGACAAGGTTTACAATCAAGATATCCATTTTATGTTAGTTCAGTCATTCTAGTGGAGATATTGCAGGTGCAATTTCCACAAACACGCTGAATGATTGGCATATGACTAATGAATTCATCCCAAAGAGACTTAAAATGATTGTAATACACAGTAATGGATTGGTTTCCCTGAGAAATTGAGCTTAAAGCCTTGTCAAGGTGAAAGACTCTAGGCCCATCACTCTAGCATATCTAACTCTCAACTCATCCCAAACTTCTTTGACTGAAGTAAAGTATAGCAAGCTTTGTCGAATTTCTTTTGAAATTGAATTCAAGATCTAGGAAAGAACCAGATTGTTGGCTCGTTACCAAGAAACAAACAAAGGGCTGGTGGATGGAGGAATCGAGATAGAGCCATCAACAAAATAACTTTTATTTTTGACATTTAAGGCCATGATCACAACCCTATTCCAGGAGATGTAATTGCCTCCTGTAAATGGGTCACAGACGATCACCGCTCCGGGATTGTCACTGGTATGAAGAAAATAAATGACTGAAAATCATCAGAATGATTCAAGACCCTAGGCACACGAGGAAGTTCTTCATGATTGACACCCGCCATTGGAGCACAACAAGAATTGTGTCAAAGATAGCAGTCTGATCAAGAACTGATCAGCATAGTATTCAAGAAGAAAACATGATCAATGAAGAAGCAACGAATTCTCAAAATAAAATTGATACCATGTTAACTAAATCAATCTGAAACAGTTTTCATCAAGAAAGAGATGAAGAAAAATGAAAAAGGACTTGAATGTGTAGAGAGAAAGTATTGGAAAGAATTTTATTTTGATGAATATAATCTGATAACTTGTTTCAATACAGATGTATTGTTCTTTTATTTATACTATTTGTTGTACAACTATTCAGATGAAGAATTCTCTAGAATCAAAATGTTACTGACTTAACTAATTAACCAGAATACAACCAACTTAACTAATTCTTTGGTTTGTGAATTGTTATGGAAGCTTGATGCTGATAGGTTTTAACTTTTTAAGAATGGCGTCCCTAAATTTAAAACCCCCCTCCCCATTTAGTAACCATTGTGAAAATATTGGTGGATGGTGTAGAAGACTGAGCAAGTCATTAATAAATAACTACAAGAAAATAATCAAATTCCAAAAGAACAAAACAATCATTCTAGCGGAAATTCCAATGCTATAACATACCATTGGAAAATTCTAATTCTATTTGGAATTTTCATTAGAATTATTCCAACAATGATTATACGAGTGGTGCTTTTCCATTGGAATTTCAGTTAGAATGGATAATACCAATATTTTTCTATTTGGAATTTTCATGTTTTCATTTTTTTCTCTTTCATTTTTTTCTTCTTTTTTTTTCTCTGTCAAAGTCTGCATCCAGTTAAAAGCATATTACATATTTCGCTTAAAAATATTTTACACACTGTTTACGTCACATTAAGTGATAATCCTCTAATAAAGGGGGAAAAGGAAAAATGAAAACGGAGAGACAAGTGAATTGTCAATTATGATGCATGCTAGGATTTTATAAGGGTTTATTAGTGAGAGGCTATATGATATGAAAGTGGACGAAAATATAAAGGAAAACGATGTGCGTTCAAGTTCCAAGCTCTGCAATAGTCTTTAAAGCTGGTCTCCATTGTCCTCCACCACCACCATGCCTCCCCACGCTTCTGCCACCGCCGCTACTGCTGCTATTTCCACCGTCACCTTGACGGAGACCCGTCTGAAAAAAAGAAAAACACAGAAAATCATAAAGTGAAACAAATATCTACATCATCATTCGTACTAGTTGCATTGTGTAGATAATTCAAAATTTTTACTCTAAGACAAGTAAAAGAAAAAAGATACTCAATGTCAAAGCATAGAAATGAAAAAAAATATTTTTTAAATATTTGTTTTTTTATTACTAAAATTCAAGAATCAAACAAAAAATTAAGGTGCGAGAATCAATAATTGATCCGGGAATGAAGAATTTTGGATGATTTTGGTCGAGTTGGTTGTTGGTGGGTGAATTTCATTGTAATTGTTCTTTAGGGAAATAAAAATTTATGCCATGTACTCAAGTGAAATTTTGTCTGTTGTTGTCAACAGCTTCTTGGTTATCAAAGAGCCAGGGGTGATAACCTCAACCTAAAATAATATTACTTTTATATACACAAAAGTGATTTTATTAAAAGAATACTTTATGGAAGTTTGAAGATTCTTTGTATTTAGTGTTCTTTGGCTGTTCTCAAATCTTGCAACTAATTATGTATTAGTTTGTGTTAAACAACAAACAAAATAATCAGGTAAACGCCTTTTCAGGCATGCTTTCAGTAAGAAATCTTTCATTTGGGTGTTGAAGGCCATGTGACTCTTCTTGTGCCACAAATAATACATCATTTGTTTATACAGAATAATAACATAAAAATATTATATATCATTCCCAAAATTATTTGAGCAAAGTGGGCTAATAGTTAAAACTTAAAATATGAGAATAGAATAATATCACAAGATACTTTAAACTAATTCAAATAATAACTTATTTGAGAGTCAGAAGTCAGAAACAAGAGAAATTCACCCATATTAATACATTCTTTTATTTATTTTGCTGCTTTAGAACTTTTTTTTGAAAAAGTAAACGGCTATATTAGGGAATAATTTTCTGCACCTAAAAAAGGCCTATGATTATGAACTATAGAAATCATTTTTAAATTGTTTTTGGCGAGGCAAAAAATTACATGCTTTACAAAATCTTTTTGAATCCAATTGCAATTATTTAGGATACGTTGGGTACGTTGGGTTTTATTTTCAGTTTTTATAAATTTAATATATCATGAAAGTTTGTGTAAACATTAAAAAATTAATTATTTATGGCCTTTTTTATGAAACGCACAATATTAATTGGTTGAGGAAAAATATAAAAAAGAATAATGTTTTTATGAAGATTGAAGACAAGTGAAATATAAAATATATACTAAAAAATCTACGAATAAAAATCACAAAACTGAAAACACAACAGAACTTTGAAAATGTTAAAAAAACTAGCTCATATTGTTTTCTTACCTTCGAAGAACCGCCATTTGATGAATTTGAATTGGATGTGGGATCCTGATTTCTGTTGGGCTCAATGTTGAAAGCTCCTCTCTGTTTCAACAACTTTCCTAACTTGGCGCTTTTTTTGGCAGCAAATTCTTTCAACACATCTGTGCACACACAAAAATCTAAGAAATTATGGAAAAATGCCAAATCAAATGTTAACAAAATTGATTATTAGGGTAAAAGCATAGTAACGGCCGTCGGACCTTCAAAGCTGATGAGCCGATAAACCTGTCCGAGAAGCAGAGTATCACTCGGCCGGAGGAGCTTGAACTGCTTGACCGGAGTTCCATTCTCCGTCTTCGCCGCCGGCGAGGCGATCACCATCGCCACGTAGTGGCCGGGGTTGGATTTCATGACCTCATTGGCACTCACCGACCAGTAAATTCGCTCCACGTTGTTTTCGCCGGGATGTTGAATCACAACCGTCGCCGCCTCCGCCGCCTGGAAATTCCCCATTAAATCCGCTGCAATCTCGATCGGGAATAAAAAAAAATACGATTTACTTATGAAATAAGCAGTAGAATTCGCTAAATGGAATGTGAGGCAGCGATCGAAAGGTAATTTCCGAGCTTAAAAAGCGGAAAAGCGCAGTAATGAGAGAAGATGACGCACTATTCACGTTTTCCCGACGTGTGATATGTGCAGGCGAATGGGCGATATTAATCCAGAGATGTGACAAAAGGATCTATCAGTCACCGATTGCCGAGAAAACTTGCTTTAACCAGCTTTACTTCTCTGACTTGTTTGCACAAAACATTATTATTACTTGAAGATGAAAATTTAGGGAAAAGGAAAAAGAAATGCGCTCTGAAGACATATATGGATTTGTGGCTTTAATGGACTGAAATGGCGAACGTGTGAAGGAAGCATATGAAATGGTAAATATGTAAATATTTATAGATAGTAAGTATATTGATTATGGGTATATTTTTTATGATATAAACATTGAAGAGGAGACGTGGAGTGTTTGATCTGCCAAACTACCTGAGAATGGCAGGTTATTATGACACTGCGTTTGCAGGGTGGGGGTGGAGGATGACACGATTTTCTATTTTCTACAACATTTCATTTGCTATTTAATTTCATCAAATGAACATTATCTGGTTTAGGAAACATGTTTGGTCGAGATTATAAATTGTTGTCCGAATTTCCGTTTGAAAATGAGAATATGTTTGGTTATAGTTTTTCAAATGTATTTTTGACATAAGTTTGCGTGATTGTAGTGTATTTTTACCTAGATTTGTGTAATTGGAATGAAAAATTGTTTGGTTGTGTTTTCAAAAGAATATTTTCCATAAAAAAGTGAAAACTGGAAATGACTTCATTTCTATTGAAAACTTTTGAAACAAACATAAACCTATTTTCGGAAATAATTGGAAAGTGGAAAAATGGTGTTGGAAACACAACCATACAAGGCCTATAATTGTTGGGATCTTTGACTACAACATAGCCAGGATTTTTAACCAGTGCAGTTAATTTTTTTTTTTTCGATAGGACGATTGTTGGATCAAAATTTTAAAAAATAAAAATAAAAATGGCAAATTTAAAGGTTGTACCTTGCAATAATTCTTTGCGGATTTTCCTAATCTCTAGTTATGATTTCAATATAATTAACTTTTTGGCGAAGAGACTTATCCAAAAATTCATTTCTAAATTAATCACCAAATAACTATTATTATTATGGAAAATAGACTTTTAGATCCAAAGTTTATTTGAAAAGTGTTTCCAAAAAAACTGTTCATTATCAAATTTGTAACATATATATCTTTACATAACAAAGAAGACAATCATTCATCAACTCATATACCTTAATTGGACCAGGTGATTTTTATTTTTTGGAGCCAAGACAGTAGGTTTATTGGCCTTTTAAATTTTAACTCAGTTTTTTTTACATTAACTAGACCTTCGATTGAATTTTCAGTGCAACCCAACTCAAAATTTAACAAGGCACTCCGATATCCATTGTGGTTCGTCGATCGCACTCGTTCTAATGTGGCTACACCACTAACTACAACCCATGATACTAATCCTAGTTTATTTGGTTGATAACTTATGAATAATCATTAACGAATTTGTCCCTCATTTTCTTCAGTAGTATTGGGCTTGTATGGATGTATTTTCAAGTCAATTTTTCAGTTTCTAGTGTTGGAAAATGAATTTTCAAACTTTATTGATTTTCGCGTGATAATTGGGAATATGTTTGGTTTATTGTATGAATTTCTATTTGAAAATGAGAATATGTTTGGTTATAGTTTCTCAAATGTATTTTTGACATAGGTTTGCTGATTGTAGTGTATTTTTACCTAGGTTTGCGTAATTGGAATGAAAAATTGTTTGTTGTGTTTTCAAAAGAATATTTTCCATAAAAAAGTGAAAACTGGAAATGACTTCATTTCAATTGAAAACTTTTGAAACAAACATAAACCCATTTTCCGCAATAGTTGGAAAGTAGAAAAATTGTATTGGAAACACAACCATACAAGGCCAATTTATGTTTATATTTTAATTTATTTGTGTTAATTTGGTCATTTGGAAATTTATGCAATTTTATCATCAATGTCAAACAAAAATTTGTTATGTTACTAAAATAATTGAATATCACAATCATACTTCCCAAAAATATTATCGAACTAAATTATATTATTCAATCCTAACTTAATCAAACTATTTTACCAATACAATCAATAATCGCAAATGAATCCATGTGTATAAAACAATATCATTACTAGTATTCTCATGGAATCTTCTAATCCAAAATAATATTTCATCTCATATTTCACCAAACGGAAGATTATTATGACGTGACAATTATTTGTGTTGTGGAATAAGAAATTATACACTATTTAGAATGGAGGATCCATCCCATTATTATACATGTTATATTCGTTTAGTGTCTAAAATACCATATAAAAAATAAGATTCAAATTAATTTTCTATTCAATTTTGTATATCCTAAGTTCTGGTTTATTCTTTAGAATAACATATTTGTATATATGATAAGGGCAAATGATTGTCTGGGCCGACCTGACAGGCCTAACACATTGGGCTGACCTGACAGGCCTGAGGCATTGGGCCGACTTGATGATACCGGACATTGGGCCGAAATGATGAGGCCCATAGCCTTGGGATGATCTGTTAAGCATTAAATAATGGGCCGATCTGTGGAGGCTTGCAACATGAGATTGGCCTAGGGCTTATCAACTTGGGCTGGCCTGTCAAGGCCCGAGTGCAAGTGGTGGATGATGTTTATAAGACCGACCTGTGTAAAGTCAGCTGTGTTAAGCCGACCTGTTGTTGACCTGATGAAGTCTAACATGACTTCAGAGGAAGAGGTCAGCTCGGCCTGTGAGATGTATGAGACACTGAGGGTGCCTTGGGAGATTTAAGGGGGTTTCGTATCAATACAATGGGCCGATGTGTTCTGAGACAGGTCGGAGCTATGGTCTTACGGGCGTAAAATTAGGGTTTTTAAGAGATCCGATCCTAATCTAATGATGACTCTGACACCAAATCGTAACGGAATCCCGGATTTTACGGAAACCCTAATCCTAGCTAAGGTATAAAAGGCCCAAGCCCAGGTTCATTCTAACCTAATCTCATTTTTTTTACTGTTATATTGCTTTTTCTCTCCCTAGCCTTTGCTTCCTTCAAAAGATACTGACTTAAGCATCGTAGAGGGTACGCCGGAGCCCCCCCTCCGGCCCCCTGTGCTTGTGTTTCGCGTGGACTTAAATGCGGGAAGGTGACCGGCGAGGAGAGGTAGTTTTTAGGAGCAACCAAGTGGCGCCGTCTGTGGGAAACATTGAGCAGAGACGTGAGATTCGAGTTTTGGCTATGGAGGATGTTAGGAGAAACTTGGAAGATGATCAACCGCACGCGTGGGAGATACTCCGGCGTAGTCACGAGAGGATGTTCGACCTCCACCCCCGCCACCCCCGGTGGGCGGCGAGTGCGAGAGGACGGGGACGGATGGACAGACGTCTATGTCTGGGGAGAGTATAGATTTGGGCCCAATGTTCTTTGAACAATTGGGTGGTTTCATCACGAGAGCTGTGGAACAAACGGTGGAGAGACGCTTGAGGGAGATGCTTCCACCACCGGCTCCTACTGTGGTCCCCCCTCCGGTGGTTCCTCCTCCTCCTGTGATTCCCCCTCCGGTGGTCCCTCCTCCTGTGGTCCCTCCGGAGGTGGGAGAAAGAGGTCGGTGGTCAGCGATGGCTGGAGAAGTGCACTCATCAAGGGCGGAGCATGTGTCCGCCGAGACCGGGGATCGGTCGTCGACGGATGGATGATCTCCATCGTGAGGTGCGAGATATTCGGAGGAGAGTGGCTGGAGTGCCGGGAGCGGCTGCAGTTCGGGTGAGGAGGGGGACTCCTTTCTCAGATGAGGTGATGACAGATGAACTTCCGGCCTCATACCGAGCTCTGAGCTTCGAATATGATGGTACGACGGATCCGTGGGACCATCTCTGCCGTTTCGAGAACGCTGCTTTGCTACATAGGTTCACGGATGGCGTGATGTGTAGAGTTTTTCCTACCACCTTGACGAAATCACTCAAGAAATGGTTTAGCCACTTGCCTTGCTCCATTCAAAATTTTGATGACTTCAGCTCGGCTTTCCTTAATCAGTTCACGAGTTGCGGTAAGTACCAAAAGGTGCCCCTGACTCTGTTTAGCATCAAATAGAGAGAAGGGGAGGGACTTCGGAGCTATATTCAGAGGTTTACCGCGGCAAAGTTGGAGGTGCCTGTAAGTCCAAGTGGCTACGATAATCTAGAGGGGGGGTGAATAGATTATCTCCATCTTTTTGATTTCGCCCTCTTTTTACAACCGAATGCTCAAATACAATAATAAAGATGCGGAATATAAACAACACACGTCGATTTAAAGAGGTTCAACCCACCTAGGGCCTAATCCTCTACCACCCCAGTATATCCGGGATGGATTTCGAAAAGAAAAAGAATTTTATTAATTACCAAAATTAATACAAATTCAACTTACAACAACTTGAAGAGCACCACACTCTTCTTCAACACCACCTTTGGAGATTACCACAATCTCCCTTTGAAGATTACCACAATCTTCCTTCAACGGCACCTTGTGAAGATTACCACAATCTTCAACCTTGAAGAATACCAAATTCTTCAACACCTCAATAAGAAGATTACCACAATCTTCTTCACCTATCACCTAGATCATCCAAGTATGTTCTTACCACAAGAACACTCACAAGGATATCTTGTGTTTGAATGATAACCAAAAAATCAAGATTACAACTCAATAATGAATAATACAATTTGAGTGCGAAGTGTAATCAAGAAAAGCCTAGACCTCAAAGATGTGAAAGTGATAAGCTGGCAATTTTACAACAAGAATAATAACAATGAGAGACCAAGTGTTTGCTTGAAGTGTATCTTGTTGTGTTGTATCTCAATTCTACTATTGGTTGCTCCAAAACTTCCTCTATTTATAGGAGATGATTGATCAAGTATAGGCTCCTCTTGGGGACTGAAAATCTACAGAAAATTGCAATTAAAATCAAGAATATAGCTGTTAGAAATCAATCCCACATTTTAAGGAAAAGTGTCTGTTTGTCAAACGGTCGAAATTTTCAAAAAGATAGGCGACGGCCGCACGAAATAGACGTTAGAAGAATACACAAAGAAAATAACAGGCGGGCACGGCCGACGATACCTCGACCGGCCGACCATCACCCCAACCGGTCCCCCTCATGGATTTTGCAAAGATCAAGTGTTGCATTTGAAACACACTTGCAGCACGGCCGCACCCGGGCGGCCGGTCGTCCCGACTGGCCGACGTCGGGCGACGGTTGACTGCGCCTTTACACTCCAGGCTCAACTTTTGGGTTCAACGTACTCTTGATGCGGGTTGCCCAATAAGGCGACGGTTGGCCTCAAAACCAAAGTGTTGTCCAATATTTAATCGAAGATAAACAACAAGAAATACTCAGAAAAATAGTAAAAACATTTTAGACCGATCGGGAGTATTAGGACAACATTTAGAAACATCGTTTGAGAGTGAAAACCCAATAACGTAAAATCATTAAAAGCGTTGTCCAATTTAGACGAAAATAAACTTGAAGAAATACTCCAGGAAAATATTAAAACCATTTTAAATCATTTAGGAGTATTTGGACAACAATAAAAAACATTGTTTTGGTGCAAAACAAAATCATCAAAATTAAGATAAAAACATGTATCAAACAATCTCCCCCTTTTGATGATTACAAACCAAAACAATTTTAACACAAACTAAGAGAGCAATGATTTTAGGAAAAAAACATTTGACCGCGTTTGGAAGCAACCAAAATTCCCAAAAATATTAAAGCAACCAAGTAGGAGTAGATATTTTCAATAATAAGCACAAGCTCTCCCTATCAACAAGCATATCAAGAATAATGTAAAAGCAATTTTCCATAAGCTAAAAGCTTTTAGCTTTTACAATTTGTTCAAGAGCTTATAAGCTCCCCTGTCACAAAACATCATTATATAAGTCCATCAAGCAACAATTGGACTAAAAATAAATCACAACTTATGGCTTTTATGAGCCATAGCTTATAGCTTTTATTTCGAGCTTTTTATTAGCTTCTTTGAGCTAACGAGCCATTTTCCTGTTTCTCCCCTTTGGAATCATCAAAAAGAATGTTAGGATGATAAAAACATCATACAAGTATATCAAAGTGCGCCAAAGAGACAATTTATCAACCATTCGAGGAGATAAGCTTATAATCCGAAAAAATGGGAGAAATGTATCATTTGATATCCATAAGCTCGTTTAAGTGTCAAGACATGATCTCAATGAGTATATAAGACATATGAAAGCATAAGAGTAAAAGTCGAACAATTCATTGCGACAATTCATCGAACACCTTGAGTGCATAAAAAATAAAAGAGGTTGTATATAGTCCTTGTAAAAGGTTCAAGCCAAAAATTATCATATCAACAATTAACCTCATTCCAAAGCTCAATAAGATCATATGCAACATACGCAACATTTGTTCATCAAATAAGAAGCTCAAAGTAGATTCTCAAGGGTTCAACCCAATTGAGATAAGCTAAGAATGATCAAGGCATTACAAATGCCAAAAATTAGAGCAACCATCAAGTAATATAAGTCATGCCTTAAACAATACATGTATGATATATCAAATGTCCCAATGCATATGCAACTAAGCATAATGATCAAAGCATTTAAAAGAAGCACTTTTACCATCAAGTACTTCATACCAATTATCAAACAATGCTTAAATTAGAGTATTTTTACCATCAAATACTCTATCAATATCATGAACACCCACAAGTCATTATCAACTTGCAATATTAACCCTTTTAAGAAAAACAAGCAAATATCATTAGTACAAATGAGTTTTACAAAAGTTCATAAAAGTACAAAGCAACTTAAATGAAAATGCTAGAAAGTAAAGGGGTGGGGTAACATCATTCCTCATCCGAGGAGAAGCAAGATCCGGGAATTAAGTCCTTGATGAATTTCTTTAACTTGCCGATAGACTTTTTGCATTTTGGAGGTCTTTTGCTCCAAAGCCTCATACCTCGTCTCATGAAAAGCCCTCATCTCATCAAATTCGGCTTGAGTATACCTCCTAGGCGGTTGAGCACCGGTAGATTACCCCCTCCGGATTGCTCGGTTCGCCCTCTTCCGCCAATCTTGCGGCCTCGATGTCATCAAAGAAGTCATTAGGATCGGAGACTCTTGACCTCTTCCTCTCGCCATTTTGGTTGGTCGGATTTCCATGTTCTTGCGCATAGTGACCATTTGGGCGATGTTATCAATGTCAAAGTCGTTTTGAAATACCTCCGAGTTACACTCCGACGAAGGTAGTCCCGATTGAATAAGAAGTTTACAAATCCAATTTCCCATAACCAACTTCTTATTACCTTGAGTAATGGACTCGATTAGACATTGAATAAGTATGGCACCAAAGTTAAGTGGTTCCCTCCTAGCAATCTTATAAGTCAAAAAATAATCCATATTGCTAGGCATCTTTCCCGACTTACCACAAATGCAATATGCGACAATGACCGATAAAATACGATGCTCAAGTGTCATTGCCAACAAAGAATACTTTGGCCATACTCCCAAATACGTCTTAACTTCTTTCATCGACACCCCCAACATTTCATCATTCCAAGTCCCACAAGAGAAATAATCCCAACCACCTTCTCTAACATGTAAAAAAGCAAATATCATTGGGAGTCCATCTAAAATGACGACCCTTTATAATTAATTAACGGCAATCGGCTTTCTTTCATTATCATATTGCACCCACATATTAGCATAAAAATGTTGGATAATATCATCATCATACAAAACATAAGCATGCTCCCATAGATACATCCAACCTTGTTCCTCAAAAATCCCCTAATGGTGGGATACTCATTTGTAAATGAGCTAAAACGACACATTTTAGTCCGAGCAATAGATTTACCTCCCATCCCCGAATCCTCATAGTACCATTCCGCATACTTATTGATGAAATTAAGAGCATTGCGAGAATTAGGAGCTTGAGTAACAAAAGATTTTTTACCTTTCGCCCAACGGCAATTTTCGAGCGAAATTGTTCCGCGGAGCTCGGTGATTTGGGCCCGAGAGAGAATGGGATTTTGAACATCATCACCTTCTTGAGTCACGTTTCTTTGAGCGGCTCGAATATCCCTTTGTTCGGCCGTCTCGCCGATTTCAAGTACCCTCTCCACCCTTTCTTCTCTTAGAAGTGGGATTTTGATCGGTGGAATTTCTAGGAGGAGCCATATATGTAAGATTCTAGTGAAAATAAGAAGATTAGCAACAAGAATCGTGAAAAATGATGAAGAATTGAAGATTCTAGAGAAAAGGGGATGATTTACGCGCAACAAGGGTTTGGGGGGATTTTCTTCGTCTGTTTCGAAATGAAGAACGTTAACGTTTAAAACACGAAAAATTGGCCTGGACGACGGCCGAGGTATGGGGAGATGGCCGTCGATGTGCGATGCGGCGGCGTCGCCCCTGCTTTGACCGTCCCAGGTGATTTTTCTTTCTCCCAGAGTTTTCCAAAATACGATTTTTCACCCCAAAAGTTTTAAAACTTTGCAAAAATATAAGTTTGGACTATATCCAACAAATATGGGTTTTGGGAAAACATATAAACGATAAAATCGAGACTAAACACGTAGTGCCTTTTAAAAGAAAATATTTGCAAGATCAATTAGGGGCACTTAAGGGATCAAAATGAAATATCTTGAAAGATATGTGCATAAGCATAAAATCGAGTTTAAAGAAAAATACGAGTAGACATATCTCGATGGATTAAGAAACTTGATGACGTAATAGCCAATGAGTATGAAATATGTATCCTACACAATTCTTAGACAACATTTGCATAGAAAATACAAGTGTAGGCAAGTAATATGAGATATCAAAAAGAGCTTATGCTATAAGATTTCATAAGAGATAATAAGCCACATAAGTCTAATAAAATGCTCAAGAGTTTTAGAAAATCATGCAAGGTCTCTTTTAAAAGTTTTGAAACTCATAAATATATAAGAGACCTATATTAAAAATAAATACTTGAAGATTCATTTTGCAATTAAGACACAATTAAAAGTATGCATAGATTTAAAAATAAAATGCATATACAAATGGGGAGATACGGTTTACCAATTACGCCGTTTCCATGGGTTGTGTCTTTCCCATTATTGATGATATCTTCCCATTGAGAAGTCACTTTGTTGATGATGACTTCTCCATTTCCAAGATTGGTTACCTTCCCATGGTTGATGGTTTCTTCTTATTTGAAAATCATCTTGTTGATGATGTCTTTGCCATTTCCAAGGATTGTGTTCTTCCCATTTTTGATTATACGCTCTTCTTGGAAATTGGCTTTGTTGAGAGTAGTTTCTCTTTCTTTGATCAAATGAAACGTTCATTTGATGTTTTCTTGGTGGCATGAATTTTCTCCGATTTTTGCTTTGCCGGGTACCTAATAGCACATTGTTTTGTGGTACCCTCATGTGTTTGGGTCCTTTAAGATTAGCTTTGAGACTTTTAGGTCTCCAACAATATTTAGAGCTATTTCTAGCCCCGACAAGAATTAGCCGTATGACCCTTTTTGCCACAATAAAAACAAGTAATAATTCTAGGAGCATAATGACCAATATGCATAGTGACTTGATCCTTTTTCATATGATTAACAACATTAGGCTTATGATCAAGTCCTTTATCACAATTATGAATATCAACAATATTGGACATTTTATTGGTACTCAAGTTGGATTTTAATAAATCCTTTTTCATGCAATCAATATTCTCAACAAGAGTACTATTTTCTTTTTCAAGGTTTCTAACCTTGTCAAGTGTGGTGGTGTGAGCACATGATAGTGATTCATAAGAAGTAAATAAACTATCCTTATCATTTTTCAAAATATTGAATTCCTTTTTCAAATTTTTGTATCTAACAAGTAAACTTTGGAATTCATTTTGAAGTTCATCATAATCATTTTGTAAATCATTATAATCATTTTGAATGACAATATCATAGGAAGTAGAGGGTTTAAGACATACCTCATTTTCTTCATTGATGCCCATAAAACAATATTCAACTTCTTCATAATTGGAAGTTGTAGGAGTTTATTCCTTAGATTTGAGCTTGTATGATCTTGAGAAGTAGATGCTTTTATTTGACTCCTTTCATTTGCAAATACTCCATAGATGGCTTCTAATTTTTCCATACTTCATGTGCCGACTTTATTCCTACAATATGTTCATATTCTAAATTAGTAAATGAACAATACAAAATATTTAAAGCCTTACCGTTTAAGGAGATGATTTTCTTTTCTTCATCATTGAGCTTTTTGAAGCCTTTTGAGGTGTATGGTGTATCTTTCGTCGGAATGGATTCTCCATTAATGACGGTGTTCCAAATGTCGAACCCGCAACCTTGTAGATAGCATTCCATTCTTTCTTTCCAAAAATTAAAATTCTTGGAATCAAATAGTGGTGGCTTGGTGGTAGAGGTGCGGATAGATGAGCTTCGTTCAGAGTCGTCGATCGTTTCTCTTCACTCGCGATGTGAAACGAGCTTGCCAAAGAGTTTGGCTCGATACCACTTGTAAGTCCAAGTGGCTACGATAATCTAGAGGGGGTGAATAGATTATCTCCATCTTTTGATTTCGCCCTCTTTTTACAACCGAATGCTCAAATACAATAATAAAGATGCGGAATATAAACAACACACGTCGATTTAAAGAGGTTCAACCCACCTAGGGCCTAATCCTCTACCACCCCAGTATATCCGGGATGGATTTCGAAAAGAAAAAGAATTTTATTAATTACCAAAATTACTACAAATTCAACTTACAACAACTTGAAGAGCACCGCACTCTTCTTCAACACCACATTTGGAGATTACCACAATCTCCCTTTGAAGATTACCACAATCTTCCTTCAACGGCACCTTGTGAAGATTACCACAATCTTCAACCTTGAAGAATACCAAATTCTTCAACACCTCAATAAGAAGATTACCACAATCTTCTTCACCTATCACCTAGATCATCCAAGTATGTTCTTACCACAAGAACACTCACAAGGATATCTTGTGTTTGAATGATAACCAAAAAATCAAGATTACAACTCAATAATGAATAATACAATTTGAGTGCGAAGTGTAATCAAGAAAAGCCTAGACCTCAAAGATGTGAAAGTGATAAGCTAGGCAATTTTACAACAAGAATAATAACAATGAGAGACCAAGTGTTTGCTTGAAGTGTATCTTGTTGTGTTGTATCTCAATTCTACTATTGGTTGCTCCAAAACTTTCTCTATTTATAGGAGATGATTGATCAAGCATAGGCTCCTCTTGGGGACTGAAAATCTCTGAGAAAATTGCAATTAAAATCAAGAATATAGCTGTTAGAAATCAATCCCACATTTTAAGGAAAAGTGTCTTGTCAAACGGTCGAAATTTTTGTCAAAAGATAGAGGCGACGGTCGCACGTAAATAGACGTTAGAAGAATACACAAAAAAATAACACAGGCGGCCGGTCGACGTATACCTCGGCCGGTCGACCATCACCCCAACCGGTCCCCCTCATGGATTTTGCAAAGATCAAGTGTTCTCATTTGAAAACACACTTGCAGGCACGCGTCGCACCCTGGCGGCCGGTCGTCCCCGACGGCCGACGTCGAGCGGCGACGGTTGACCGCCTTTTTACACTCCAGGCTCAACTTTTGGGTTCAACGTACTCTTGTGCACGGGTTGCCCAATAGGGCGACCGGTTGGCCTCAAAACCAAAGTGTTGTCCAATATTTAATCGAAGATAAACAACAAGAAATACTCAGAAAAATAGTAAAAACATTTTAGACCGATCGGGAGTATTAGGACAACATTTAGAAACATCGTTTGAGAGTGAAAACCCAATAACGTAAAATCATTAAAAGCGTTGTCCAATTTAGACGAAAATAAACTTGAAGAAATACTCCGGAAAATATTAAAACCATTTTAAATCATTTAGGAGTATTTGGACAACAATAAAAAACATTGTTTTGGTGCAAAACAAAATCATCAAAATTAAGATAAAAACATGTATCAAACAGTGCCGTCAGCCAGTCCATAAATTTTGGCCAATGCCCTAGCTCAGGGCCTGAAGGATGGGGAGTTCTTTGAATCATTAGTAATAGAGCCTGCTAAGACATTCGACGAGCTGTTAGCTCGGCGGAGAAATATATTAACCTGGAAGAGGCGAGAAAAATGAAGAGAGAGGAAGGAGAGAAGAGAAGAGATAGGAGGGAGGATCGGGAAGATAAGGGACCTCAGAAGAAGCCGAGGTCTGAGGCAATGGGAGGAAGGCCGAGGTTTGAGAAGTACATGCCTTTGGCTGTCTCTCAGGGCGAGGTGCTTGTAGCTATTGAGAGGCATCCCGACCGAGCCAAAGGTGGCCAACGCACGCAGAGGCACGAAAAGGCGAAATGTAAGGAATTTTGTAGATTCCACAATGAGTATGGGCACACAACAGATCGGTGCACACACCTGAGGGATGAGATCGAGCGGCTCATTCAAGCAGGTCACCTTAGGGAATTTGTGTACATCGACAAAAAGGAGAAAAAAGGGGAGTATAAGAGGGATAATCGAGGATATCATCAACCTCGACGGGAGCCGGAGCGTAGGGGGGAGGAAAGGGAAGAGCTACTTCCACCTCCGCCCCCACCTCGGCGAGAGGTCATCCAGATGATTGTCGGAGGGCCGGCGGAAGGAGATTCGAGGCGAGCTCGGAAAAATTATGTGAGAGCGGCAGCACCAGATCGGGTGTAGGAGCAGTTAAAAGTGGAACAGGTCGGGCAAGGGCCAAGTATCCAATTCGGACCAGAGGATTGCAGGGGTATCGTGACACCTCAGAGCGATGCTCTTGCGATCACAGCGACGATCTCTAATTATGATGTGCAACGGGTATTTGTGGATACAGGGAGCTCAGCAGATATCCTATTCTATGATTGCTATAAGAAGATGGACCTCCAGGTCGGCTTGGAGGCGGTGGACACGGCGTTGGTCGGATTCGCTGGAGGGATGATCCAACCCATAGGTATGATTACTTTACCTGTTTTTTTGGGTAAGGAGCCTAATCGTAAAACTAGAATGATTCGATTTTTGATAGTTGATGCACCATCCTCCTACAATGTCATGTTGGGTAGACCGACACTAAATGCTTTCCGAGCTGTGGTGTCGGTATACCATCTGAAAATGAAATTTCCTGTGGGAGAGAAAGTGGGTGAGGTCGGTGGTGATCAGTATATGGCTAGAAAGTTGTATGTAGAAAGTATTCAGAAGGCAGAAATGGGAAGTGCTTTTGATGATGATAGAAACAAAGACAAGTTGATTAGGTTGGACGAGCCGGTGGAGCACGTTCAACCTAATGAGGAAATGATGATGGTCGAGCTGGTGCCAGGTGACCCTGAGAAGGTCACCAAGGTTGGGAAGGAGTTGCCTGAAGAATTAAGGGATGAGCTGGTAGAGTTTCTAAGGAGTAATGTGGATGTATTTGCTTGGACAACGGAAGACCTGGTGGGGATTGATCCAAGCATTGCTGAACATAGGCTTAATGCTAATCCGTCGTATAAGCCGGTGAAACAAAAGAAAAGGAATTTCGGCCCTAAGAAGGATGCTATAATTCGGGCGGAGGTGCAAAGGTTGTTGAAAGCAGGGCACATCAAAGAAATCCAGTTCCCAGAATAGTTATCTAATGCAGTATTGGTTCCAAAAATAGAGGATGATTGGCGCATGTGTGTGGATTTTAGGGATTTGAATCGTGCTTGCCCTAAGGACTACTATCCATTGCCTCGAATTGATCAATTGGTGGATTCGACGTTGGGGTGTGAACTGCTTAGTATGATGGATGCATCGCAAGGATATCACCAGATCAGGCTAGCAGAAGAAGACCAAAAAAGGGTGTGCTTCACCACCTCTTTTGGTACCTTCTGTTATGTAGTAATGCCGTTCAGATTGAAGAATGCGGGAGCCACATACCAGAGGTTGGTGGATAAGATGTTTGGGGAGCAGATCGGCAGGAACATGGAGGTATATGTGGATGATATGCTGGTTAAAAGTGTAAAGGCTGTGGATCATGTGCGTGACCTAGCTGAAACGTTCGACACCTTGAGGGTGTATAGAATGAAGCTGAACCCCAAGAAGTGTGCCTTTGGGATCAGGTCGGGAAAATTTCTGGGTTACATGGTAACGGAGAAAGGAATAGAGGCCAACCCGGAGAAGGTCAGGGCCATTAGAGAGATGGCACCGCCTCGGGATGCCAAAGATGTGCAGTGTTTAACAGGTCGGCTGGCAGCGCTGAATCGCTTTATTTCCCGCCTCGCGGAGAGGAGTTTGCCCTTCTTCAAGGTCTTGAGAAAGGCCAAAAAGTTTGTTTGGGATGAGGAGTGCCAAAAGGCCTTCGAGGACCTGAAAAATTATTTGGCTGATATGTCGCTACTAACTAAGCCGTTGCCCGGTGAGCCCTTATACCTCTATCTTTCAGTAGGAGGGCAAGGGGTTAGCACGGTCTTGATCAGGGAGGAGAGATCGGTTCAGAGGCCGGTGTACTATGTCAGTAAAGTTTTGAGGAATGCCGAGCTTCGGTATGCGGAGATCGAGAAGGCAGGTTTGGCCTTGGTGGTGACTGCGAGGAGACTTCGGCCGTATTTCCTTTCGCACAAGGTAATCGTCCGAACTAATCTTCCGTTGAGAAATGTGATGAGCAAGCCCGAGGTAGCCGGGAGATTAGTGAAGTGGGCTATTGAATTAAGTGAGTATGATATTGAATTCGAGAACATATCGGTCATTAAAGCTCAGGCTTTGGCAGACTTTGTTCAAGATCAACAAGGGATGATAGCAGAGAAGGAACTTGGGTGATTTATGTGGATGGTTCAGTAGGGAGCTCGGGATGTGGTGCTGGTATTGTCTTGATTAGTCCGCAGGGGATCGAAAATGACTTTGCTGTGAGGTTGGAGTTCAAGCTATCTAATAATGAGGCGGAGTATGAAGCATTCATCAGAGGAATGCAAATGGCCATTGAGATGGGGGCTGTTAGGATGGTGGTTTACATGGACTCTCAGCTCATCCATAAGCAAGTTATGGGAGAGTTCGAGGTTAGGGAAGAGAGGATGAGGAGGTATGTTGAGGCATACCGAGCCTTAGAGGGGAAGGTGAAGGATATCAAGATATGTCAAGTCCCAAGGGAGGAGAATGGTCGGGCGGATTTTCTGGCAAAAATGGCCAATTCGGCCTTGGAAAATCAAGCTAAACAGATCACACTTTTGGTGGCCAAAGAAACCGCACTGGGGTTGGAGGTCGGAGAGATTGAGGAGAAAGAAGATTGGAGGTCGGCTATCATAGCTTACCTAAAAGAAGGGGTTTTACCAGCATGTAGGCGTGAAGCAGCTCGGTTGAAAATTCGGGCGACACGTTTTTGCATTATCGGGGACAAGTTATATAAGAGAGGCTTCTCTATGCCTTTGCCGAGGTGTTTGAGTGGAGAAGAGGGTGCGTATGTGTTGAGAGAGATTCATGAGGGTTGTTGCGGGAATCACATGGGAGCAAGGATTTTGATGAAGAAGGTCCTTAGAGCAGGGTATTTTTGGCCTTATCTGAAGGGGGAAGCGGAAAAGTTGGTGAGAACGTGTGAAAAATGTCAGATCCATGCACCTTTGGTACATCGACCGGCGGAGGAGCTCATGACGATGAGTTCGGCATGTCCATTCGCAAAATGGGGAATTGATATTGTTGGTCCTTTTCCTCCGGCTTCAGGTCAGAGGAAATTCTTGATTGTGGCAATCGACTATTTTAGCAAGTGGGTGGAGGCAGAACCTCTTGCCAAGATAAATGAGGATGCAGTGATGAAATTTATTTGGCAAAACATAGTGTGTCGGTATGGAGTGCCTCGGGTCTTGATATCAGATAATGGAATGCGATTCGGGGGCGTAAATCCGAGCTTGGTGTGAGGAATCAAGCAAAACTTCACTTGGTGGCCCACCCGCAGCTAATGGGCAAGTGGAAGTGACTAATAGAATTCTTGTCCAAGGATTGAAAGCTCGGCTGGAGAAGGCAGGAGGAGCGTGGGTTCGAGAGCTCAACTCGGTGTTGTGGGCTTATCGAACTAATCCGAAGGAGGCCACTAGCGAGGCTCCGTTCGAAACTTGGTGTATGGTATGGATCTTTGTGACCTGGCGAGAGATCGGGATGGAAACACATCGGGTTGTAATTTTGATGAAAATATTAATGAGTGTTGATTCGAGAGGCATTGGATACGATAAATGAGAAAAGGGAAATGGCATTTTTGCAGATGGAAAAGACACGAGGAAGGATCAAAGCAGCTTATGACAAGAAAGCAAGAAAAGGGCCTTCCAGGTCGGTGATTTAGTTTTGAGAAGGTCAGATGCTAGCAAAAACAAAGGAAACGGATGCAAATTGGGAGGGGCCACTTCGGGTGGTGAAATCTTGGGGGGGTGCGCATTTAGGCTGGAAGAGATCGGAGGTCGAAAGCTCCCGAGGGCTTGGAACAGTTGCAATTTGAAGAAATATCATTCCTAGAATAGAGAAATATCTGATGTAATCAATCTACTCGTTTTGAATGAAATGATCCGCTGCCGTACATTATGAGTTCGAAAAGTGGAAAAAATAAAAAGTGACAAGTATTTGGAGCTCAGCTCGAGCTAGTCTCCAAATACTTGGGGCCACGAGGCCATGCGAGGAGCTCGGCTCGAGCCAGCTTCCTTGATGAAACCGACAAGTATTTGGAGCTCGGCTCGAGCTAGTCTCCAAATACTTGGGGCCACGAGCCATGCGAGGAGCTCGGCTCGAGCCAGCTTCCTTTGATGAAACTGACAAGTATTTGGAGCTCAGCTCGAGCTAGTCTCCAAATACTTGGGGCCACGAGGCCACGCGAGGAGCTCGGCTCGAGCCAGTTTCCTTTGATGAAACTGACAAGTATTTGGAGCTCAGCTCGAGCTAGTCTCCAAATACTTGGGGCCACGAGGCCATGCGAGGAGCTCGGCTCGAGCCAGCTTCCTTTGATGAAACTGACAAGTATTTGGAGCTCAGCTCGAGCTAGTCTCCAAATACTTGGGGCCACGAGGCCATGCGAGGAGCTCGGCTCGAGCCAACTTCCTTTAATGAAACTGACAAGTATTTGGAGCTCAGCTCGAGCTAGTCTCCAAATACTTGGGGCCACGAGGAGCACAATATGCCAATCTTTTTTGTAAAAAAAAAAAAAAAGAATTACAAGAATAATAGACAAGAGATCGAGAAAATGAAAGTGCGAAGAAACTTCATTGATCATTCAAAATAATTACAAGTACATAATGAAAAATTACAAGAGTAGAACTAAACTCCTAAGCAGGAGGAGGAACATTTTCGGTGTTCAGGTCGTCCATGGAGATGGTCACATCATCTACAAGAGCGAGATCAGGATCATCATCCGGGATTTCCTGAACTTGAGAAGGGCCTGCGGAAAGCTAAGGGGTTGGCTGCTCTCCGGGGGCCTGAGAAGGACCCGCCGAGCTGGAGGCAGGGTGGAGGATAAAAGGAGCAGATAGGGATTCTATGAACTCCTCCACAGGAGCAAGGTTGAGACGCTCCGCCTCGTCAGAAAACACGAAGCCTTTGGGGTCGGGCAAAATCCTCCGGGGACCTCGGCGATCTAAGGGCTCGGTAGTGATGCCGCGTTCCGAGCCAAGCTCGGCTGGTCAAAAGCAAAACCGTAGTACTCCATGGCAGATACCGAGAAAACTTTGATAAATTCCCTGGAGCTCAGAAAGGCTTGCTTCATCCTCTCCCGAATGGCCTGAACTATTGAAGAGCCGGGAGGGAGTGAAACTTTGCCGACCACCTTCAACACCCTCACCTCGGGCCTCGATCGATTCGACAAGACAACAGATCTGGAGGTCGCTCAGCTCGGTCTTGAGATCAGCATTATCAGTCTCCAGAGTCTTTATTTTGGCCTCTAGAGAGGCCACAGTAGCCTTGTTGACCTCTTCCCTGTCCTTGTACCGGCGGTTCTCCTCTAGGAGTTTAGTCTCCCGAGCTTTCAGCCGAATGACCTCCTTCTTAGAATTGTTGAGCTCAGCAATATGGGAAGGATCGACAAAACCAACCAGAGCTCGGGAGATCAGTGCGGCCAGCTGTGCCTCGGCTTTTGAGTGGTTCAGGCAGAAGGAGGTCACCAGCTCAGCATCATTGAGCTTCTCCAAAAGCGATTGGTCGGGGTTCGGGCGATTGCCTTGGAGCGTCTTGGATGGCAAAAGTTCCATCAGTGTTCTTTAGGATGGAATTGCCTGTGAGAAAGGTTTGGTTGGGTGTATGAATGGGAGTGCGCGAGAGAGAGAGCAGCAGGAGGAGGTGTGGTGTTCTTCGCCCTCTTGGCAGCTCCTGTGCTGGTGCCGATAGCCGACCTCTTTGGAGGAGGAGGTCGAAAAGAAGGTTGAGCCCCTGGGCCTGTGAGATCGGCCATCACTGCGGCAACTGTGTCAGGTCACCGAAGTAGAGGAGGTTGACCTCTAGGGCTTGGGGCGGCAGCGCTGGATGAAGGAGGGAGCGAGCCAGGAGCAATTGGTTGCTCCTCCTCATCCAGCTCGGCAACCATCTGTGCCATGAACATATCTGCACAAAGAGAAAAGGTTAGCTAATGAGTAAAAATAAAACAAATCAATTGCAAAAATGACAATTACCAATGTCGCAAGGCAAGGGAGCCACGGTGGGGCTCAGCTCAAAATAGTACAGAAGGGAGGGAGTTATAAGACGAGAGAGGTCATACTTGACCAAAGTGAGTTTATTTATCTGAGCTTGGAGATCGGGAGACCGATCTCTGGGATTGTGTTTGCGTTGGAGTGGAAGGGTCCAGGTCCAAGCAATAGGAAACCCCCAAACTCGGGGGGAGGAAATAAAAAAATATTTGTCCTTCCAGAATTTATTAGAGGAAGGGTACTTGCTTAAAAACTGAGCATCACCTCGGGAGGTGATGTAGAAAAGGCCCTTGGTAGTCGAGCTTTTTATTTGGAATAGGGCGAAGAATAGTTCCAGAGTGGGTTCTATGTCTAGGTACTTAGTCAAAATTATGAAGCCGGCTAAGATGCGGAATGAGTTCGGAGCTAGTTGATTCAAGGGCACCCGGGAGAACTCGGACACCCCAGCCATGAATGGATGGATGGGAAATCGGAGGCCTCCATCTATCTGACCTGCAAAGAAGGCTAGGGCATTGGGTGGAGGTCGGTTAGGTCGGTCGGAACTACTGGGTAGATAGAGTTTGAAAGAGGAAGGAATTTGGGCTGTTATTTTAATAGTTTGAAGATTAGAGGCTGATAAGGTGGTTTCCTTAAAATCGTGAGGATATACAGGCAAGGGACCCGAGCACGGAGCTCGGATCTCTATTGTATTGGAGTCCCAACCCGAATCAGAGCTGGATTCGGTCGCATCGGGGTCCAATGGACGGACTCCGGTCAGGGAAAGTGGTGGAGGAGCAGAGCCCATCGTTATCGCCCACCGCTCTAAATCGGCGACGACAGGGTCCGATGGCGTCGAGTGAGAAGAAGAGGATGCCATATTAAAGAAAAGAAAAACCAGAAAGGAAATGGTTACTTACTGGATAGAAATAGGAGGTCGAAGGAGGAAAGTAGTCTGGGGCGTGAAACTTTCGCCGGAATCTGGAGAATCTCGCCGGAGAAGAAGAGTGTTTGTTGAGGAAGAAAGCTCTAAAATTTGAAATGTGGGGAAAGTGAAAAATTGAGGAGGAAGATGGCTTTTATAAGGGGAGAGAGAAGACAAAGGGGTGTCTCGATTTTCGAGGAGACGTTTGACGGTCTACGAGGCGTCAGTAAGCCGAAAAGACGTCTCATCAATCAAATCCGCGTGTCAGGTACTCGAAAGGCCAAAGGGCGGCATGAATTTCAAATGCCAAAAGTCGGCGGGAATGTGAAAAGCACAAACCCTAATGCTAGGCCAGTTCGGCCCATCAGCAACTATGGTTGAGGTGCAGATCAATCCATAGTTGGGGGAGGAATTGATAAGGGCAAATGATTGTCTGGGCCGACCTGACAGGCCTAACACATTGGGCTGACCTGACAGGCCTGAGGCATGGGCCGACTTGATGATACCGGACATTGGGCCGAAATGATGAGGCCCATAGCCTTGGGATGATCTGTTAAGCATTAAATAATGGGCCGATCTGTGGAGGCTTGCAACATGAGATTGGCCTAGGGCTTATCAACTTGGGCTGGCCTGTCAAGGCCCGAGTGCAAGTGGTGGAGGATGTTTATAAGACCGACCTGTGTAAAGTCAGCTGTGTTAAGCCGACCTGTTGTTGACCTGATGAAGTCTAACATGACTTCAGAGGAAGAGGTCAGCTCGGCCTGTGAGATGTATGAGACACTGAGGGTGCCTTGGGAGATTTAAGGGGGTTTCGTATCAATACAATGGGCCGATGTGTTCTGAGACAGGTCGGAGCTATGGTCTTACGGGCATAAAATTAGGGTTTTTAAGAGATCCGATCCTAATCTGATGATGACTCTGACACCAAATCGTAACGGAATCCCGGATTTTACGGAAACCCTAATCCTAGCTAAGGTATAAAAGGCCCAAGCCCAGGTTCATTCTAACCTAATCTCATTTTTTTTACTGTTACATTGCTTTTTCTCTCTCTAGCCTTTGTTTCCTTCCCAAGATACTGACTTAAGCATCGGAGAGGTACGCCGGAGCCCCCCCTCCGGCCCCCTTGTGCGGGTTTCACGGTGGACTTAAATGCGGGAAGGTGTGCCGTGAGGAGAGGTAGTTTTTGGGAGCAACCAATATAAGATATGTCCTGTTTAAATATATATTATTTATTTATTCTATAAATATATATTAAATTTAAACTAGTTAAATAGAAAACATATGATGATCAATTTAAAATCAGAGCCAGTGTCTCCTTGGGATGTAGTCATTTACGATGAATTGTGAAATTAAGCAAACATTTATACCCCTACTTGGGGTGCATAGGAGGGGAGGGAGGCCTGCCCCACCATGTTATTTTTTTTAACTTTATATATAAATTTTGGGTATAATTTCATTTGCACCCAAACTTTTTTTGTAAAAAAGAAATAATTTTGGATTGTAATTATGTATTTTGGGATGCTTAATTTGATATGTATGTGATGCTAACATATTATATATTATAAATTTTTACTATAAGATATAAAATTAGTATTTGATCTTCCAACTATTGACTCCCCTCAATGTCGAATTCTGGTTCTGCCCCTAGGTTAATAAATTCTATGTTATTTTCTCTATTTTTCATGTCATGGAGTAATATTTTCAGTAGTTATAAGTAAAATAAAAGAAATATCATGTTCGAAAGATTTTTCATTTTAAAATGGCAATTATGATTTTAAATGCAAAACTTTTTCTTGATGTATAGGTGAATAAGAAAAACAGATTGTCTTGAAACAAAATTGTAAGTAGAGGGAATGGTATACCCTAATGTGCTCGCGCGAGAACTTGAAGATAGAAGATGACAAGATATATGGATAGTCGCAGTTTTATATTATGAAATATTACAAAAACATAATTGCAAGTATTAGAGAACATGATTATATTCTTGTGCATTAAATCTTGTTGATTTTTTTTAGGTACATCTTTTTGAAAAACTTACTATATTGAAATAATGTAATAGTTGACTTGATTTGTGAACATCAAGAGTATGGTTATTTATAGTTTCGAATTAAGACCTGTATTTTGTAATGCACGTACACAATGGGAAAATTAGGACTTTGGTGACTGGTTGCAACGACTTCTGACCAAAAGTTTGGGTTAAATTTTCTATCTAATTAAAAAAAGAAAGAAAGATTAAAGTTGTATTGTTTACGTATCTATTTTTGTTAGGCATGATGAAATATGAATTGGATTTCTTCTAGTTTGAGAAATAAAAGTAGAGCTAGGGTGGTAATAGATGGTTATCTTTTTTAAAGAGTGATGATTACATCATTATACTAATGTTTTACTTATTATCTCATTCAACATATTCCTGAATAATTTAATAAATTATAGTGAATATCTTGAGGTACTTCATCAATCCCGGGTCCTCGATCTAATGTAAGTGTATAATTGTATGACTAGGGGTGGCCACGGTTACCCCACGGTTCTGATTCTAGTTAAATTGGAATCCTTTTTCTTGTTTCTTTTGATAATTTTTTTTAACTTCTTTTTAAATGCTTTATCAGTTTCGGTTACAAAAAAAGAGCTTGAACTTATTCATAATAATATTAAGTTCTGGATTTAATATTAATAAGTTGTATACATATCTTTTTATGGTATAAAGGAATTAACGTCCACATAATTCGCTTATAACATTTGGTATAAAACGTGTTTCATGCGGTTGCGACTATAAAATATAATAATGAACATTTAATATTTTCTCTAGCATATTTTTACGTGGAAAAAAATCGTTGCTTTTAACCAAAACCATTGATCCACAGTTTTTGACACCAAGGAACCGTAACATAAATGGTCTACACGATTTTGATTATGATTTTGGAACTGAAACCACAGTCAAAGGTTCCCAAAACCGCCGGTTCCATAATTTTTGATACCAAGAAACCGTAATACAATCGCCTACAAGATTCTCGTTATGATTTTAGAATCAGGTTTCGGTCAATGATTCCAGAACCATGGACCATGGTTTTTGTTCCAGTTCGGATTCTATATGGCCACCCCTAATTGGCTAATTGCACCATGTGTATGTCCATGTATTATATTTATTTTGTGCTCGTTATAAATAACTACACAATTTTGAGGAGATCAGTGGTTATGTACACCCCGAGATAGTGTTTGCCAACTAGAAAAAATATTATTCTCAACTTTTAATTTTAATGTTTACAAATGCTCAACTTTTACTTTTACTCATGATTTATTTAATCAAAATCTAAAAGTTGGGGGTGGAATAATTTTGATTTTGTAAAATTATTTTTGGTATTTTTGTAAATAAAGATAATTTCGTTTTTAACATTCCTATCCTCAAATTTTTGTCATAATCCAAAATGATCGTTTATTTACCTAAAAAGCCATGTCATTCATACATATACGAGTGTTTTGTATTTCTATTCAAAAGCTAGTTTTGAAAGTATTTTTTCTCCCAAACAATTGAACTTTAATTTTATTTGCAAACAATACCTGATTTGGGTGTGAGCAAATCAGATGTACTTCGGGTCGGGTCGGTTCGTCTCGAGTCTAGGTACTTTCGGTTCGGGTCCTGTAAGACAAATAAACATTAGGCTAGCCGGGAGGGTTCCCAGCTAAGACCATCCGATGCATAAGTCAGTACAGGTGTTAGGTCGCTAGTAAATGTAAAGCGAGGTGAATAACAATAAATGTGATATCTGTAGCAATGAAACAGTGGCGTATTTATAGGCATTAAATCTCTTGGCCGTACAGGTTTGTACGGTGTCGTACGAGGTGTACGGATCCGTACGACCTCGTACCACGTGTCGGCCTCATTTTGGTCCACCTGGCTAGATCCATCTATTGTATTCGGGTCGGGTCGCTTAGGCGACCCGGACGACCACCTCGGTTCAGATCGCGACCTCGCTCTTAAATAGTGTATAGGCCAGCTTGAACCCGTTCTATTAGGCCGGGTCGGGTAGGCAACCCGGACCATGACCTCGGTTCGGGTCATGCCCCGAACCCAAGTAAATCGCGGCTCCTTGCCCCCTCAGGTCGTGCGAGGGTAGAAGAGTAATTTTAGATAGGTACATATCATTACTCCCCGAGTTACTTTAGTAATTAATTACTATGGTAACTTTGAATCTGGTCCGTTGAATTTGAAAAGTTTCTTTCACCCCAACCGCTTGATCTTCCCGCCCATTCCTCTCTCTCTCTCTCTCTCTCTCTCTATATATATATATATATATATATATATATACGCAACTCTTGGAGTTGTCATTTTTACTCTTCATTCATCGCGGTGAAAACATTTCTCGGTTCGCGAGCTCCCGAAAAACCCCACGTCCGAGGTTTCTTCACGTAGTCAGATCCCACCTCGAGGTAGCCCTTAGTTTCGCTTCGCTTAATAATTTGATTTTTTATTTCATTTATTTTTCTTTCTTCTTCTTGCTATGCCTTCCGACCGTACGCTAGGTTCTAATGACTCGAGCTCGAGCGGTTCGAGTTCGAGTTCAGGCTCCACCTCGGAGTCTAGTTCTGATACCAGCCCTCTCTCCGGGGCTCGTATTTTAGACGCTAGCCCAATCAGGTCCTTACCTCCCCTAGGGAACCCTGTCCTTGACTTGGACCCTACCGATGAATCCGAGGAGGATGCTCCCATAGACCCTGATTTAGAGTTTACAGCACCTTGGGCTTTGCTTCGCTCTATTGTAAATAGGAACCAAATAGCTGAAATTAGAACCCAGTTTTTTATTCCTAGTAATTTTCAAATAATTATCCCTGGTAGGAACGACCGTATAGATAAACCACCTCCCCGCTGCATGTCGTTCCATCTGCCTAGCCTCGAGGCGGGCTTACGTTTTCCTTTAGCTCGCCCTATTGTAAATATTTTAAAGGGTCTAAGAGTGTGCCCCGCCCAGCTAGTTCCAAACGCTTATCGCCATATTTTAAGTTTTGCGATATTAATGAAATATTTCGAAGTATCCGCCTCGTTTTCCCATTTTTGGGTCCTCTATTCTATTAACTCCTCTTCGACCACTAGTGACAAAGCTTTTTTTACCTCTCCCCTCGGCCTAACCATAAGCTTCTCCATCACCTCCCTACTTCTGTGTGGCCTTGGAAAGAAAAAATTATCTACGTTAGAGCCGCCGTAGAGACCCCTTGGGAGGTTCCTTTCGAGTGGAAAGTTACCCCTCCTCACCCTTGTGACCTCGCTTCGATCAATTGGGAGGATAACTTCGTCCAAGATGTGCTATGCACGAGCTGGTTTCTGTCGGAGAAGCTTTTAACCAAAGAGGTTCTTTCCTTCGCGGACCTTAGCCCCGCCCCGAAGCCAACTTCTTTAAGTTTGGGTAATTTTCAACTCTTTTACTTAAATTGCTCGCTCGTATGGTTTACTTACATTATTCTAACCATTTTTTCTCTTTTTAGAGATGTCTATCAAGGGCTCATTAATAGCCAAGCAACTAAAAGAACAAAAGGCGGCTTACTCTCCAGCAAGAAACGACCCCCACCTGCTCCGAAGCCTTCCGATGCCCATGCTGCCTCGGGATCAGGCAGTGTTCCTCCGACCTCCTCAGTGCCTCACCTCGCGGGTCCGACCGAGGTGCCTGATGATACTGATACTTTTCGAGCTGCTCGCGCTACCCCAGCTCGCTTAACTCCTCAACGCCCTACTTCCTCCGGGGGCCAAAATGTTGAAAAGGCTTCTGCCTCGCGAGGTAAATCCCATAAATAAAAAGCTCCCAAGCCCCACAAGTCTCGCATTCGGGACTCTGGGAGTAAAGATCGCGAGGAGCCCTCTAGCAAGAAACTTTGCCTCGGCTCGTCCTTAGAAGCGTCACGGCAAGCGCTGCAAACGAGATCGAAGGCGACGAGGAGACTTTGCAAAGAATCCTAAAATGGAAGCTCAAGTCAAATGGCTCGAGATGTGCGAGAGGCAGCTTGCTGAGATGTGATAAATTGAGAGGCAGAGGACTCTTCCTCAAATATCCTCCATTTTCAATGCCTCGTTGCCCCGTACCGACCCAAATTGGCTAATTAATGGGCGGAGCTCTGTCCTCGACACTCATGCTGGAGAGGACTCCTTCGAGCTCTACAAATATACTCTCCTCGGTCCTGACCAGTTCGCTTTTAGACCTTTTGAGTTCACTCGGTTGGATGAATATATAGCCCACAATAATTTTTTGGTAAAGTCCATTACCTCGCTTAATACATATTTTGTGATTTTCTTTCTAACCTCGCTTTTTATTCATTTGCAGAATAATGCTCTCTTGCACCACCTCTCCCTTCGTGCTGCTAATTGGAAGCGATCTCTTGACGTGCAACAAAATGAAGTAGAGAGGCTTTCGAAGGCTCTCCGCGAGGCCGAGGCTGCCCAGGAAAATTTTTCTCATGATAATGTTGCGCTCGTAAATCAAGTCCAAGGATTGGAACGAGAGGTTAATGCAGCTCGCCACGAACTGAAGGAGCAGAAAGACAATCACGAATCCGAGCTTAAAGAGACCTACGATACGGGTCGCAAGGAGGGCTATCAGGACTATACGAACTCGATAGAATATACCTCCGCTCTCCATAAGGCTCGTGAAGAGAGCGTGAAGTCCTTTCTAACTTTCCATTCCTACGAAACCTTAGTGGCATGTCGTGCTGCTGTCTACCTCTTTCAAGGTTTCGAGCGATGCCGGGACCAAACCCTACAAGAGAATGCTTTCAAGGAGGACTTTGATCAAGATAAGCTCGACTGCTTCTGTACAGATGATCTGGAGAAAACTGACGAGGGTGGAGCTAGGGAGGAGGAAGGACTTGATGTCGTGAACGATGTGGAAGAGGCTGAGGGAACGGATGAGTGGACCAACCTTATGCATTCGCACATTGCTGCTACAGAACAACCTCCACCCCCTACTACTGAAGCTAATGATGATGATGAGGAAGAACAACCTTATTTTTCACTTCATTCTTTTGTAAATGAGCTTAATGCTCCATGTGAAGCGCATCGTGAATATCAAGTTTTTTGTCGAAATTGTTTAACCAATCGTTTTGTAAATGAGCTTAAGTCTCTGACCTTGCTTTTTGACATTATGATGTTATATGACGATATTTTTGTCCAAGTCTCCGACTTCGCTTTATCACTGCTGCTTAATCTTTATAATTTTTAGCTATTGTAACGATATTTGCTTGTCAATATTTTCACTCTATCTTTCGAATTCAAACTGAATTAGGTCGCTTTATTTAGGCCGCAATCTTTTTCAGATCGTTTTATGGCTCTTGCTTGGAGCTGACCTCGCGGGTCGCTTTTTAATTGCCGCGATCTTTTTCCGACGCTTTATGGCTCTTGCTTGGAGCTGACTTCGCGGGTCGCTTTTTAATTGCCGTGATCTTTTTCAGATCGCTTTAAGGCTGACCTCGTGGGTCGCTTTTAATTGGAGCTGGCCTCGTGGGTCACTTTTAGTTGAAGCTGACCTCGTGGATCACTTTTATTTGAAGCTGACCTCATGGACCGCTCTTACTTGGAGTTGACCTCGTGGGTCGCTTTTAATTGGAGCTGACCTCGTGGGTCGCTTTTATTTGAAGCTGACCTCATGGATCGCTCTTACTTGGAGCTGACCTCGTGGATCGCTTTTAGTTGAAGCTGACCTCGTGGATCGCTTTTATTTGAAGCTGACCTCATGGATCGCTCTTACTTGGAGCTGACCTCGTGGGTCGCTTTTAATTGGAGCTGACCTCGTGGGTCGCTTTTATTTGAAGCTGACCTCATGGATCGCTCTTACTTGGAGCTGACCTCGTGGGTCGCTCTTATTTGGAGCTTGATAATTATCTCTCAAAATAAGGGGGTATTTCCCCTCCCAATAATTTCATATATATTCAATCAAAATAAGTCAATAATTACAAGTAGTTCACCTAAGTATAAAACTTGTGTAAATTGTGGATGTTCCATGGCGTAGGAAGCTCTTTTCCATCCATGCTTTCCAAACGATATGTTCCTCTCTTGAGGATCTTAATCACCTTGAAAGGACCTTCCCAATTAGTCTCTAGTTTTCCCACATGCTTAGATACTTCAACTTTTTTCAGAACTAGGTCTCCTACTTGAAAATTTCTCTCATTCACCCTTTTATCGTATGCTGCTCGCATTCATCCCTTAGCTGCCTGAGTTTGAACCAAGGCCCTATCCCTCTTTTCCTCGATCGTTTCTAACTCTAACCTTTGAGCCTCTTCGTTCTGTGCCGGGTCGTAGTGAGCTACCCTGTGAGATGCTTCCCCAATTTCCACTGGGATTACTGCTTCTGATCCGTACATCAACCCGAACGGGGTTTCTCCCGTAGAAGTTCTTGGGGTAGTCCTGTAAGCCCAAAGGACCCCTGGGAGTTTCTCCACCCAATATGTCTTCACTACGCCTAGCCTTGCTTTTAAGTGCTGCAGAATTATCCTATTGGCCACCCCGGTTTGTCCATTAGCTTGCGGATTTCCTACTGCCGTGAAATTCTGCTGGATTTTCACTTCCTTGCACCATGCTTGTATTTTTCTTCCTTGGAACTGCATTCCGTTATCTGAAATTAAGGTCCTAGGAAACCCAAACCGGCTACAAATATTTTTCCAGACAAAGTCCATGACCTCCTGCTCACCTATTTTAGTTAGTGCTTCAGCCTCGACCCACTTCGTGAAATATTCAACTACTACTATCACGAATTTCTTCTGTGCCTTTGCCACGGGGAAAGGACCCAGAATGTCAATCCCCCACTGGTCGAACGGGCATGCAATAAGAATTATTTCTAAGGGTACTGCTGGCGGATGGGTTAAGTTAGCATGGAACTGACACTTGTCACACTTCTTAGCGAGCTCAACCGCATCCTTCATCACAGTAGGCCAAAAGAATCCTTGCCTTAGGATTTTTTGAGCTAGCGAGCGACCTCCCGAATGATTTCCGCAGTTTCCCTCATGAATCTCTCTCATCACATACTGCGCGTTTTCAGGCAACAAATATTTCAAAAAGAGTCCTCCGAAGGACCTCTTATACACTTCATCTCCTATCATTTGGAACCTAGGTGCCCTAGTTTGTATCCTCCTCGCCTCGCCTGGATCTGTTGGCAAAGTTCCTATTTTAAGAAACTCTTTAATCCCCTCGATCCAATTTACCTGAATCCCTATATGAAGAATTAAGGTCTCTTTTGAGAATTGGTCAAGAGGTTCGCTTTCTGAGTTCACTTCGGAGTGCTTCGCTACTAACACTATCATCTTCCTCGAACTCGACCCTAAGACGGCATTAGCGAAACGTGCTAATGCATCAGCTCTCTCATTTTCTTCCCTAGGAATCTGTTTCAGCTGAAAATCTTCAAAATTTTCTACTAACTTCTTAGCCCTACTCAAGTAGTTGGACATAGACTTATCTTTGGCTTCGAAAGAGCCCTCCACCTGCATCGCCACTAACTGAGAGTCGGTATATGCCATGAGCCTTCTTACATTGCATTTGTGTGCTAACTTCATCCCAACAATTAGGGCTTCATACTCTGCCTCATTATTTGTAACCTCGAAATCCAAATTTAGAGTTACTTCAACTTCAAAAGAGTCAGGTCCTTGTAACAAAATTCCAGCTCCACCTCCAATTGCCACTGACGAACCATCCATATGTAAAATCCATGCGACCTCGCCCTGGGTCGCCGGTTCTTCTACGATTGCCTCGCTAACGAAGTCAGCTAGAACTTGGTCTTTAATTGCCGATTTACATTGATACTTGATATCAAATTCTCCCAATTCCACTGCCCATTTAACTAAGAGACCTGACAACTCCGGTCTTCCTAAAATTTGCCTCAAAGGTTGATTTGTTAAGACGATGATTTGGTGAGATTGAAAATAAGGCCGTAGCTTCCTTGCTGCTACCACCAAGGCTAATGCCAACTTTTCAGTTTCTAAATATCTCTCTTCCGCTCCTTGCAACATCTTACTCACATAATAAACAGGCTTATGCAGGCCACCCTCCTCCTTGACTAAAACCGAGCTTGCAGCTCGCTTAGAAATAGCCAAGTACAAGAAAAGTGGTTTTCCTTTTTCATCACATTTCTTCTGTCCATTGAATTTTTTTCATATTTTTTAAAGTAGCAAAGAAAGGTAGGTTACGATCGGCTGACCTCGAAATGAACCTGTTTAGCGAGGCTAGCTTCCCCGTGAGCTGTTGCACCTCATTCACGGTCCTTGGGGAGGCCATCTCTAGTATAGATTTAATTTTCTCCGGGTTTGCTTCAATCCCCCTCTCATTGACCATGAACCCAAGAAATTTTCCACCTCGCACCCCGAAAGTGCACTTTGTTGGATTTAACTTCATTCCATAAGTTCGCATGATATTGAAAGCTCGCTTCAAATGTTCCAAATAGTTCCACCTCGCACCCCGAAAGTGCATTTCTCGCTTCAAATCTACATAAACCTCCATGGTTCGCCCAATCTCGCTTTTAAACATGAGATTGACTAGGTGTTGGTACGTTTCTCCTGCATTCTTAAGGCCGAACGGCATCACCACGTAGCAATACACCCCATTTTCAGTAACAAATGAGGTCTTGTCCCGATCCTCTTCCGCCATGAAAATTTGATGATAGCCTTGGTATGCGTCCATCATACTCAATAGAGCACATCCCGCCGTAGAGTCCACTAGGAGGTCAATACGAGGTAAGGGGTACGGATCTTTTGGACATGCTTTATTTAAATCAGTAAAGTCTATGCACATCCTCCATTTCTCAGCTGTTTTGGGAACAATTACCACATTAGATAGCCATTCAGTGAATTGGATCTCGACGACGTGCCCCGCCTCGAGCAGCTTATTCACCTCACTTTCGATGATCCTGTTCTTTTCTCCTCTAAAACTTCGCTTCTTGTGCTTAATAGGTTTCGCCTTGGGGTCAACATTTAAGCAATGCACTACGACCTCTGGGCTAATGCCTTTGAAATCCATAGACTTCCATGCGAAAATATCCGCATTCTCCTTAAAAAATTGGATAGTTAGGAGCTCGAAGCTCGGATCCATCTGGGAGCCAATTCTAGTCGACTTACTCGGGTCGCTTTGATCCAATTCTACTACCTTGTACTGTTACGTAGGCTCAATTCTATACTCCATCACTCGAGCCTTTTTATGCTTCTCCTTCTCATTCTTGCTCATTCCTGCCTCCTCATCTCTCTCAATTTGCCTAATAGTTCTAATCTCCCGCTCCCTTTTCTTTTTCTTCAGTGACAAGTTATAGCACTCCCTTGCACTTTTCTGATCTCCACATACTTCACCAATCCCACTCACAGTTGGGAATTTCATCTTCAAATGATATGTGGAAACAATAGCTTGGAACTGATTTAAACCTGGTCTACCCAGAATGACGTTGTATGCGAACGGTGCATCAACCACTCACAGTTGGGATCCTGATCTCGAACTCGCTCATGGTCTTTTTTAGACTTAAAACGAAGTCTCTCTCTATGATCCTTTCTTACACGCACCTCCTGACCCGCTACTGACCATTCATGATCCTTCAATTCATTCATCTCCTCCTCCTGAATATATTGTTGGGTCATCCCCATCAATTCTTCCTTATCATTTGGAGGGTTACGAGCTAAAGTCAAGCTAGTGCCCCCTTTTTCAAACCATGCTCCAATATATTCGTCATCATATTGATCCTCATATTTTGCACCTCGAGCGCCTCGTCATTAAACCGATTAATGAAGTCTCGAAGTGGCTCGCCTTCCGCTTGTCTGATGGTGAAGAGGTGGGTCGCTGACCTTCGAGCTCGCTTCTGGCTAGCGGACTGATATAAGAACTTTTTTGCCAATTGCTCATAGGATACTACAGTTCCCATGGGCAGCCCTGTGAACCATTCCTGTGCTTTTCCCTTTAGTGTGGTGATAAATATCCTGGCATTCATGGCATCCGACTGCCCGTAAAGCTGCATTACGTGATCAAAAGCTGTTAAATGTTCCTGAGGATCCTTATTCCCATCGTATTTAGGAAGATCTGGGAGCTTGAAACTCGTGGTAACGACTTCTGCCAAAATTTCTGGGGAGAATGGGGACCCTTTTTTTTTGCAATGCAGAAGTGGCTGCCCCTCTTCTCTTCAAATGGTCCAGCTTCCGAGTGGCTTGCTCAATTTGCTCACTAAGTTCATTTATATCTGCCACCCTAGGGAGCTCGCCTAGCCTTGCCTCGGGCTGCCTCGCTCGTGGCGCTTGGTGACTAGCCACCTCATCCACATCTCCCGGCTCTTTTTGTCTCGCCGCAACAACATGTTAGTTCCTTGTCCTTAGGTACCTCTCTCGGGGGAGAAACCATGGGAGCTTTGCCTTTTCTTTCCCTATCGTTTAACATTCTTTCCAACATTTTCTCAAAGTCGCTGGTTCGCATGTTGATCATGGGATCATCTGCCTCCTTTTGATGTTGCTCTTGAATTAACAACGAAGGGGATCCTCCGCGAGGTATTGTTTCCTTCGTCCTTATTGGTGTCTCCTCCATGTTTAGTCCACAAGGTGGTATTCCTTTTGCTTTCACTGGGGTCTCGTCCATATTCACTTTGGACCTGACTATAGTTCCTACAGACGGCGCCAACTGATTTGGGTGTGAGCAAATCAGATGTACTTCGGGTCGGGTCGGGTCATCTCGAGCCTAGATACTTTCGGTTTGGGTCTTGTAAGACAAATAAACGTTAGGCTAGCCGGGAGGGTTCCCAGCTAAGACCCTCCGATGCTTAAGTAAGTACAGGTGTTAGGTCGCTAGGAAATGTAAAGCAAGGTGAATAACAATAAATGTGATACCTGTAGCAAAGAAGCAGTGACGTATTTATAGGCGCTAAATCTCTTGGCCGTACAGGTTCGTACGGTGCCGTACGAGGTGTACGGATCCGTACGACCTCGTACCACGTGTCGGCCTCATATTGGTCCACCTGGCTAGATCCATCTATCGTATTCGGGTCGGGTCGCTTAGGCGACCTGGACGACCACCTCGGTTCAGGTCGCGACCTCGCTCTTAAATAGTATAGGCCAGCTTGAACCCATTCTATTAGGCCGGGTCGGGTAGGCGACCCGGACCATGACCTCGGTTCGGGTCGTGCCCCGACCCCAAGTAAATCGCGGCTCCTTGCCCCCTCAGGTCATTCCCTCGAATATGCGAGAGTAGAAGAGTAATTTTAGATAGGTACATATCAATACCAATTTTAGATTCTTAACTACTTTTAGTTTACTGCAATAAATCTCTGTTTAAAAACAATGTCGAAGTACTTGCAAACATTCCATAAATCCAATAGCTACACCAATGTTTTCACTTTCTTACATTTTTTCTGGGCTCTAGCCTCCAACACACACAGGGGGAAAACGCTCATTTTTTCTATATTTTGAAGAAAATTTCGGACATTTTCGAGTATCGAGGTTTGAAGAAATATATATGGTGGCCGAGAACGAAGTAAAGAGCGAGCCTGCAGTAGATTCTCCGACCTCTGTTCTTGAAGACGAGGACTGCAAGGACAACCTTGATGTTAAATTGGAGGTAGAAGTTGATGGAGAAAATGGAGATTGTTCTCTTGTTCTCTCATTTTCATGATGATGCTGGAAATGAAGTTCTTATTTTGGCAAAAAAAAATAGCTACACCAATGCGTCACCTATTTGGATCTTAAGTTAATGTTACCCATATTCCGATAAATTAGGTATGACCTATCTTGCAAGGCTTTTTTGATATTTAACTTGAGTTTTAATTATGAAAACATTAATGGAAATATATATTCAAGAGTACAATTCATTTGTTACAAATTCTGATAGATGAGTAGTTGTGGGAATCGAACCCCATTATACCAAATGGTCATATTCACTTGTTCATTAACTCTATTTAAGGCCTATTAATGACATGATGGACCTTTTTCGTGTCTATTTAACAAGGGAGTATTTGCTATGAATTATAAAATAATTTTCAGCTTCTATAAAAAGAAATTTCTAAATGTCAATTACCATATCTACTTCTATTTAATTTAATTACAATTTAAAAGCAAATGGTAAAGGTGCTTCTACTTCTTTAAAAGTGTTTTTTTCCCGTATATGTTTTTCCCGTATATGTTATAAGTACATATAAATTATAAAAATTATGTTGTTATTTCATCATCTTTTTTCTTTTTTTGCATAATCCAAAAAGTATGCATTTATGTCACTTAATTGAAAAATTAATGTTAAACTGTTTTATTAACACTCTTATTTCAGTTTTTTTATTTCCTTATTTAAACACTAATCACTTTTTACTTCCCATATTTTCAACAATCTCCAAATTTAATTCGCTTATTTAAAAACATCGATTTCACAAAACATCAATTTTTACAAAACACTCACTCACTACTAGCCTGTAGCTTATTGGACCGTATTTCACAGGCCCACTAGCCCCTGCATACAAGTACCCTACCTCTAAATTTCATAAATTAAGTTTTAACATTTTCTTTAAGCTTTGTTCCAACAAATATTAAGCCATTTATCTATAAAACAATAAAATAGTAAAATTGGTCTCACAACCATATGGGTGGATGAATTAATATAGTAACTCAGATGGGATGAGATCTCTGTTCCATTTCCCTAGCTATTCCATTGCATCAGATGAATTACACATATACAAAACAATGCCATAATAGTACATACGTCTTTATCCAATATATAGAATATGGAGTGGAACAAGATATCTCAATCCAAGTTGGACACGGTCATTTGGATGATCACCTTAGTAATAGGGAAAATTACAAAATTAGTCCTATAACTTTTGAAATTGCAATTTTAGTTATGTGATAATTTTGTTTTAACAAAAATAACAATTTTGATACTATAATTTTTAATATTTGAAAATTTTATCCTTATACGTTTTAGTTGTGGTAATTTCAATCATGTTAGTAAAAAAACTTAAATTTGCCAAATTTGTATGTGTTTTTGTATTCCATAATTAGGAAATAATACGTGTAACTCTATCTTGGATTTTGATAGAGATTCATAATTCTAAAATTCTTCTCTAATTAGGCAGTATATAGTATAAATGGTAAATAAATCCAACTCATAAGTAATAAAACTTAGGCTTTGATACCATTTTCTATTGAGTAAGTCTCATGTGAGACCGTCTATTGGATTTAAATTCATGAAACGGATCTAACTCATTTATCAAATCAAAGCAAGTTAGATCCAAATTTAAATGAGTTAACTGATATAGTCATCTTAGGTTCCATTTCACGAAATTTAATCCGTGAGACCGTCTCATACGAGTGTTTGTCTTTCTATTTGATCTTAGGTATATTGAATATTTTGGTTATAAGGGCATTCTGGAATAAGTAAAGTATTGAAATAGCCATTATGACCTAATTTGCACTAATTTAAAATTTATAGTACTAGAATTACACAAATCCAAAACTTATGGGACTAAAATTACAAAAAAAGCAAAATATACCAGACTAAAATTGCAATGTCAAATTACATAACCAATATTACAAAACCCTTATAGATTACAAGACCGATTTGCATTTTCCCCTTAGTTATTAGGGATAATTACAAAATACCCCCAAGGTTTGGGTTAATTACAAAAAAACCCAAATATGTTTCAAAATTACAAAAAATGCCTTCAGGTTTCGTTTTGTCTTAAATTTAAGGGGGGTAACTGTAATATTTTTGTAAATATCAAGGTTTTTTTTTAAATGTTTTCGAAAACCACTGGGAAAAATGTAAGACGGAATCAAATCTCAAGGGTTTCTTGTAATATTCAAAGAACTTTAGGTTTTTTTTTTGTAATTAGCCCAAACCTGATAATACCCGAGCCGAGCTGGCAACAAATTAGTCCACATGGACATTCAGCTAATGCCTGTGTGGGGCCCACAGGACGACATAGACCGAGCTGATGACGTCAACAGCCGAGCTCGTAACGTGGCACGGAGTGAGCTCGGCTCGCTCCAGGTACAATTATGGCAGGAGATTTGAAGGATAACCATCCAGCTAAGAAAAGTTGAGTGCCCCATTAACATAATAAACTCCCACTTGTCAGCATAACAACAAGATGAGTCAACAAGTGCCAAATACTAGGCTAACATGCATGTTGAGGGAAGGACACGTGTCCCTTTGTAATCACTCTAATGTTAGATGTAATGATAATTAAAAACCCACTAATGAGATGGATATAAATAGGTTTCATTTATGAGGAAGAAGACAACAGAGATAATAGAGAAAAACACTGGTAAAAGCCCAGCTGTAAAAGCCAAACCGACCAGAGATTTTCTGCTCGCCTCTGATATAAAAAGGCAGAATTAGCCCTCTTCTTGAGTTTATTTCCATTTCCACATATCAGCCTCGTCATACGTTTTTCTTGTTGACCGAAATACTCGTCAACAAATTGGCGCTAGAAGGACGACCGTCTTGGTCCAAGTCAGAATTTCCAGCAAGAAAAATCGTATTAGTTAAGGTACTCTAGTTTTATTTTCTTACAAAAATGAGTCAAACGTCTCGAAATGTTCGTGCAATTGAAGACCCACCTCTGAACAACCAAACTGGCCAAAATACCAACGGCCAGAACGTGCCCCCAACCGAAGCCGGGAGCGCGGCTTTGTTTCCTTTTACTCAGCTATTCGCTAACCCCACATATGTCCAGCAAATGAATCAACTCATTTCTCAGACACTCGCGAGCACGTCCCCACAGACGCAGCCACCTCACCCCTTAAATGTCCATCAACCTAACCCTCCACTAAATACTAATCCCCAAGTTCCCGCGCCTCAAAATAACGAGAATCGAGAAGTTATCTCCCATCGCGAACAAAATGGGGACAGGTGAGAGAGAAGGCGACCGCGAGATGAGGCGGCGGAACAAAGTCGGGTGGGGAAATGATTACCGGTAACCTCGCGCCACCGCCGCGCCTATTCGATGCTTGCAGAACAGTTAGGGCCCGACCCGATCCGTCCTGCTCAGTCGATTAATTCTAGGCTCCGGTTCCTGGAGGAGAGAGAGCCAGCTAGGCCAACCAAACTCAGGGTCCTAGCCCACTGGACGAGTGAGAAGCGGAAATACTGCGTCTACATCGTCGTTTGGACGAGTTGGAAGAGAATCTGGATGATACTCAGTACCCTAGGCCTCGCCTTGTGATAGACCGGTGCAGTGTTGTGTCCCCGTTTGCTCCTAGAATTTTGTCAACCCCCTTGCCGCCAAAATTCAAAATCCCACAGGTCGGTCTGTATAATGGAGAGATCGACCCGACGACCCACGTCCATAAATATCTAGCATGGATAGAGCTGTACAGTCCCAGCAATGCCATTCTATTCCGGGTATTCCCATTAACTCTGGGCGAACGAGCCCATCATTGGTTTCGGACCTTACCGCAAGGGTCCATTCGATCTTGGGGTGACCTGGCGCCCACATTTACAACTCATTTTCTGACGTCCAAAATTCGCGCTGCGTCAAAAGACTCCCTTGTCAATATCAAACAGGGCAAGGATGAGCCTATGAAAAGTTATATAGCTCGGTTTAACAAGCAGGTTCGAGAGATGGAGCCTATCTCAGATGATGCCATTCTGATCGCGGCCATGGCTGGGATCGCTCCTGAAACTTGGTTCAATTACTCTATTCATGAATCAAGGGCGGCCTCATTTCAGGAGTTCCTTATTCGCGCGAAGCGCCATATCTATGTTGAAGAAGCCATGGCAGTCAACGTCCCGAGCAGAAAAGTGGGGGCGCAAAGAAGGATGGTAAATAAGAATCTACTTTGGGATCAGGGTCGGGATTCAAGCCTTTTTCCGAGAACCCGACCAATGGGTATAACTCGCACCAGGAGGTGCAAGCCGAAGTCGCGACGCTGAGGAGTGCTTTGACTCACACTCCTTCAGCAATATGGAATGAAATACAGCGTCTTAATCTGTTACCACCAACCCGACCTTTAAGGCTGGATCCTACAAAATTGGACGCTCGAAGGTATTGCTCTTATCACAAATCGATAGGGCATGAGGATGAGTGTCGAGACCTTATCAGGGAGATAATGCGTATAATACAGAAGGGCATCCTGAAGTGGTATGTCCACGAGTTACCATCACCACTAGCACTTGCTCCGGGGGTGAATCCGGAGCGACTACTGAATCCGGCTCGCCTGCCGTTACCGCCGAATGACAACCAGGGAAGGGAAATTTTGATGATATCTAACACCAACAGGATAAACACCAACACGGCCGAAGATAACCGCTCTAGTCGAAAGAGGAAAGCCGATATTAGGGAATCAACCCACGCAGAAAGACAAGTTCAGGTTGCAGAAATCCAAGAAGGCCAGCTGACGGGTTACTTTGTCTTCTCTGACATAGATGCCGACCAGGTGGTCCACCCCCATTCTGACCCCCTGGTCATTACAACACCTATTCTGGGCATTCTAGTGCACAAAATTCTAATTGATTCGGGAAGTTACTCATCGTCATCTACATCCGAGCTTTTAGAAGGCTAAATGTGGATGATAGTTTATATCCGACCATGCAACGATAGTATTCTGGGTTTTGGAGGTGGGAGAATCATCCCACTCGGAGAGGTGGACCTGCCTATCCAGATGGGGCAGGGAATACATAAGCGGACTGTTATCACCACGTTCAAGATCATCAATGCTGACTCCGAGTCCAACACAATCATTGGGAGGCCGTTGCTATATCATCTGAAAACAACCGTCTCCATATATCATTTCTGTATAAAGTTCCCGACTCCAGATGGGGAAGCCATTCACAAAGGAAACCAGAGGGAATCACATGAGCGCTCTCTTAAACTCAGGCCCGCTGAGATCAATGTGATGGAAAGAGGTGAATCCAGTGGGACAATAGAAGACAACTCAGGGAAAGAAACCGAACCAGAGCAAAATGAAGTTGCCATTTCAAAGGACAACCCAAGTAGGAGGCCCGGGAAAGAACTAGTGACCGAGATTGAGCCGGAGATTAGGGAAAGACCAGCAATTGAGGAAGAACTGTACCTATAGAAAAAAGAGGGACAGAGCATGAAACGAAAACATGCAGAACCAGTAGAACAAATAGACATAGTAGATGTCGATGAGCAACATGGGGGATGCCAACTACTAATTGGCCACGACCTCCAAGAGCCATTCAGGTCGAAATTAGTCGAATTCCTTGGGAACAATCTTGACGTCTTCGCATGGACGCACTCTGATACTTCGAGTAGCTTAAGCAACATTTAGCCTCAATCCCGGTGCTGCAAAACTGAACCGGGGCAAGAATTTGTATTTATATCTTGCAGTCTCCGAGTACGCCGTCAGCTTGGTACTTATCAGGTTGGACAACTCTGTTCAGCACCCTGTATATTACACAAGCCAAGCGTTGCACGACGCCGAGCTCCGATATCTGCCCATGGAAAAGTTGGCGTATTCATTGGTTATCTCAGCTCACAAGCTTCGACCATATTTTATGGAACATAAGATTGTGGTACTGACCAATTATCCCCTAAAACAGGTTCTTCACCAACCAGACACTTCATGTCGGATGATCAAATGGGCTATCGAGCTTAGCCAGTTCGACATCTCATATGAGCCGCGGACCGCGATTAAAGGACAAGCATTAACCGATTTTGTCGCTGAGTTTACCCCTTTAATTTAGCCAGATGTGATCGAGGACCAGGAGTGGAAGTTATTCGTCGATGGCTCTTCCACCGCAAGCCGAGCAGGGGGTGGGATCATGATAATCGATCCAAAACTCAAGTGCTATTGCTCGGCCGTGCAGTTTCAGGTTCCAGCTACTAACATCCTATTTCTGAGGGTGGTTTGGGGTTGCTCCAACTTTCAGATATTGCTGACGCCTTCAGTTACAAGTTGTGGTGGAGGTTACACGAGGGCCATTCGTTGTGGGCTCAGTTCTTAATCAGCAAGTATTGTTACAATGGGCTTCTATCTCCCTGTAGAGCCATTGTAACACATGATGATAGCCATCAGTGGAAGCGATTGAGGCCGGTCGGTATTCGGGCCCAAGAGCGGATTTTCTGGTCTATTGGCAGTGGTAGTCGGGTCAGTTTCTCGGATGATATTTGGTTTGGGCATAGGCCACTTGCGGATCATTGTTTGGATTGGCCGCTGGGACATATGACAGTGGATTGGTTCATTCGTGATGGTGTGTGGGATCGGGATAGATTGTATCAGGTCTTGGTCTCCAGATGTGGGCTTCCTGCGAGTCTCATTGAGGATATATACGGGGTTCCGATTCTACTGGGGTTAGAGGATATCATGCGGTGGACGCTTACCTCTTATGGTGGGTTTTCGATGTCTTCTGCTTGGGATTCTATCCGGGGAAGAAATCCTCAGAACCTTATGTCTTGTGCCATTTGGAACGATGCTCTCATTCATACTATTTCTATTTTCCTTTGGCGTCTCCTTCGTAATCATCTCCCTGTGGATATCAAGCTTCAGGCACGTGGCACTTCCCTTGCTTCACGTTGCTGGTGTTGCTTGCATAATACACATTCTTCTCCTCAGGTTGAATCTATCCCTCACCTCTTTTGGATGAATGATACTGTTCAGTCCGTGTGGAATCACTTTGTTCCTTGGTTTGGCACTGTTTGATAAATGATTTTATCATGATTTTGATGATTTTGTTTTTATACCAAAACAATGTTTTTAAAGGTTGTCCAAATACTCCTAAATGATTTAAAATGGTTTTAATATTTTTCGGAGTATTTCCTCAAGTTTATTTTCGATATAAAATTGGACAACACATTTAATGTTTTTAAGTCAATGGGTTTTTACATTGAAACTATGTTGTCCTAATACTCCCAATTGATCTAAAATGTTTCTACTATTTTTCGGAGTATTTATTGGAATTTATATCGGACAACACTTTTTGTGTAAATGTTTTATTTCTTCAAAACTATATTTCTAATGTTGTCCTAAATACTCCCGATCGGTTTAAAATGTTTTTACGAATTTTTGGAGTATTTCTTGAGGTTTATTTTTGATAAAAATCGGACAACTTGTCATTGAGGAGGTCGACCGTCGAGGTCCGGCGAGCGACGACGTACACGGGAACAAGTTTCGTGAAATGAAACTTGAGAACTCTCAAATTTGATCGGTGCAACCGGTTGCACATAGGCTCGATTTGGTCGAGGTGCACCGACCGGCCGCCCTATGTTAATTTGGTGCTATATGTTTCAAACTTCTATTTTCGTGCGATGGTCGCCCTATGCTTTGACAAAGAAAATTCTAACCGTTGTCGCAAAGATGACTTTTCCTTAAATTGTGGAATTGATTTCTAATGACTATAATCTTGATTTTAATTGCAATTTTTTGTAGAAATCAGATTCCAAGAGGAGCCTATCAAGTATCAATCATCTCCTATAAATAGAGGAAGTTTTGAAGCACAACAATAAGAGAGAAAACTACAACACAACAAGATACACTCAAGAATACACTTGTTCCTACATTGTCTTATTTCTTGTTGTAATTTGCCTAGCTATTCACTTTCACATCCTTGAGGTCTAGGCTATTCTTGATTACACTTGCACTCAATTGTATTATTCATTATCGAGTTGTAATCTTGAATTTGGGTAATCATTCAACACAAGATATCCTTGTGAGTGTTCTTGTGGTAAGAACACACTTGGATGATCTAGGTGATAGGTGCAAGAAGATTGTGGTGATCTTCTTGTTGAGGTGTTGAAGAATTTGGTATTCTTCAAGGTTGAAGATTGTGGTAATCTTCACAAGGTGCCGTTGGAGATTGTGGTAATCTTCAAGAAGAGATTGTGGTAATCTCAAAGGTGGTGTTGAAGAAGAGTGTGGTGCTCTTCAAGGTGTTGTTGTAAGTTGGTGTTGTATTAATTTGTGGTAAATTAATAAAATCTTTTTCTTTTTGAAATCCATCCCAGGATATCTTTGGGGTGGTAGAGGATTAGGCCCTAGGTGGGTTGAACCTCTTTAAATCGCGTGTGTTGTTTACATTCCGTACCTTTATTATTGTCTTTGAGCATTCGGTTCGAAAAAGAGGGCAAAATCGAAAAGATGGAGATAATCTATTCACCCCCTCTAGATTATCGTAGCGCTTGACTTACAAGTGGTATCGAGCCAAACTCTTTGGCAAGCTCGTTTCACATCGCGAGTGAAGAGAAACGATCGTCGGCTACGAACGAAGCTCATCTTTCCGGCACCTCCACCACCAAGCCACCTCGGTTTGATTCCAAAAATTTTATATTTTGGAAAGAAAGAATGGAATGCTATTTACAAAGTTTCGGGTTCGACATTTGGAACACCGTCATTAATGGAGAATCCATTCCGATGAAAGATACACCACACACCTCAAAAGGCTTCAAAAAGCTCAATGATGAAGAGAAGAAAATCATCTCCTTAAATGGTAAAGCTCTTAATATTTTACATTGTTCACTTACCACTTTGGAATTTGATCATGTTGTAGGTATTCGATCGGCACATGAAGTATGGCAAAAATTAGAAGTCATCTATGAAGTATATGCAAATGAAAGGAGCAACTCAAAAGCATCTACTTCACAAATGGATACAACATCAAATCCAACAACATGGGATAAGCCTTCTACAACCTCCCATGATGAACAAGTTGAACAATGCCTCATGGGCATCGAAGAAGAAAACGAGGTAAGTTCTAAACCCTCTACATCTTATGACAATGAATTGCAAAATGAATATAGTGACTTGCAAAATGATTATGATGAGCTACAAGATGAATTCCAAAACTTACTTGTTAAATACAAAAATTTGAAAAAGGAATTCATTGTTTTAAAGAATGATAAGGATAGTTTATTTACTTCCTATGAATCACTATCATGTGCTCACACCACCACTCTTGACAAGGTTAGAAACCTTGAGAAAGAAAATAGTACTCTTGTTGAGGATATAAATTGCTTGAAAAATGATTTATCTAAATCCAACCCGAAATACCGATAAGATGACCAATATTGTTGATTGTTGTGATAATTCAAACTAGAACTTGATCATAAGCCTAAGGGTGTCAATCACATGAAAAAGAATCAAGTCTCTAAGACGTTGGTCATTATGCTCCTAGAATTATTACATGCTTTTATTGCGGTAAAAAGGGTCATACGGTAAATACTTGTCGGGCTAGAAATAGCTCCAATTATTGTTGGAGACCTAAAAGTCTCAAGACTAATCCCAAAGGACCCAAACACATGAGGGTACCACAAAACAATGTCATATTAGGTACCGTGAAATAATGATCGAAGAAAATTTATACGCTAAGAAGACATCAAATGACCGTTTCATTTGATCAAAGAAGGAGAAACTATTCTCAACAAAGCCAATTTCCAAGAAGAGGGTACAATCAAAAAGGAAGAACACAATCCTTGAAATGGCAAAGACATCATCAACAAGATGATTTTCAAAGAAGAAGAGACTTTCAACAATGGGAAGACAACAAACCTTGGAAATGGAGTAATCAAAGAAGTCATCATCAACAAAGTGACTTCTCAAGGGGAAGATATCATCGAGAATGGGAAAGACACAACCCATGGAAACGGCGTAATTGGTAAACCGTATCTCCCCATTTATATATGCATTTTATTTTAATTCTATGCATGTTTTTATTTGTGTCTCTATTGCAAATGAGTTTTCATGTATTTTTTTTAATTAAGGTCTTCAATATATATTTGTGCTTTTAATTTTTTGAAAAAGAAGACCTTATATGATGTTTTTAAAACTCTTGTGCATTTTTGTAGACTAGAATGTGTTATCATCTCTTATGGATTTTTATGGCATGAGCTTACTTGTGATATCTCTTAGCCTACACTTCTATCATTATGATTTGTGCTAGATTTGTTTTAAGAATTGTGTAGGATTTACATATTTTCACAAATGGCCATTTACGTCATTATTTGTCAAAAAAGGCATAAATTATCGAGGTATGTTTACTTATGTTATTCTTACTCTTATAGACTCGATATATGTATTGCCATGTGCCTATGTGCTTGTTTTCATAGTATTTAATACAAGTGCCATTAAGAGGATTTTTAGATTTTTTTGAAAGGCACTATTCGATATTTGATTGCACATATTTGCTTTGTCAACTCTTGTTCAAATACTTCTTTTAAATAAGGTCTCAACTATATGCTATCGGATTTTCAAATTTCAAAAGAGACCTTTTATAGCTTTCTTAAGCTTATTTGAACTTGCATGATTTATTAGATTCTTGATGATATTCTAAATGCCAAGTATGTGTTTCTTGCTTCATGGTCTATATATATAGTGTCTCTTACTACTATGCTCTTTTGCAAGATATTTTGTGGTTGACAATTGAGGCATGTTATTACACTTGGGCTATTTTTCTTGCTATATAAGAAATGCCTTTAATGAGTTTGTTGAGTTGTGTAGAAAAGAAAATACTCCAAATATTTGGATGTAAATGTTCTATTATGAACACCTTAGATCATTTGGATGCCCAATAGTGATGAAGAAGACAAATTCCTCAATTGATGCTTCAAGATGAAGATTGGTTTTTAGAATTGCAAGAGGAGCTAAAAAGGAAATGATACTTGGAAGTTGATGCCATGTCTTTCATCACAAACGATTATAAATGCAAAATGGGCACTCGGAACAAACTCGATGACCAAGGCAACATTGGTTGAACTAAGGCGAGGTTAGTAGCTCGAAGGTATTTTCAAGAAGAAGGTAATGATTTTGATGTAATATTTGCACTCATAGCTCTTTTAGAAGTTATTTGCATTTTACTTGCCCATTCTTGTTTTAAGAAAATTTCAAGCTTTACTAAATGGATGTTAATTTTCTAAATGGTTTTATTTATATAGAAGTCTATCGGAGTTTAAAATTCTAGGCCAAATTTTTTTAAAAAAAAGGCCTTGACGGTTGATAGACTTAGCTATTTTTGCTAAATGATTCTACAAGAGGTAAAGTTGATACTACTCTCTTTGTTTTTGAAAAAGGGCAAGATTGTTTACTTGTGCATATTTATGAGAATATTTTTGGTACTACTAATGAATATTTGTGCAAGATATTTTTCCAAGTTGATGCAAGGTGTACTTGAAATGAGCATGATGGGGAGCTCAATTTCTTGCTTGGACTTCAAATCATTCAATGCCAAGTAGATGGTTACATTTCAAAAGAACTCTTGAAGGAGTTAGGCGGTGAAGAAGGAAGAATCATCTCAACCTCTATGGCTACCAATGAAGAGATTGACAAAGGTTGAGAAAGGCATGTCGGTTGACAAACAAATTCGAAGTATGTTTTCTTGTATTATTTCTATAGACTCGACATTCCATATGCCCTATGTCTATATGCTCGACTTCAAAAATTATCCCAACGAATCACATTAAAGTGCCGTTAAAAGAAATTTTCAAATATTTGTAAGGCACTTCTTCTTATGACTTGTTAATCCAAAGTTTTAAGACGTTATTTTTTTTCGGGATAACAAGTCCGGTGTAACTTTTATTTTTCAAAATTTGGTTCGTCATAATCGAACTAAACATATTAAGATTCGATATTTTTTTTAAAAGGGATTGCATGTTTTAACAAAAACTTGAAGATGTGTTTAATTCCGTCTCAAGGATAACTCGCGGATCTTTTAATCGCTCACCGCCGAGTATTTTACCTCATTTCGAGCTTGATTATGACATAATGTATATTGAATTAGGTCTACGTTTGCATTTTGCACGTTTTTAAAACCTAGGGGCGAAAAATCGAATTTTTGGATCAAACTTCGGAATTTGCAAAAACGAGAAAGAAGAAGCGTAAATTTGCCAGGGCAAAGGGTCGACCGGTCGCCCACCTGCTCGACCAGTCGCCCTAGCCCTTGACCGGTCGCCCAATGTGATTTCTTGGCTTAAATCATCTTTGTTCCTATACTTGGCCATTTTGGCTCTTTTGGTTCATTTTTCGTCCCCTTTGCAATTTTCACACACATTTCACTTCAAATGAGTTTTGATGCATGGATTATATATTTTGGGGACTACATAGCTCGGTTATCATCATTGTTGCTCGTCTTTACCAATCGAATGGTAAGAATTCTACTCTTTAGCTCAATGGGTTGAACCTTGAGTTTGTGGCTTATATGCATTTTTCTTGATGCAATTCATATATATTTGTGATGAGCTTATTGATTGTTGATGAATGATAATTGTTTAATTGTATTTGGTGATGAAAAACTTGGCTTGATTACATTTACAAGGGCTATATATATCATTTTCTAATTTTGACGCCCGCCAAGTGTTCGATAAAATGTTTCAATGTAAAATTCATCACCTACATGATTCTCTCGATTTCAAAAGTCTTATACATTTATAGAGATCATGTTTTGCTTATCAAATGAGTTTTCATAAACCTCTACAAGTCGTATGATTCGACTTTTCCCTCCTATTTGGTTTATAAGCTTCAATGCTCAAATAGCTCGATACATCGGTTTTGTTGCGCACTTTGATAAGAATATATGATGTATTTATCGTGCTAACATTCTTTTTGATGATTCCAAAGGGGGAGAAACAGGTTATAAGCTCTTTAGCTCAAAAAAGCTAAGATAAGCTTAACGAAAAGAAGCTATAAGCTATGGCTTCATAAAGCCATAAGTTGTGGATCATATTATGTCCACTTGATTTATTATGGTTATTGGTCCATTGGTTGTAGTATGAACGTATTTATGTTTCTAATGATGTCTATTTGACAGGGGGAGCTTTTAAGTTATTGATACTTAAGCTCAATATTGAAAAGCTAAGATTTTAGCTTATGGTTAAGTTGCTTCTATATAACTCTTGTTGTGCATGTTGATAGGGGGAGCATTTGCTATATGTGTTTGAATATCTCTACTCCCATCATTGTGATTATATTGCGTGGAATGTTGTCGCTCACAACGGAAAGTTCCTTTTACCAGTAAAAATGTTTTGTTTTCAAAATCGACCTCGTTAAAATTGTTTTGGTTTGTAATCATCAAAAAGGGGAGATTGTTTGATAAATGATTTTATCATGATTTTGATGATTTTGTTTTTATACCAAAACAATGTTTTTAAAGGTTGTCCAAATACTCCTAAATGATTTAAAATGGTTTTAATATTTTTCGGAGTATTTCCTCAAGTTTATTTTCGATATAAAATTGGACAACACATTTAATGTTTTTAAGTCAATGGGTTTTTACATTGAAACTATGTTGTCCTAATACTCCCAATTGATCTAAAATGTTTCTACTATTTTTCGGAGTATTTATTGGAATTTATATCGGACAACACTTTTTGTGTAAATGTTTTATTTCTTCAAGACTATATTTCTAATGTTGTCCTAAATACTCCCGATCGGTTTAAAATGTTTTTACGAATTTTTCGGAGTATTTCTTGAGGTTTATTTTTGATAAAAATCGGACAACTTGTCATTGAGGAGGTCGACCGGTCGACCGGCGAGCGACCGGTACCTGGGAACAAGTTTCGTGAAACAGAAACTTGAGAACTCTCAAATTTGATCAGTGCAACCGGTTGCACATAGGCTCGACCGATCGAGGTGCACTTCGACCGGTCGCCCTGTGTTAATTTGGTGCTATATGTTTCAAACTTCTATTTTCGTGCGACGTCGCTCTATGCTTTGATGAAAGAAAATTCTAACCGTTGTGCAAACGTGATGACTTTTCCTTAAATTGTGGAATTGATTTCTAACAGCTATAATCTTGATTTTAATTGCAATTTTTTTGTAGAAATCAGATTCCAAGAGGAGCCTATCAAGTATCAATCATCTCCTATAAATAGAGGAAGTTTTGAAGCACAACAATAAGAGAGAAAACTACAACACAACAAGATACACTCAAGAATACACTTGTTCCTACATTGTCTTATTTCTTGTTGTAATTTGCCTAGCTATTCACTTTCACATCCTTGAGGTCTAGGCTATTCTTGATTACACTTGCACTCAATTGTATTATTCATTATCGAGTTGTAATCTTGAATTTGGGTAATCATTCAACACAAGATATCCTTGTGAGTGTTCTTGTGGTAAGAACACACTTGGATGATCTAGGTGATAGGTGCAAGAAGATTGTGGTGATCTTCTTGTTGAGGTGTTGAAGAATTTGGTATTCTTCAAGGTTGAAGATTGTGGTAATCTTCACAAGGTGCCGTTGGAGATTGTGGTAATCTTCAAGAAGAGATTGTGGTAATCTCAAAGGTGGTGTTGAAGAAGAGTGTGGTGCTCTTCAAGGTGTTGTTGTAAGTTGGTGTTGTATTAATTTGTGGTAAATTAATAAAATCTTTTTCTTTTTGAAATCCATCCGGATATCTTTGGGGTGGTAGAGGATTAGGCCCTAGGTGGGTTGAACCTCTTTAAATCGACGTGTGTTGTTTACATTCCGCACCTTTATTATTGTCTTTGAGCATTCGGTTCGAAAAAGAGGGCAAAATCGAAAAGATGGAGATAATCTATTCACCCCCCCTCTAGATTATCGTAGCCGCTTGGACTTACAGGCACTACACTTCCACACACCACTGATATGATATTGTTCCTCACATTTTGGAGGAATCGCACACACAGATCACACAAGAGGCACTTGAGTTTCCTAGTTCCTTGCTTGATTTTATGGTTTGTCTGGACGAAAAAGAATAATGTCAAGCATCGATACCTTCCTTTCTTGGCATCTCACATTATTTGGCAAGTGGAGTGGTATCTCTGGATTCTTGTTTCAGGTTGGCGTTTGAGCCCCTCGGATTGGTCTGGATGCTTCCCTACAGTGAGTTTTTTGCAGGGGAGTGATCCACCAAAGGTTCCACGCAGACCGAGGATGGTGATTTGGCGAGCACCTCAGTCTCCTCAGATCAAGCTAAACACGAATGGTTCGTTTGATCGAGACACATTGATAGCTGGTGGCGGGGGATTGATACGAGATCATTTGGGCAGACTCATGTTGGCGTTCTATAGTTCATCTGGTTGCTTTGGCTCTTGGCAGGTTCAGCATACACTGATTCGCATTCGGAACATATTGAGGGACCTTCAATATTCGATTTCCCACATACACAGAGAGGGGAATCGACCAGCAGATCATCTAGCGGAGTTGGGAGTTGTTGCCCTTGGCAATCATATTGTTTATGAGGGCACGACTTCTGACCACCTTCTAGCGCTCATTCGGATGGACCAGCTAGGATATCCAAGCTTTAGATTTTGATTGCGCATTAGTTCTCCTTGTATTTTTTAGATATCTCATTATGATAGTCTGTATAAATGTCATAGTGATAAGTTTCTTGCTTTTTGATTTTCTCCCCCCGTGACTGGACATGACATTGTATGATACTTTGATTATTTGATCTACGGGTAGGGGATCATGTCTCAATCTCCCACCCCCCGGGGTGTTATGAAAACAAACGTGGTGGTAATTATAAGAGGCATAGGTTTAAAATTCAAAAAAAAAAACAACAACGAGGCCGAGTATGAGGCGCTCTTGGCTGGACTAGAGATGGCAGCCTCAATGGGCCTGAAGCGACTGCTTGTGCACAGTGACTCTCAGCTGGTGGTCCATCAAATAAACGGCGAATACGAAGCCAAGGAACAGAAAATCGCATGGTACTTGGATATGGTAAAGAAGAAACTCTCTCATTTTAAAGCGGAAGTCCTGCACATTCCCAGAACCAACAACATGCAGGCAGATGCCTTGGCGGGGCTAGCTTCCAGCCTGGAAACCGACACGATTGCAGATGTTACCATTACTCAACTGTCTGATCCGTCGCTACATACGCAGAAAATACATGCCAATGAAGCAACCGAGCTGACCTAGATGACCCCAATCATCCAGTATTTGGAAGATAAGACCGAAGCTAGAACACTACGAACTCAGGCTGCTCAGTTTACATTGGTGGATGGCGTTCTGTACAAACGCGGGTATTCAGTCCCACTTTTTCGTTGCCTATCAGAGACGGATGCGGATTACGCTCTCCGAGAGGTACACGAAGGCATATGTGGAAACCATGTCGGGGGCCAGACGCTAGCTTATAAGTTGATACGACAAGGGTATTACTGGCCATCCCTAAAATAGGATGCAATCTCACTCGTCAAAAAATGCGAAAGATGCCGAGATTTGCACCACAAGTCAGGTACCACCCGAAACAACTCACTTCCATATTTAGTCCATGGCCATTTGCCAAATGGGGAATGGACCTCGTTGGACCACTCCCCACTGGCAAAGGGGGCGTGAGATATGCCATTGTGACGGTAGAATTTTTTACAAAGTGGGCTGAGGCGGAACCCCTGGAAAAAATAGATGAGGAAAGAATTGTCAGCTTTGTGTGGAAGTCTATTATCTATAGGTTTGGGATACCGTATTCGATTATCACGGATAATGGAAAGCAGTTCGATAATCGAAGATTTTGAAATTTTTGCGAAGGCTTCCACATTAAGAATCATTTTTCTACCCCGTACCATCCGCAGTCCAACGGGCAGGTTGAGGCGGTAAACAAGATACTCAAGTACACCCTAAAAGCAAGGCTGGAAGAATCTAAAGGAAATTGGCCCGAAGAGCTGCCCGGTGTATTGTGGTCGTATAGAATGACACATCAAGCATCCATGGCGAGACGCCTTTTTCACTGGCCTATGGAGCCGAGGTCGTTATCCCTGTGGAAATTGGGGCCCCTACGTTTAGGGTTGCGAATTTTGTTGAGAAAAGAAATAAGGTTGCGCTCCGAGCTGAGTTGGATCTACTGGAGGAGAAAATGTGTAGTGCCGAGATGAGAAATGTTGTATACAAATAAATGAGCGAAAGGTACTACAATTCAAGAGTGAAGAAAAGAAGGTTTCGGTTCGGTGACCTCGTTCTAAAGAGGGTGACCGGGATCGAGCCCACCCATTAAAACCGACCTAGGAAGGACCATTCCGAGTTAGTAAAATTATGTCGAATGGGGCGTAAGAGCTCGAATACCTAAGCGGGGAAAATTTGCTCACCCGTGGAATGTATCTTACCTTAAGAAGTATTATCAATAAAGCTCAAAATTTTACATTCTGCTTATGCCATTTCCCTAGATATAATTCTAAAAGGCCTATCCTTTCATCTGATATTCGTGAGCTTTCTCAAAGGGGGCAGTCTTTCATTCACCTAGGCCAAGTTTCAAGCACCGCTCCGATCGCCTCGGCTAAAGATTCGAGCACCAACTGCTCGTCTCGGGTAAGTCTCGTGCACGTCTAAGTAAAAGGAAACTAGACCAAGTGGCGAGTCTACCCAAGATAAAGACTCGGCCTAGCCCCGAGCCCAAAACTTGGTAAAATTCGTTAAGGCAGTTGTGGTCCATTATTTACTTTTCAAAGGAGGGCCGAGCCCCATACTTAGAAAGAAAAACAAAAATATAACCAGAGGGAGAGACGAGCACAACACTTAGAAAAAATTTGAAAAATACAATAGGATGCATAAACGACCAAAAGAAATTTCATTTAGTGGCCAAATATTTACAGTGGGGGGCCGGAGCCCATTACATCAAAAGGCCCGAGATCATCTAGTCTAAAAAAGGGAAAATACAGGAAAAAACTTTGAAAAATAAAAAGCTCAAGCCCCGGTGGGAGGAGAAATCTCGATAGGCTCACTGAAGGCCACTTCTTCTTCCGGAGGCGGAGCATCCTAGGCACCAGCGGTCTCGGGGAATTGAGGATGGATGGTGTCGAGATCAGCATTTAATTGGACAGGCTCCGCCTCGAGCTCGGCAATGGTCTTACCATCCTTGAGATCCTGAAGGATCTCCCCAATGCTGGTCGCATGCTCACAGGTCAGCATGAAGACGTACTCCTCTGAATTTTTGTAAGCCCAGATGGCTTCCACCCGAGCCTCTTCGAATTGTTTTTGGGAGGCCTCCTCCATCTCCCTGCGCACCTCGGCCTCACGCCTCTCTAGCTCCCCGGCATGGGCAACGACCGCCTTCCTCAGCTCCACGACCTCAGCCCGGAGTCCTTCTTTGGCCTTATGTGCTTGGTCCCGTTCGGCATAGGCCTTCGCGGCAGATTCTTTTTCGGCATTGACTTTGGTCGCGACCTCTTCCGCTTGAGTCTTCAAAGACTCCTAAATCCCAAGCAGGGTAGCGTGAGCATCCTGCAAGTCCCTGTGACGCCTTTCCGATCACGTGTCGTACCAATTATATGCCATATGATCCCGATGATTTGGCCGGACAATCCCATGGCATACTGGGCTTTCTCTTCCCAGTCGGTCTCCAAGCAGAACTTCTCGATGCCCGTGGTCTAGGCATGAGCCGGTACACCCCGTGCAGCTCGCTCAGCTTCCGGTAGATCCTCCACCTGCTCGTCGATGGGCGTGGAACACTTAGCGAATTCCACAAACCACCGAGGCCGTGACCCAGCCACTCTCTCGCACGCTTCCTCCCTCTCCCGACTTGGAGGGATGAAATGGCCTTCCCGTCCAAGGTCGTCCGAGAAGGTTCAACAAGCACCACCCGCAGGGATTTGTACAGGTGGCACCTGCGGGGTCGGCCTAGTCCTATCTGTCTGCCCAGGCTCCTCGATCACTATTCCCACTCTCCTTCTCTGGAGCGAGGGCCCTTCTGCTTCTGGGACTCCATCGGCAGGACGCTTGCCATAACGGATTTCCTCCCTCCGAGCTGCCTCGGCATCAGCATGCTGGCCCGCAGCCGCCCTGTTCCCGTAGGCAGCCGTGTCCCTCACCTGACGGAGGCGGGCGACATCCACACCTCGGCCTGCGAAGAATCAACCAAGTCAGAAACAAGAGTAATGACTAAAAAAGGAAGAATTTTTGTAAAAAGACGTATACCTGGAGTATCGATCGGCCTTGGCTGCCCCAGCCTGCTCAGTAGGCCCTTGCTCCCGAGGATTGGGCCCCGTCGGAGATGGCCCAGCCGGTTCCGTGTGCACTGGATGCCACCCCAACTCGGGGGTTCTCTCTCTCTAAGCCCTTGGCGGCTCCCTTCCGGCTCCCTTTGAGCCTCATCCTCTTCCACCTCTCCCTCGGCCGCTCCTTCGGCCTCAGATTCGGTGGGAAGTCTTGGCCGCAGCCCGACCACTAATAATTTGGCCTCGGTGGCCAGAACTTTGATTTTTCTATCCGCCCGAGCTATGGCTTGGATATTCTCCAGCCGACGGACAAAAGCGTTCGAAAGACGACCCTCAAAAGGTCGGTTTCCTGGAAAAAAGGAAAGGATACGGGATCAAAATCGGAAAAGGCAGAATTAGCCCCATCTTTAAAGTTATTTCTAAAAAAAAAGAGACATATACACTTACGAAAGTTGTATCGGAAATTGGAAGGGGGAGAAGGGATTGATCTATCCTCCCATTTGCGAGTCTGTCACTCGCCACCAACCCAGAACCATTTGTCCTTCCACTCTTTCAGAGATTGTGGAAGACCTTCAACCAGTCTGTCTGGGTAACCGGGTCTGGTCTACATAATACCAACTCGGAGGCTGGCCTCGGCTCGAAGGGGTTGCCTTCCAGACGAACAACTTGTTCATGTCGGCAAAGCGAGGGCGATCGTACCCTTCTTGCTAGAACAGGACCAGCAATCCAATGAAGCGCCCCCATGTTAATGGATGTACCTGGGGCAATGGGAAGTCCCACTTGCAAAACCACCGTGTGATCAGCAACGACAGAGGTGTTAGGAATTTTATTGTTTAGATTTTGATGAATGCCATGTAAAACTTAGAATAGAAAGTTGGCACCCCAATTCTTGTTGTAAAATGCATTATAATGAATAGAGCCGCCAAGCTAAGTCAAGACACTACGCCCAACATGCAAGAAGACAATCAAGACTGAAGGAAGACTCACGCGAGACAGTGAGTATGGCAAGAAGAGTAGACAGAACTCTCTTGGAGAAGCGGTGAGATGCGGTGAGTGGAGCATCATCAAGTCAACTCAAGAAAAGCCAAGTCTCAAGTTGAAGTGATGGAAGAGTCATCCATGATTGGAAGTCGACTCTAAGTCACCTGGGGAAAGCAAGGAAATGCGGTCAAGTCGAGATAATCGTAAAAGAACGCGTTGCCGTAAATCAAGAGATTTACTTAAACAAGTAATATCTCCATACCACCTTTCTCGGAGTGCTCGGTCCCGAAGCGTGCAATTGGAATGAACCAATGGGAAGCACTACACCGTGTCGAACTCAAAAGGTGAAACAACAATTCATACGAGGAAACAAAGAATTCCAAGAAGCGCAAGCCAACGATCGCAAAGTGACTTTCAAAAATAAGCCTATCTCTTCAACGGGCAAATTTTTGAAAGTTCACTATAAAAGGCCGAGGAGTTTATTTGAGAAAAGAGGGATGCATGAATGACACATACGTGAGATAGACAAGCACATTAGAAAATCGAAATAATCTCAATCCTCAAGCCTACATTTCAAGTACATCAATCCAACACTTACCCGTGAAGGAAAGAGAACTTCAACCGATTGAAGAGGAAACCTTTGAAAACAAGGGGTCTACTTTCGGGAAGGATTGTAGAAAAGTTCAAGGTTGAACTAAGTCTTAAGCATTTGGAGGGCTTCGTGATCAAATCCAAAGAGCTTGAGCAAGTGAGTCAGTAGTAGCAAGGCAAAGTGCCGCCGTGAAGAAGCCGAGTCGCACGAGAAGCCGGTGAGTGATCAAGGCATCTCGGATCGAGTCCCAAAGGATCAAGTCGGTTGTGATCAAGACTTGTATCCGGACATTACCACTTTGTAAACCGATCATTACTTAGTGGATTCCTCCAGGAGTTGGAGAAGAAAGGAGTAGAAGAATTACCCCATCTTGAACCTCTATAAAAACTTTTTTGTGTCATTTACATTTCAAACATTTAAATTCTCGCACTTTTAAGCGCTGGCGATAAATTTGCTATCCATTTGATAATTTACAAGTACTAAATCAAGCTCTAATATCTTGCTTAATCAAACTTAAAGGTGTTAAGTCTTCAATGAAAATAAAACCACAAATTTGAGTTAAATTGTAGACAATGAGTTAGTTACTCCATCATTTCAAATTTGAGTCATGTTGAGAGATTAACTCTTGAGTGACTAATTCGATTGTCCATCAAGGACACAAATGTGTAGAATTAACTCAGAGATTTAAAAGGACTAAATCGAAAATTTGGTAAGGTTTATTCAACCCCCTTCTAAACCTTACACTTACACCCCTTGGGACCTACAAGTGGTATCGGAGCGGTTGGTTCATTGAACCCTCCGCACCGGTTATGAACTAGATCTTCAAACTTTTCAAAGTCCGCTTTAGTACTTAAACTTTCAAAACTCTTTTTATTAAAAGTCATTATCATGGAAGCAAATTTGACACACATCCCTATGTTCACTATTGAAGAATTTGATGATTGGAAAATTCGTATGCGGTGCTCATCTATCGGCATTACATGATGAGATGTGGATAGTTATAGAAGATGGGCCTCTACAAATATTAAAGGTGAACACAATTTTGCACGAAGAGTTGCGGTGAAGGAGAAGAAGATGTTGCTCTAGACCGGTCATGGTTGAAAAACCAAGAACCGAGTAGACAAATGATGATGAGAAAAAGATACAACCTGGATAATGTAGCCAAGGACATCCTCTACAAAACCTTGGACAAAGCCATGTTCAACAAAGTCAAATCATGCAAAACGGCTAAAGAAATGCGGGACAAGCCGACATTGATTTGTGAAGGCTCGGAGCAAATCAAAGAAAACAAATTATCGTGGGTCATCTGAGAAGTTTGAAAATTTCAAAATGATCTCGGGAGAGAATGCGGATCAACTAGACGCTCGGTTTACGAAATCACAAATGAGTCAGTTTCTACACTTGGAAAGGAATATACACGAGATGAAATGTGTATGAAGATCCTAAAAAGTCTTCCAAATTGAATGGGAAATGAAGGTCATGGCACCGAGACACTCCATGGACCTATCAAAGACATCCAATCATGAGTTATTCTCGGACCTCAAAGCCTACGAGTTTGGTGAGAAGAAAAGACCGAGGAAGAGACAATTGTACCCAAAACAATTTGCTCTAATTGTCAAAGATGGGAAGAGAGTCGAGGTCAAAGAGGCAATTGACCCGGAAGAAATAGCCACGATGGTTAAAAGATTTAACAAGTTCTTTAACAAGAACTACAAGAGAGGAAAGGGTGAATCTTCCCGGAAGACACTCGGCTCCCTCCAAATCAAGGGAAGACAGCGCCCAAGAGAACAGATCATCAAAAAGTTGAGTATCAAAGGGCCGACAACTCAAGAATAGAAAGAGTCGATCAAAAATCGAATATCTATGTTGGAATGTAGACAACCAGGTCACTATGCCATTGATTGCTCATATCCTCGTAGTCAACAAGTACAGAGATGAAGAAGAAAGAAAGATCTTGAGAGAAAGAAGACAAGAAAGGAAAAAGGCAATGATGGTCGGGCAGAGATCTGGCTGAAACAAACCAAGTCAAGGAGACGGTGATTCGAGAGAGCAGTGAAGCCGACTACTCAAGTGACTCGAAGAAGAAGCCCCGATCCGCTTAATGGCCAAAGAACAAGATCAAGAAGATGAGGTACAATCTAATTCAACAAGCTCAAACACTAGTGATAGTGATCGTGACACACACACTTCATCACCTACCGATCTTTATGATTCATTAGGCAAAATGATGAAAGATTTCGAGCACATTAAATCCTCACACACACTATTGAATGAGGAAAAAAAGCCTACTTAAAGGTCAAAACTCAAAGTCGACTAAGGAGCCGAGTACTCTAAGTCAAATAGTGTTGAAAATGAAAGTTTAAAAATTTGAAAATGCTAAATTAGTAGCGAAATTGCCGCTATAGAAAAGAGGAGAATGACCTCAAAAATGTTATTGCCTCATTCACTAAGGCATCTAAATCATTGGATGATCTTATTATGAGTCAAAGAGAATGTGGAGACAAGACAGCTTAGGATTTAATTCCTTTGTGCCATGTCAAACCTCAAGAGTAATTTTGGAAAAAGGATCTTCAAGTCATGAAGAGTCCGAAAAATCCAAAACTCTAAATATTGCACACACTTTCACTCCAAAGCACAATACTAAGCAAAGCGGCCTTGGTTACAAAGGAAAAGGAAAACAACTTGATTGAGTATCTTTGAAAGGACAAGTGAGAAGAGATTCAGTGAGTCCCTCAAAAACTCCTAACGTAAAATACTCGTAAAAAGGAAGCAGAGCTACCAAAAATCCTTAAAATCCATAAAAGAAATACATATGATGGGAATGGTAGAAAATATCCAAGCAAGCTGATTGGAACAATGTGAACTATCAAAGATAGACTTATGGAATATAAGCCCGGATGGCAAAGGCCACAGAACTCGGCAAGAAAGGCCATTCCAAAAGCACAAGAGCTTTCATCAAAGACACACATATGTACCTAGGCACTACACTCAAAAACACCACAATTACCAAGGAAGGCAATTGCTAAAACACATATGCGGGCATACGACAAAAGAGACAAATTTGTATGAACCTAGAATCCCCAAGAAATTTGCCAGGATTAATTATGATTATGGCACGATAGATGGCAACCCCTTAGAGTCAAATCATTTGGCTATAGGTTGGCTGGATCATCTTACAATTCTAACCCCTCAGGACCCGGACAAGTATGGGTACCTAAAACTTAATTTCCTTGATTGCAGGTTCAAGGAACAGTGAGTGCCAAGGAACCTGGTACATGGATAGTGGCATTCCGGACATATGACAGAAATAAGAGAAATCTGTCAAAATTCAAGGAAGTCAAAGGAGCCAAAGTCATATTTGGAGGAAATGAAGCTCCTGGTGAAATAAGAGGCATTGGATCCATCAAGAGGAATGGATTAGAAATCACAGATGTTGCATATGTTGAAGGACTCAACTTCAACTTATCGAGTATCGATCACTCGTGACAAGGGCTACAATGTTGGATTCAACATGGGTGTATGCCAAATCAAGGATATTGAATCAAATGAAGTTGTCTTTGCAAGGAAGTAGAGAGAAGAATATGTATGTAGTGGATTGGTCAATCGCAACACCCAAAGACTGTCTACTAGCAAAAGCACGGTGAATCAAGGTTGGCACAAAAAAGCCGAGTCACCTGAATTTCAAAACAATTAACAAGCTAGCAAGAAGTCATCTTGTAGAAGGACTTCGGACTCGAGATACAAGAAGGAGAGTATATGTGATGCATGTCGGAAGGGAAAACAAATCAAGTCGTCGTTCAAAGAAAAGACATGCCCATCCTCTACAAGAATATTGCATCCGCTTCATATGGATCTATTTGGCCCAAAGTGGAACCGGCCAAAGATAAGTGGAAAGAAATACACCTTGGTGGTAGTAGATGACTACTCAAGATATACATGGACAATATTCATGTGCAAGAAGAAAGAAACCCTACAAAAACTACCCACGGTGATGAAGAGGATTCAAAATGAGAAGAGTCAAACCATTATCAAAATAAGATCGATAGAGGAACCGAGTTTGTCAATGGAATAATAACTCAAGATCTTGTATTGAGAATGGTATTGGTCATGAACTATCGTAGCAAGGACTCCTGTGAGAATGGAGTTGCGAGAAAGAAGGACAGAACCCTCAAAGAAGCAGCAAGGACCATGTTAGCTGAGCGGGGGTTACAAAAAGATTTTGGTGAAGCAATCAACACACACTTGCTACACCCAAAACAGATGTATGATAAATAGACAGCGGTGACAAAGACTCCTATGAGATCCTGGATTTGGAAGAAAACCAAGTGTTGCATATTTGAGAATATTTGGATGTAAATGCTTCATTCACAACAATGGCAAAGACAACCTAAAGGCTTTTGATGCTAAAGGTCGACGAAGGTATCTTCTTAGGATACTCGGTGAGAGCAAAGCCTACAGGATACTTAACAAAAGAACTATGGTTCTGAAGAATCCATTCATGTAGTATTCGATGAGCCAAATGTAAATGGAGAAGACATTGAAGAGTCATCCGATAAGTGAATCATCCAACCATACGAAGAGTCCCTATGTCAAGTGAAGCTGGAATTATCAATTGAGAAGAAGATGAGATAGTGAATCTCAAAAGAAGCTGGAAAATTTGCAGCTAAGTGACCACGAAAGAGTGACCACAAAGAACACAAGCTGCAAGTCGATCGAATCCGGCTAACTCACTCCAACCTGATGTAAGATGGTGAGAGACCATCCACGAGAACTTGTCATTGGAGATATGAGAGAAGGTGTCAAAACAAGATCCAGAACTCAACAAGAAGCTATGTTCACATGCTTCATTTCGCAAATAGAGCCAAAAGATGTGTCACAAGCATTGGATGACACACATTGGATTCAAGCTATGCAAGAAGAGTGAATCAGTTTGAGAGAAATAAAGTATGGGAACTAGTGCAAAGACCCATACATAAAAATGTTATTGGAACCAAATGGGTATTCGAAATAAGATGAACGAGGAAGGCTCTGTGGTAAGAAATAAAGCAAGACTAGTAGCCAAAGGATATTGCCAAGAAGAAGGGATAGATTTTGATGAAACATTTGCCCTCGTAGCAAGATTGGAAGCTATAAGGATGTTTCTTGCCTATGCACTCACAAGAATTTCATTGTATATCGATGGATGTAAAAAGTGCCTTCCTAAATGGTTTTTTGGAAGAAGAAGTATATGTTGAACAACCTCCAGGATTTGAGCAGAAGACTCTTGGAGACAAGGTATACAAACTCAAGAAAGCCTTGTATGGATTAAAACAGCACCCGAGCATGGTATGATACCCTGTCACAATTCCTAATCGAAAATGGATTCACAAAAGGAAAAGTAGATAGAACACTTTTGAGTAATTCAAGACAAGAAGAGTATCTTGCTTGTTCAAATATATGTGGATGACATCATTTTTGGATCCACTAACCAAGAGCTATGTGAAAAATTCTCAAACCTCATGCAAAGTAAATTTGAAATGAGCATGATGGGAGAGTCGACATTTTTCCTTGGACTTCAAGTGAAACAAGTGAAGGATGGAACCTTCATAAGTCAAACAAAATATACCGAGAGATTTAATGAAGAAGTTTGGTATGGAAGAGAAGTCTTCTCGTAAAAATACCAATGAACACATCGTCAAAATGGACATGGATGCGGATGGCAAACTCAGTAGATCAAACAAGATACTGAGCACTTATTGGATCACTGCTCTATCTCACAAAGAAGCGAGCGGACATCACCTTTGTTGTAGGTGTATGTGCAAGATTTCAATCTGCTCCAAAAGAGAGCCATATGACAAAGACTAAAAGAATATCGAGATACTTGAAAGGAAGCCAAGAAGTAGGCCTATGGTATCCAAAGGAAGGTGGATTCGGACTAATTGGCTATTCGGACTCGACTACGCCGGATGCAGTGAGTGGACAGGAAGAGCACTTCGTGCACTGTCAAATGCTAGGAAACAGACTAATTTCCTGGTTTAGCAAGAAGCAAAACTCAATAGCCACCTCTGGTGAGCGAGAATACATAGTCATGCGGGCAAATTGTTGTTGCCCAAGTCCTATGGATGAGACAAAGAAGTGAGAGACTATGAAGTTGAAGAAAAAGAAATTCCAATCATGTGTGATAACACAAGTGCCATTGCAATCACTCAAAATCTGTGTTGCACTCAAGAACAAAACATATTGATGTCGGATATAATTTCATAAGAGATCATGTTGAAAAGAAGGACATTATCTTGGAATATATCTCAACCGATAAACAACTAGCCGACATCTTCACAAAACCATTATGTGAGTCAAGATTTGAAGAACTCAAGCATGAGTTGGGGTTAATTGGAAATGGACACTCGATTTAATCAAAGAAGAGTATTAGAACAGAAAAAGAAGTGAAAAAGAGTTGAAAACAAAAATCACCAAGAAATCACCAGATGTCGGAAAAAGACTACACCAAGTCACCGACAAGCCGAGTCACTAAGAGAATGCGAGGAGTAGAGCTAAATCGCCCTAAGAGATAAGTTTGAATAACTTATGAGCAAAGTGACAAAAACGCAATCGTTTTGACTTAGCGGGGAATGTTTTAAGGAACACGTCAAAGATAATGATGATGTGTCTGACATAAAGCCGCACACTAAGCTTATGATTGGATATAAATGCTTGCCGCATTAAATACGAGACGTGAAATGCTCAATCGGCGCGGCGAAATCCAAGCCGTTGATTTCGATCACAATTCAAAACCGCCGCACGCCCTTTCATAAACCCTATTTAAATCATTTTCGTCCGTTTCTCTCACACTTCTAAAACTGTTCATATCTTTCTCTCAAAAGGCAAAGGCAAATACTCTCGAAACCCTATCAACCTTCAAATCAATTTCGAGATTTTTCTTGATATATTTCTCGAGAAATGGCACCAACTTATGACTTTACTAAGTTAGGAAAGCAAATCCACACCGGTTCGACGGTGGATTTTCGACGGAATGGTGAAGCAGGGTCCGACGACACCCTGGTGAAGAAAAATCGCGGAAAAGTTAGAAACGCCCAGGACTAAAACCGTTTCTAACGCTGGAATATCCTATGACCTATGTGGAAGAGGTCGCACAATTCTACGTGAATGCTTTGAGATTCACGACGAAGGAATCAAGTCATCCGCATTCACGGAAGCGGTGACTATCACCGCCAAGGATTTGGTGAATATTGCTCACTACCGCGGAAGGAGCAAGGCGAGATTAAGGAAGTCGATGTAAACTTGGGCCGACGATGGAAAGAAATAGCCAAGTCCGACTTTGCCGATAAAATTATATACACAACAAACAAGAGATCTCAAGGAGGATTATCACAAATTGTTGGACATAGTTGCCAAATGTATCGACATCAAATTTGGCGCTTTGACCAACTATCAAAGGCAAAGGCTGGTTGTGATGGCCGCAATCATCGAAGAAAAGAAGATAAATGGCCTGAGTTTATCTACAGCATTTCTCGCCAAAACGTGGGGAACAAGTCCTTCAAAGATGATGGCACATTTGGAGGATCCCGGGATATGGCCTGGTAATTGGCCGGCTATTGGAGGTGAAAGGAGTCCTCTTAGACATGGGAAGGCCTTCCATGTTAACAAGAGGATGTTGAGCTAACCTCTCTCGGTGCTCGAAACGAGCTTATGCCAAGAGAGCGACACGATGTGGGGAATCGGTGACCAAAAAAAGCATTTGCTTCCTCTCCACCAAGAAGAAAGTTGCCCCCGCAATGCTAAGAAGATCACGCCCCTGCAAAGAAAGAAAATCAAACATGCTCCCCGCCCGCAGCCAGAAGTCACCGCCCGGTAGTGTCACTGCCCGCCGGCAAAGCTAGCCGGTCGAGAAGGACTCACAAATGCCTTCTCCGATCGTCAAAAGGAGGAGAACCGACAAGCCAAGACGGCCGGCTCCTCGAAACAAACACCAAAGACGGCCCCCGCCAAGACTCGAGAGGACACCGCCCAACTGTAAATTCCCCGGGTACAAACCAGAGACGAAGAAGACTCGTCAGCGGTCCGAACAGAGAAACCAAATTTGAGTCGGTTACTCACCTAGCACAAATACAGGAGACTACCGGAGAAGTAGAGTCTCGGATGTAGTTGATGAAAACGCCCAAGTCTGCTGGAGGCGACAAAGCCAGAGGCAACTCAAGACACAATTTTGTTGTAGCTCACACACCAAACAAGAAGAACCAGCCCAAGCAGATAGTGATGTAATGATCCTATCTCCACCTTACCCGACATCCAAAATCGTCTGCGTGAGTGGAGAAAATGGAAGTTGAGCAAGTCAAGGGAACAGTTCCAATGGCTCGAGTTCATAGAAGAAGAAGAGGAATCGCTAAATTTCCTTGGACTAACTATCGTGCCCAAAGACTTGATGAAGACAATCGCTAGACATCCCGCAAATCTACAAGGACAGGGGAGAGAGCAAAGCAAAGTCAAGAAGCCAAGCACGTGAGAAGGCAAGCATCCGTCCTATCTCCGCACTACGTAACACACACATCATCTCCTTGATGTCTTCTCCGAAAGTGACGAGGAACAGGAGAGAATCCGCCACTGAAGAGTTGCAAATGCAGCAAGCATTGCACGAATCAAGAATCCTTCACGAGCAAAAGATCGATGGAGGGACCAGGAGAGTCCTCCGAACACACGGTGAAATCGATCCAATGGGAGTGGTTCAGCAAATAGCCACTGATGTTCTCGCTACCACTTCCCCGACTCACTTGGAAGAAGGCGATAAGGAAATGGCGATGAAACGGGCTAGTGGGGACCCCGGTCGAGCCAACCCCTATTGAAGGTGTGTGCTACCACCGCCCCAACGGCTGAACCATTAATTGCTACAAATGAGTCCGAGACGAGTGACCCCACTCCAAGGCACTCGGTGGTGCGCCGGCCGAGGGGAAACTCCCTCCACTGCAGCAAGGTCGGAGAATCGCAGAGATGACTCCACAAAGAAGCAAGGAGGCGAAGAAGAGATATTACAATCACAAGAAGAACAGCAAGTTGCCATCAACGAAGCTCCAGGCGATTGAGACTGTCTCACCGAGGTGCCAATCGCTGAAGGCTAATGACGCCGCGATGCGATCGAGGCACGAGGAAGGAATGACCACGGGAGTTAACACTGGCGATGAAAGTGCAATCCATGGGGTTGAGACTCCAATGGATGCCATCAGAAGACCCTAAGACACGGTGACATCGTCGAAAGGGAGGACCAAGTGCCTCGCAGAAAGAGAGACCGCCGAGGAAATGAAAGCCCACGGGAGGTTGAGACTTCCGGGGTAAAGAGGCCAAGTAGAGAACATCCCTCCCGCAATCATCGACCCATCCGAGAAAGGAGATCGGCGCACTTCATGATTCCCAGGACAACCCCGATGTCACTTTTCCGGGATCGGGAAGGCGAAGAAGAAAAGTCGAGTCAACCCCATGACAAATCCAAAAGACTCATTGCGGATGTTCCAGGCACGAGCAAGTCTCGATCCCAAGACTACTCGTCAAACTTTTAACTTTGATGATGAGCCACCACTAGAAATCTCATCATCGTCCGATGACGCTCGCCGATAAGGCCGAGGACAAGTCTCATCGAAAAGGAAAAATCATTTGAGACCAACGGTGTTAAGACAAATTGAGGCTCAAAGCAAGCGGGTCTATTTCACAACCAAACCCAATTTGAACCGTAAAACCACCGCTCCGCTCCTCAAGCTACTGGTGGATCGATTCCCAAAAGAACTTCACGCGCACCGCTTATCATCGAACAAATCCCGGTTGGCGGTGATGAATCTTTTGTGGAATCTTTCCTTTCTCACCTTTGGAGATACGAGAACTCCACGAAGAGTCGAAAATGAGCAAGCACGCTATCACGGACCACCTCCTGCTTTTTCACTCGTGCACCGTTGTTCCGGCCCGATTTTGATTTCGACGTTGTATGGCCATCACCGCAATGAAGAATCATTGAAGTTCGAGAAGTGTTCAAGGCAATCTTTTTGAGGTTGAACGGATGGAGAGGCATCAGCCTCTTTGGACATGCGCTGGACAATGAGAGATGCCAACCTTACGGTGACTTGAGAGGCATCACGGTCGAGGATAAGGGAATGGTGGCAACAAAGAAGAATCAATGCGTGTGGAACAGTGAGATACTTGAACCTTGTTCAACAAGTCGGTGTGGAGAGCCGAGAATGTTGATGCGAAAAACGGCCGAGGAACACATTGAGCATATGCATGAAGCTCACACCGCCGAGATCAAAAGGCTGCTGCGTGAGCGTAATGCAAATGATATACAGCGTTTGGAAGAACACATGACGAGAAAATTCAGCCTTCTCACGGGTGAGATGAAGCGATTTGCAGAATCCAACGCTACTCGGATCGAATTCCGTCTTTGCATACAACGCAGCAGACTTGAAGCAGAATTCAACCATCGAAGACTCGACTTCATGCTTGCCAAGATGTTCCGGGGTTCCTCTATCCTTTGATGATGCCAAAAAGGGGAAGAGGAATACCTTAAAGAAAAAAATCAAGTGAAAAAGAAAGGAGAATTTGAGAAGGGAGCGGTGAGAAGGGAAAATCACCGAGGAAATTTTGAAATCGAAGAAAGGAAAATCACGAGGGGGAAGGATCAAAAGATATGACCTTGATGATTGCACAAACCCCCAACAGGGTCCTGTCGGTGACATTATAAGCAAAGCAAACTCCTCGTGACTCGCCACTCCAACACTCTTTGTATCTATGGCCGAGAAGAGAAAAGAAATTGAAGCGGGGATGAAGGAAGTGGAAGGAAGAATGGATGCCAGGGTGATGAACATCTTGAAAGAACATGGAGGCATTCCGGTTGACAGAGACACGTATGTCATTTCGGATGTCGGGACAGAGCCAAGATCGTTGAGTTAATTCAAAACGCTCGAATCTGAAGGATATTTTGCAAATATGTCCATGGCTCAAGCTTGGGACTTGTCTTTGGGAAAAGGGTCTCGCCTTATGTGAAGAAGGCCGACAGACACAGACTTCCGGATCACTCACTTTGGTCACTCGCTAGTCAATCAGTGGGAAGAAGAAGACCCCAAGACAAAGATACGCCAGGTAGAGAGGTAGAGGAAGAAGCGGCAGTGATGGAGGAAGAAGCTTCAGGACCTAGGCCTCGCCAAGAATATCGAATACGTAGATCCAGGAAAGAAAGGAGGGATCTCTTTTGGGCTGGCTTGACCAAGTGGCAAATTTTGCAGTGGCTAAAACTAACGCCGAGTATGCAAAGAGAATAGAAGAAGAAAACAAAAGACAAACTCGGCTATGGCGGGAGAGACAGGGAAAGAACAAGGAAAGATGAAGCCGCCAGGAAGGCATATGAGAAGAAAAAGAAGCGGTGACGACGAGAAAAAGAGGAGAAGAGAAGAAGATGTCGATCAAGATGAAAGAAGGAGACAATGAAGGAGATGAAGTGTTCTTTGTCCAACCCTTCGTGTATTTTATCATGTAAATACATACAATGTAAGTCTTACGTAATAAAGCTATAAATTCTTTATTTTCAAAGATATAGACAAAATGTACTCGATACACCTTGTAAACAGTTGTGTAAAGTACAAGAATGATATGATCAATAAAAAAGATTGATTCGCGCATACATTCTATGTCAATACACTATCTCGTATGTATCTTTGTTATTTGCATCTTTGTATGATTTAAGTTTTGGCATCATCAAAAAGGGGGAAATTGTTAGGAATTTTATTGTTTAGATTTTGACGAATGCCATGTAAAACTTAGAATAGAAAGTTGGCACCCCAATTCTTGTTGTAAAATGCATTATAATGAATAGAGTTGGCCAAGCTAAGTCAAGACAGCCTACGCCCAACATGCAAGAAGACAATCAAGACTGAAGGAAGACTCATTGCGAGACAGTTGAGTATGGCAAGAAGAGTAGACGGGAACTCTCGAGAAGAAGCGGTGAGATGCGGTGAGTGGAGCATCGGTCAAGTCAACTCAAGAAAAGCCAAGTCTCAAGTTGAAGTGACGAGGAAGAGTCATCCATGATTGGAAGTCGACTCTAAGTCACCTGGGGAAAGCAAGGAAATGCGGTCAAGTCGAGATAATCGTAAAAGAACCGTTGCATAAATCAAGAGATTTACTTAAACAAGTAATATCTCCATACCACCTTTCTCGGAGTGCTCGGTCCCGAGCGTGCAACGCAATTGGAATGAACCAATGGGAAGCACTACACCGTGTCGAACTCGAAAAGGTGAAACAATAATTCATACGAGGAAACAAAGAATTCCAAGAAGCGCAAGCCAACGACGCAAAGTGACTTTCAAAAATAAGCCTATCTCTTCAACGGGCAAATTTTTGAAAGTTCACTATAAAAGGCCGAGGAGTTTGTTTGAGAAAAGAGGATGCATGAATGACACATACGTGAGATAGACAAGCACATTAGAAAATCGAAACAATCTCAATCCTCAAGCCTACATTTCAAGTACATCAATCCAACACTTACCCGTGAAGGAAAGAGAACTTCAACTTGAGTTGAAGAGGAAACCTTTGAAAACAAGGGGTCTACTTTCGGGAAGGATTGTAGAAAAGTTCAAGGTTGAACTAAGTCTTAAGCATTTGGAGGGCTTCGTGATCAAATCCAAAGAGCTTGAGCAAGTGAGTCGTGTAGTAGCAAGCGCAAATGCCTGCCTGTGAAGAAGCCGAGTCGCACGAGAAGCCGGTGAGTGATCAAGCGCATCTCCGATCGAGTCCCAAAGGATCAAGTCATTTGTTGTGATCAAGACTTGTATCCGGACTGTTACCACTTTGTAAACCGATCATTACTTAGTGGATTCCTCCGGGAGTTGGAGAAGAGAGGAGTAGAAGAATTACCCCATCTTGAACCTCTATAAAAACTTTTATGTGTCATTTACATTTCAAAGATTTAAATTCTCGCACTTTTAATCGCTTATATCTCACGATAAATTTGCTATCCATTTGATAATTTACAAGTACTAAATCAAGCTCTAATATCTTGCTTAATCAAACTTAAGGGTGTTAAGTCTTCAAGTGAAAAATAAAACCACAAATTGAAGTTAAATTGTAGCCAACAAGTGAGTTACTCCATCAACAAATTTCGGTGAGTCTGTTGAGAGATTAACTCTTGAGTGACTAATTCGATTGTCCATCAAGGACACAGTGTGTGTAGAATTAACTCGTGAGATTTAAAAGGACTAAATCGAAAATTTGGTAAGGTTTATTCAACCCCCCTTCTAAACCTTACACTTACACCCTTGGGACCTACAAGAGGGAACCTCAGCCCGTACAAGAGATTGTGAACATACACAACCATACATCCCTCCGACGGGTGCTCGGGTGCCTCTGCGTGATCGGCAACCAGAAATGAATGTCACCCGGGATCATGTAGGTCTGACGGAGAGCCTCCAGCTCCTGCTTAATCAGCATGTTGGGCTGATCGTTCTGATCCGAGGGACCCCATCCAGCCTCTACACGAAGTAGGGGCCCTCTTACGGGTCTTGGGTCCCCGTATCTGTGCCCCGCTCTCTCATCGACCCCTTGGCCCTGTCTGTGGGCCCCGCAGCCTCGGCGCCTTCAACTGACCTCTTACTGTCACACCTCTGTGGATCCATCTCTTCTACTTCTGGCTGGTTGTTTAAAGGATCAGCGTTTTCCGCTCCTCCGCTAGGTTCTTCTTGGACTAGCCTCGGCTTAGAAACAACACCCTCACAGTAGATGGTGGTCAGAATGGGCTCAAAGATTGCGTGTGTCTACTCGAGCGGAACCTTTGGATCGGAGATACGCTCTGAACTCGAGATCTCAACAATACTGGGAGTGGAAGAAGGAGACCTTGTGGCTGGAGAAGAAGAAATAGAAGGGTTAGAAGGTGGATCTTCAATTTCAACCTCAACGCTGAAATTGCGATTTTGACTATCCTCAGAAAAAGACATTGTTTAAAAAGGGGGAGGAAAAGATGGGATTCGAAGAATACCTAGGTAAACTTGGGGCTTTTGTGCTTTAAAAATCGACCTAAAATCTCTGCTCGCTCTCTGAGATTATTGCTCGGAAAGATTATGAATGCGAAAGTGTAAAATGAAAGGAAAAAGGGTATTTATAGGTTGAATCCCCTCGAAGAACGGTACACCAACTCAAAACGCGTGTCCTTTCAAGTTCAAAAACCGTCAGAAATGTCGCATCCCCACGTTCCGCTGCAGAGGCTCCCCCATCTCTTCGTTTCCAGCGCACATTTGGTCCAACGAAAAAATGCCACGTGTCTGTCATCATGATACCCAAATTAATGCGTCGTTTCAAGCATTAATTGGTAAGCGACAATTGTCAGAGACAAGTGACTTTTAAGGTTTCTTCTTCTCGATTAATACTCATGATTGACATTAAAGTTTAAATCGATTCAAAGAATCCTTTCCTCGGAATTAAACTTGGTGGCCCTTGATGATACCCGAGCCGAGCTGGCAACAAATTAGTCCACGTGGACATTCAGCTAACGCCTGTGTGGGGCCCACAGGACGACATAGACCGAGTTGATGACGTCAACAGCAGAGCTCGTGACGTGGCACGAAGTGAGCTCGGCTCGCTCCAGGTACAATTATGACGGGAGATTTGAAGGATAATCATCCAGCTAAAGAAAGTTGAGTGCCCCATTAGCATAATAAACTGCCACTTGTCAGCATAACAACAAGATGAGTCGACAAGTGCCAAATACTTGGTTAACATGCATGTTGAGGGAAGGACATGTGTCCCTTTGTAATCACTCTAATGTTAGATGTAATGATAATTAAAACCCCACTAATGAGATGGGTATAAATATGTTTCATTTACGAGGAAGAAGGCAAGAGAGATAATAGAGAAAAACACTGGTAAAAGCCCAGCTGTAAAAGCCAAACCGATCAGAGATTTTCTGCTCAACTTCTGATATAAAGTGGCAGAATTAGCCCTCTTCTTGAGTTTATTTCCATTTCAACGTATCAGCCTTGTCATACGTTTTACTTGTTGACCGAAACACTCGTCAACAAAATTTTAGGGGTGTTTTTGTAATTATGTACCTGGAAGTTAATGCAAAACAGGTTATAGAAAATTGTTGTGTGTTGAAAAACGAAATGGTGGATAAGAATTTGACCACTTCCGATGTTTAAAATTGATACATTCGTAAAGAAATGAAACTTAAATAAGTAAACAAAAAATGACGACAATTGACAAATGGTGTTATTTATGCTCATAAATACTCTCGATTAATAAATAGTAAAGGCCCGTTTGAACCAGGTGGCTTAGCCCACCTGGCCACCACAAACAATTGTGGGATAGAGGTCAGGGGTTCAAATCCCTGCTCCATCAAATTGTTTGTGGGGTGGAGGTCAGGGGTTCATATCCCTTCTCCATCAAATTGCTCCCGGGGCATATGCGGTAGTGAAGATTTGGTGGGAACTCATCTTGAATAGCATCCGTGTGGGTTCGATTCGGGGGAGAGATCGTTATTAGTAGATTGGGGGTCGAACATAATTGTTCTCTTTACCAGGAGGATCTGGTTGTCGTCGCCAGACCCCGTCGAAACGGCGATGCGTGCACATCCCGCGGTTTACAAGCGGCAGCAATGAAGAGCGGAATCGTTGTCTCGGGCGTAGTCGGCGTAGCGCAGAAGCCGAGTTAAAAAAAAAAAAAAAAAAAGGCCCGTTTGGGTATGTATGCTTTTTGGTAAAATAATGTCCTCAAATTCAGATTTGGTGGGTCATATGGCTCCCTTTTTGTCTAATCTTGTAAATTGTGTTTAGGATTAATTCTAAAAACATGCCTTCATGGTTGTAATTTCGAAAGTGTTTTTTCATTTTACTACTATTGCGGAAAATGAGTTTATGTTTGTTTTTAGAAAATTTTAGTAGAAATAAAGTTATTTCCAGTTTTTATTTTTTTATGGAAATATTATTTTGAAAACACAACCAAACAAATTTTTATCCCAAATACGCAAATCTTTGTGAAAATACACTACAATTACGCAAAACTATGTCAAAAATACATTTAAAAAACTATAACCAAACATATTCTCATCTAAATAGAAATTTAGACAACAAGCCAAACATATTATCAATTCTCACACTAAAATCAATATAGTTTGAAAATTCATTTTCCAACACTAGAAACTGGAAATTGGACTTGAAAATATATCTATACAAGGTATATTTTCAAGAAATTCTCAAATTTGTTTAACTCCTTCTATTTTTCTATTCCACTCCCTATTTTATTGCATAACATAAATAACACGTGTACATGATAATGCCATAATTGTACACTGTTCATCCAAAATATGGAATAGGGAGTGAAACAGATAAAGTGGAATAAGAGATCTCATCTCTCTTTAAAAGTCTTTAGCAAAAGTTTTTTTTTTCTTTATATTTTTCATTAATCCTTTGTAGGGGATATGATCGAACCCGAGTCAATTGGTTATGACAACACAAATTTCTATCACTGATGATGTTGGACAAAATGTTGAGCTAAGTTGTTAATAATGATTGAGTGAGGGAAAAAAAGGAAAACACATATAATATTGACATGAAAATAACATTAGGACAAACTACAAAGTCCATAATAAAAGTGAATTTAACACAAAATATTTCGAAATTACTACTTAACAGTAATTGTGAAATTTATGGGTGAAAGTGCTATTTTCCAAAATTTTCCATTCAACTACATTTTTAAAATTTCAAATTCAAGGGGCTCATTACTGCATTTACAATTTTTTTAAACTATTCCCATAAATAAGCACAAGAAACACTTTAAATCTAAATAATGTGATTCAAAAATTGTGGGGTGGAGGTCAGAGGTTCAAATTCCTACTCCATTAAATTGCTCCCCCGGGCATATTAAGGGAGAGACTATATTATTAGATTGGAGGTCGACATAATTGTTCTTTTTACCTGAGAGAATCTGGTTGCACTCCCATCGAGAATGGTGTCATACAATGTGACATCCCGCGTCCTTTTACCTGGTGCCAGAATAAATGAGGTGTCGAAGATGTTTCACGTAATTAGGCGTAAGTCGGTTCTGTGTTATAAAAAAAAGCCAACCAAACGGCCCCTTATATCTTTTGTCCTTTTGTTCCTGATATTTTTCTTTTCTCGGTTTTAATGGAGTCGCGTCTTATTCTCGTCAGTCGTCATTTTCATCGTTTTCTAAGACAAGAAAAAGAAAAAACTCAATCGTGCCAAATCCGTCACTGTTAAACCAAATAAATATCATTTCAGCATCTCCGCATTTTCTGAGGCATCTTTTTTACCTCCATCTATACCGACTATACATACATATTTACAATCGACATAATTTTTCTTTTTCCCTTTTCTATAAAAAAAAGTGCACGGTGGAGGCTTTTTGTTGCGTCATTAAATTTTGGCAGCTTGAGCTGCCCCCGCTAACTTCCGTCCCAAATTTTTTGGCTAATAATTCCTCTTAAATCTTCATCTAAATTTCCACTTTCTTTGTGTATTTTTTTTAGACCAAGTATAGCCGCATCTTTGTTCCCATTTACCTGCTTAGTTTGAATAATCACATATTTCGCATCGTTTCTGACGGCGGCGTGCTCCTTGCGTTTCAGGTATTATTTTGCATGATCGGTCAAAACGATTTATGATCGCCAAATTTAATGGTTTCAATTAAAAAATTAGATTCTTTTATAATTGTTTAAATTTTGTGAATTTTTTTGGGTATTTTGTGATTGATGGTTGGTGGGTTGGCCAGAGAATGGGCAAGAATCAAGGGGATTGTGATGTGGCGAAATCTTTTGTTGGATCAGATGATGATCAGGCGGTGGGCTCTCCATCGAGGGAGGGAAAAGGAAAAAGATTGTGGAATAAAGTGAAGTATCAGCTGGTGGAGTACCACTCGTTGCCTGGATATTTGAAGGATAATGAGTACATTCTTGGTCATTACAGGGCTGAATGGCCTTTGAAGCAGACATTGCTCAGCGTTTTTACAATTCACAATGAGACCCTCAATGTTTGGACGTAAGGATTTCATCCGTGATTCTGTTTTTATTGTATTTTGTCGATCTATTTATTGCATGGCGATTCTGGTAATTCAAGGTTTGCTAATTTTGTATGACATTCCTGAATGATATCCTTTTATTATTTTCTTGATGAAGATTACTTTGTTTCTTGGTTGTTCATGCTTCATCTGCTTGGTCTTTCTTTGTCTATGTTCTTGATCATGACAGTATTATATTTCGAAATTGAAAGAGCAGCAGAATAGGAATACATGGATGGTTGTATGAAAAAGGAGGTTTGGAAAGTAAAGGTGCATGCTGAATTTCTTAATTCAAGGTCTTTGCATGCTTAGCCACTGTCATGCAACCAACATGTAGAAAACACGAGTTGTTTAGGAGGGTCGTGATGTTCTTTCTCCAACATCTGTAGACTTTCCAATATCGTATGATTTTGGCACTTCGGTCAAAGAGTGTTATGTATCTAGATGAAATATTGCTGGGTCTAGAGCTGGAGTTTAAGGGTCAAATCAAAAGGCTTAAATTTCTGATAGGGAGCACTGTGATAGGAGTTAGGCCTAAAGGTTTTGGTCCTGCTCTATTTCTCATCTCTTATCATTTTAGGCCTCATTCTTTTGTTACCAAATGTGCTCCTAGTTCCATTCATAGAACTCCAGTTGAGCCAATTTTTAGTATTCTTTATCTTGTAATCTCCTGCACCAAGATCCCAAGTGTTTATAAGGGCAGAGGTTCAAGAAACGACCACATGGTTCCATGGACTGCAACTATAAGATTTACACTGACCATAAAAAGCTATTTTTCCCTATTTTGAACTTCTTATGGTGTTTGTGCACTTGCCAGTGTTCCAAGTCACAAAACTGCCATGGCAAGGAGAAGTAAACGGTGGCAGATTATCGCATAGCTTTTGGATGAATAGTGTTAACTAATTTTGGACAAATAATTGATACTATAAACTTCATGCCACCGACCCCACATAGTGGGACTAAGGTGCAGTTGATGATGATGATGATTTTCGACATGCTGTTTCATATTAAATGCTGAGACTGAACTGAAGTATCCTTGAAGGGCATTTACCTGAGATCTTGGCACATTTTTGTTCTTGTTTGGGATTCTCATTTGATAGCCTGAAGTTGTTGAACAAACAGGGATATGTTTCTTGTTGTGTCCTATGTCTTGGATAAGGCACTGTTATATTGAATTGCCGGATATGTTGTTTGTTGTCCTGATTGCTGTTATTTTGTTGCTGCTGCTATGCTGGTGGTGATGCCGTTTTACTTTCTCAGTATGATTAGATATTTTATCTAACTTCCCATCATTGATCCATTATCTTTCTCCTCTGCAGGCATTTGATAGGGTTCTTCCTTTTCCTATCTTTAACCATTTACACTGCTATGAAGGTTCCAAATGTTGTGGACCTTCATAGACTACAGAATTTCCCTGATGTGCTGAGAAAAGCTGATTTTCAGAAACTGCACACAGAACTTATTACTTGTCTCCCATCCTTGCCACATATGCCCGATTTGCAGAGACTCCGAGAGGAGTTAAAAACTTCATTGCATTCAATGGACTTGCTACCATACTTGTCTAATTGGCACATTATGGAACTCCTCTCTAACTGTATACCGGAGAGTCTTTCCCACAGTAACCACACTGATGCCTGTGTTCTGGTACTCTCTTCTTCCTTTATGCAGTTTGCTTTTCTCTAACTTGTGGCTTACTCTTTTGTGATACTTTCTTCTCATCTTTTGGGTGCAGTTGGGGCTCCACGGGCCTAAACAGTTAAAATCTTAATTTATAATTTCACAACCTACAAATCAGAGGTTGTCACTATGTGTTGATTCAGTTGAAAGCCGCATGAATTGATGTGATAGTTTGTAAATAAAATAAACTGAAATTTCCCATACATTGTTAAAGCGTATTTTCTGTGTCAATGTATGGTCATAACCTATAGCAAACAGATAATATTGTTGAAAGCTGACTCATAATATTTCATATGCATAGGTTATGTCTAAGTAAGATTGGTGAAAGTCATTTCCATGGCCTATATTTATGCATTGATCTCCTCACTTTATTTTGCTGTTTGTTTTATCTTTTTTGATTTTTAAGGAGTACCACTTTCTTTTGCATGTGAGTCTGTGACGATCCTGATGAATAGATTATGTAGATATCCACTTTGCATTAGCCAAACACAGCTTGACTGCACAGAAAATTTGTGGGGTCAAAACTTGTGGGATTCTGCTAATCTGATGGTCAAAATAAGATAAAAAGAGTTTCTTGCATATGATTCTGGTGAATTCCTGCAATACTACTTTTCTTCTGGTTTAGGGTCGGGAGCATTTAAGTGGTGGTGATAATGGTTTCTTTGATCAAGAGCCTGGTTTTTCTTTTATAGATAAAGTAGAATGTTAGTTTTCAATGCCAGTTGAGGATAATTTTTATGCAGTATCCCTTACTTCTTGTGACCCCTCTACTATTCTAAGAAACAATTTCTGTCTTTTGTCAGTGCTTCTTGCATGTATTAACTATTAAAACCATTCTGATATAAACACGCCTTGATGTTGTTATGAGTCACTGCAATGGTTTTTACTGACCACTGGAGTTGCTTGACTAGGCTTTTTCATGACAGTTCTAGCTGAAATGTTTGAGCTTAAGCCCATTTTTAAGGTCATGATTTTCTTGAACAACTTATATCCATTTATTATTCTTAGGCATCGTAATGTGCCCCTCAAGTTCATTATATCTTGGCTTCTTGATGACCTACTGATTTTTATGACTTATGAGTGCACTAACGTGCTTGTCCGCATGCAAACATGCAAATTATCTTACTTTTGAGCCTATGACATATGGGCACTGGTGGCATCCCATTCATTTTCTGTCTCTGGATTTAATCTCTTGACAAAATTGTGTAAAACAAAGTTCAAATTGTGATTGTTGACATGTATATGCAGAGTTTATTATCTAAAATTTATTCAGATTATCTGATGAATATGAATAAATAACCTTGAGATTGGTATATACTCGGTAGGTGTGGCCAAATGGAACCGGTTCATGGAACCGGAACCGGGTTCCAAACCGGAACCGGAACCGTGGTCAACGGTTCCTAAACCGTAACCGTGGTCAACGGTTCCAAACCGGAACCGGAACCGTGGTCAACGGTTCCTAAACCGTAACCGTGGTCAACGGTTCCAAAACCAGAACCGGAACCGTGTAGGCCGGTTCCGGTTCCTAGATCTCAAAAACCGTTTTTTTTAAAGTTAAAACCAACAATCTTGTTTTAGTAATACATGCTAGAAGAAATGTTAAATGTTTATTATGATGTTTTATTTTCGTAACTACATGAGATACGTTTTAGACCAAATGTTTGTGTTTAACTACGTGAACTTTAATTCTTCTATACTCTAATAGTATATATAGATAGTTTAATATTAAGTATAAAACTTTATTGAATATTAAAGCCAAGTCTTTTTCTTTATTTTCCTTTTTTTCAACTGAAATTGATAAACTATTTTAAGAAATCAAAAAATTATCAAAAGATAAACAAACGGTTCCGGTTAAAATCGGAACCGGAACCGTGGAGGAACCGGGTTCCGAACTGGATCGGAACCGTCGGTTCCGGTTTTGGAACCGGAACCGTGAGGCAACGGTTCCGGTTCCTCCGTAATGAGGAACCGGAACCGGCGGTTCCGGAACCGTGGCCACCCCTAATACTCGGGAGAAGTTGAACATGCCAATAAATGGTATTTGCTTATTTTTATGAATCTCTGGCATCCGTTGTTGAGTTCACCCCCTTGAATGAAAGAAGAAAGTTTGCCTTTACATGCTAAATTATGGTTATTGAAGTTGTTCTTGGGTTTTCCTTTGGAAATTAGGTTGTGCAATTGCTGCACTTTTTTATAATGCAGCTAAAATTAGGAATAGTAGCCATCATAGAATTTTACTAATTAGAGATTGATGCCAAATTGCTCTTTATTTCCATGCATATATGCAAGTAAACACTTGCATTTCACTGAGACAGCTTGATTTGTGACTTGTTGGCATGTGATTTTATTAATTTTTATTCACCGAGTTGCGAATGAAAATTTACTTGGTTTGGGTCAAGACACTTCCTTTAGAATTGCTCCTTGTTGAGCGTTTTTTTTTTTTTTTTTATGACGGGGGAACCCGCAGCCGTTACTCTTACTCTTTGGTGAGCGTATTGATAATAGATATGGTGGAGAGGGAAAAAATAAGAAGTAAAACAGAGTAGACAAGAGAGTGATTTTAAATAGAAACTGATTATGATGAATTGTTATGAGCTGAGTGCACCATACATGAAAAATGTGGAATTCCTTTTTTTCACAATGAAAAGTAAAGGGAATGGTAGTCTACAATGTTATGAATAACTATTTTGGTATTTAAGACACTCTACAGTTGTGAGTGTCATCGTTTCCTCTAATGATGGAAGAAGTTTTATTAATTGTTAACACGATTTGCATTGATTAATCATTTGCAGCGTAGCATGAAAGAGGACTTGGCAAACATAATAGCACCATTGTTGGTAAGGCCAATCACGCGTTGGCCGTTTTTCGCTTTCTTAGGCGGGGCCATGTTTTGCTTGTTAGCCAGCAGCACATGCCACTTACTCTCCTGTCACTCCGAACGCTTATCTTACATCATGTTAAGGCTCGACTATGCGGGAATTGCTGCCCTCATCTCAACATCCTTCTACCCACCCGTCTACTACTCCTTCATGTGCTATCCATTCTTCTGCAATCTCTACATGGGTTTCATCACTCTACTTGGAATTGGGACAATCTTGGTATCCCTTCTCCCCGTATTTCAAAAACCCGAATATCGCAATTTCCGAGCATCACTATTCTTCGGGATGGGATTTTCCGGAGCGGCACCTATCTTACACAAGCTTATCTTGTTCTGGCACCAACCTGAGGCGCTCCACACGACGGCATATGAAGTTTTGATGGGGTTATTTTACGGTATCGGGGCGTTGGTTTATGCGATGAGAATTCCGGAGAGATGGATGCCAGGGAAATTTGATATTGCTGGGCATAGCCATCAGCTTTTTCATGTGCTTGTTGTGGCGGGGGCTTATACGCATTATCAAGCCGGGCTTGTTTATCTGAGGTGGAGGGATTTGCAAGGGTGCTGAGAGTTATAAAGAAGTTTAGTAGTTGGTGGTAATGGTATGCTTTGGCATGTTTAGAGTCAGTTTAAGTGTACATGTATGCAGTATGCAGTAAGAATAAGAATATTGCTGTTATTGTCATGTGTAACTACTTGTAAGTGGATGGTTAGAATGCTGAACTGTTGTTAAATGATTAAAAATGAAAAATGATATTTATGGTAGTATATTTTTCATGTCTTTTGAAATGTGCTTGCTAATACTGAGTGTGTTGTGGTTAATTTAGGGGATGATGGTATCAGAATTTGGTATGTAGAATCAAAATATAGCAATTATGCTATTCAGCCTATTCGTTTTTTAGCTGAATCATGAAAAATATGGTATAGCAATTAATTCGTTTGGTTGTGCTTTGAACTAAAATGAAAAAAATGTAAGAAATCTAAAAACATGCTCTCGTTGAGAGAGAGCTCGAACTCAAGACCTCCCGCTTACTAAACGGGTGCTCTAACCAACTGAGCTACGAGAGCTTTTTTGGTGGTTGTCGCACCGATATTTAATTATCTATTAGAAGTCTTCTTATCTCAAGATTTGTCTACCAACGAGTGCTTTTATTTTTTTCTGACTTTTGCCCCACTTTTTGGTCATGAAATAAGTTTCATTTAATTTGGACCACGTCCATAAATTTCCTACCACAACAATTTCTAGCTGAATAAATGCCCACCAATTTTGATATTCATAAGGAAAAAAACACGTGTCGATTTATCAATTATCACATCTTAGCTTTTTCTATTTTTCTTTGTGCAATACCTCATGAACTTAATATTCTTTTGAATAAATTCTAATTTAGAATGTTCGAACTTAGTCGTTTTGGAGTATAAATCTTGCGACTGAATTTTGCAATTGGGAGATCGCACGTTCCCATTTGGAAGAAATAATAGATGTTGATAATACCTGAGCCGAACTGGTAAAATTAATCCCACGTGGCCATCTAAGACTCGATGACGTGGACCGATTAAGTAATGTGGACCGACCAAGACCACCCCCACCCGAGCCGAGGTGCCAAACCGAGCTCAGCTCAATGGAGAATGGTAATTCAATATTCCTTCAGTCAACAACATCTCTCCACTTATAAGTCGAGTCAATCCACCAGTGGCCGACCAATGTAACACCTGTCAACGCATCAACATGACAAGTTAATACGCACTTTCCAATGCATGACCACCATACACCTCATACACTACAAGAGGAGGACAAGTGTCCCACTAATATTTGAGATATAATAATTATTAGCCACTAATGTATTAGTATAAATAGACCTCATTTATGAGGAAAAAAAAGGGAAAAAAAAGGGAAAAAAATAGGAGAGAAAAATGGTTATGTGGCTGAGAAAATTCAAATTGAGTGTGTAAAACCGACCAGAAACGGCCTACTCATCTTTATCAATAAAAAAGGCAGTTCAGCCACTTTACATATTTTCCAGGTGGTTAATTTCCTTTTTATACTCACGCACATTTATCTCTTCGTCTTGTTGATCGAATAAAGGCATAAACAGATGCATTAATTATTACGGGGGTGTCCCCAATCATGGAATTTAATGAAATTTAAAATTTCATAACATTCTAGGTGTCTTCAATTTGGATATTTATGGAATCCATTAAATCTTGATGTCCTCAACTTGGATTTTAATGGATTCCACGAAAACCCAACATCCTCAAATATTCAATGAATTCCATGGATTTCTTTTATAAATAGATTTGGGTGGAATTCTAAGTTATATTTGTGAAGGACAAATTCTCACCTTCCCCCCTCAGAATTCAAATTCCATTTTTCCACCAATATTAATAATAATAATAATAATAATAATAATAATAATAATAATAATAATAATAATAAAGATTGTCTATGGTAAAAAAGAAAAATAACATATTTTCTCTCGTGTACTTCTCGCATATTCGCTACTAATCTCGACATTTCAACATAAGTTCTACCCAATTTTGTGAATAATCATTGTATAGTTTATTTAAGTAATTATTTCATATTTTGACAATTTAAAATTATATTTTGGGATAATTACAAAAAAAAAACTTGAGGTTTGGGCTAATTATAAAAAAACCTAGATATTTTTTAAAATTACAGAAAATCCCTTGAGGTTAGATTTCGTCTTACATTTTCTCCTTCATAAGCAAAATATATTGCAAAAACCCTCTTATATCTATAAAATATTTATAATTACACTCTAAAATTTAAAATATAATCAAACTTGAGGTTTTTCTTTTTGTTTTTGTAATTTTAAGATATTTCTTGTTTTTTTTTTATAATTAGCCCAAATCTTTATGGTGTTTTTGTAATTATCCCTTTTACCTTTGTAAATTTTATGAAACTAATTTTTTTGTTATTGACTTTATTTGAATATTTACATATCTTTTTTATTTTTTTATAATCATGATGTTATGCTACTAGATTCATAAACAATCATTAATTATATTTTTTATATAATCCAATATAATCCATTAATTCTATTAAAATCTACATAATTCCGTTGAATAAAATTCCATTAAAATCCAATGGAATCCATAGAATTCTCTAAAAATCTATGAAATTCCATTGATTAAAATATCCTTCAAATTCTATGTTGGGGACACCCTCCTTAATGTCTATCAAGTCCATAATGAAGGTGAACATGACTATGTTGATTAGGCGACACCCGGATTTGAACTATGACTATGGTGCATTACAATTTCAATTTTGTTTTTGTTTATTGGAAAAAATCTCTTACCATATGTATTCTACAAAAATAATGCACCCGAAACTATAAATCAATGACCACTTCATCATTTTTTTGTTATTGAAGATAAAAGAACAATAGAGAAAAATACCTACACGATTAGGATTTTATTTAATTAATAATTAATTTACTCACAAAATTATTATTTTAAATTATATTTTAATCTACATCTTATTTGATTAATATGAACCCAGTAACGGATACCAAAGAACTCGAGACCTCCGCTTTTGGGTATTATTTAGGGGCAGGGGTGCTATAGGATTTAGGAAACATGCCCTGTGAATATTATATTATGTCACTCGTGAATTACAAAAATACATTTGAAGGATTATTTACTAAAAAAATTAAAATTTTGAATATAAACATATATGGATTAATTTTTATTATACAAATTGCACATATTGGGAAATATTTGTATACTTATTACAAACCTAAAAAAAGTATTTGTACTTCAAAATACATTTACAATTTCATTTTTTTTAACTAAATTAAATTTCAAAAATTATCTTTATGATTTACCCTTCGCACTCGAGAAATTCTATAGCTGGACACAAATTACAAGCGCATAACAACTTTAATGATTGGCAGTTTAGTGACATATCTTTGTCTCATCTTATTTTAATTAAATTACTACAAAAAACAGTAAACCTGACAATAATAAAAAACCAGCTCAACTTGATGACATTATTTCATTAAAATAATCATCTGCCAGAGCAGACAGCATCTATGTCATTTTCATTTCCAATATATTTCACCCCTTTCCTTGCATATTAATTATTAACTTAATATTATACTCCTATAAGATAAAGAAAATTATTGAGGAGAATAATTTATCTGTCATGCCAAATTGCTTTGTACAGTGTACAGATAGATGGAGTCAAGGTAGGCTTGACTAAATTCAAGCATTCTTCTTAGTGAAGTAAAAAATAATTGTCAAATATCAAACTTCGTCACTCTTTTGTCTAATTTGACAAACACAAAATCCCAAATTAAATAAGATTTTGTTGTGCTTAAACTCAGACGCGACGTAATGAAATCTTGATTAAAAGTTAAAATTGCACCCAAAAAAAGAAAAGGGTTCCTACCGACGGAAAAAAAAAAAAAAAGCAAGTGACGAACCATATTTTATGATTCAGAATGGCCCATTTACAATTTCTAACTATTTATAAAAATAAAATTATGTTTATAAATTATACAATGAAAATCATCGATTTTATATGGATGTATTTCTAAGTCCAATTTTCAATTTCTAGTGTTGGAAAGTGATTTTTCAAACTTTAATATTGGTTTTCGTATGAAAAATGATAATATGTTTGGTTTGTTGTCTCGATTTTATGTTTGAAAGTGAAAATAAAGTATGTTTGTTTAAAATTTTTGATGTGTATTTTTTATATAGATTTACGTGAATGTAATGAAAACTTGTTTGATTATAATTTTTGAAGTGTGCTTTCAATTTGCGTTATTGTAGTGAAAAATTATTTGGTTATAGTTTTTAAGTCCATTTTCACATAAACTTGTGTGATTGTATTAAAAAAATTATTTGGTTGTGTTTCCAAAAGAATATTTCCATAAAAATGTGAAAACTGGAAATGACCTCATTTCCATTGAGAATTTCCCTAAACAAACATAAACTCAGTTTCTGGAATAGTTGGAAAATGGAAAATCTTTGTTGGAAATACGATCATACATTTCATTTTTTACGTAAAACATCCTAAACATATAATTTCAATTTCCAACCATATACACTACCTTGCATCACTCATCAGTCATTATACTCATTTTTTTATATCTAATTATATATGTGAGACTCTTCATTACCAACTTTATCTACTTAAAATATTATTAATATTTGATTATATCTATCTAATGGGACTCACCACCTACAATCTTACAAATATAATATTATATATTCAATTAAAATATTCAATAACTATCAACTTTTCAAATTATTATATACATAAAATACTACTTCAAAACAAATCAACCAAATATATTCTCATTTTCAAACCTATATAAAACTCATTCTCATTCATTTATCCAAACATAATTCCAGTTTTCACACGAAAACTAATAAATTCTCAAAATTCGTTTTTACACTAGAAATTGGAAATGATCAATGAAAACATAACCATACAAGACCTATATTATCTCCAAAAATCTTTTTCAAATTAATTAGTACGTACAAAAATAATTATATGTATATGTCATCATTTAATTTATCAATTACTCTGATTTTGACGTTGTGATTGTTGTTGTGTATAATATATAGCGTTAAAAATCATTTGGACGTTGAGATTGTTTTTGATTATAACAGCAAAATGAATATTAATTAAACTGAAAGATGTATCCTTCAGTGAGTGACTATTCTATGAGAATGGGTTTTTGTTTTCGTAACAAATGTGATCGTGATTAAGAGTTGTGATTTTCAATAAAACAAAGAGATGGTTAGGAAGGATGTTCAATCAAAATAGCTTTCACCGTAAAAAAAAAAAAAAAAGGTTCTAAATTCTTCCAATTTCTCTCTTGGGTTTTTACTAACGCTTCATTTGGATGAATTGATTTAACGTTGATGATTTCAAATATATAATAACAAATCCATTTACTTGTTAGAGTAGGGTGCTCTGCACTCCAATTAGAATTGGATTTATCCTACTTGTAAAAATAATTTTATTGGAAATTATATTAATATAAAGACATTTTTCTTTATCTTATGTTTTGCATTTATTATTTAATTGCTATCAGAGGTATTGCATCATTGAAAACATAAGGAAAGCAATAAGCTAATACTACTGAATATTCCATTGATTGAGTGTTAATGAATACATCAGCTGAATACAATATATAAAGAGAAGAGAAGGATCTAGAATAGGACACATGTTACTATTCCATTGGATAGCATGGAGAATATTCTAACGGTTATGAAAATGTGGCAGCTGTCATCATCAGCTAATGATTAGTACTAGGTACAGAATCCAAGGGAGAAAATGATTGACACTTGGCAGCTGATCCAAGCACAACAACATGATATTTTTGAGTGTTAACAATTGCTCATAGATAAAGTTCTTAGATCATTTTAAGCTATGGGGTATGGTTGCGCATTTGATGGCGATCATGGAACATACGCCAAGACTTTGATCTTAAACTAGTTCAAGTCAATGGGTTTTTCAAGATAGGACGTTCAATAACCCCGTAAGACTTGTGTATATGATGCATGCTCGTGAGACGAGAATGTTACATTCCATTAACATTAGCGTTGAGACGCAAATGCATATATGCGGGTGCTTGTTGGCGAACAAGTTCACTGAACACGACCCAATGAAAATTCTTATATGGAAACTTTGTTTGTCGAATAAGAATTTTCATATTGCAATAATAGTACATGATTAATCCTCGTACTTGAGGCACGACAAGAAAGCCTTGTGTCTATCGTGCAATACTTTGATTTATCTTTTGATTGCTTGACAATCACAAAGGAGTATTTTGGGTATTCTTGACCGATGTACATGGAGGCTTGTCGTGGCCTACATAGAATTCGACACTTGTCTTTTGACAAGGAATTTTCGTGTTTTCGTAGTTTGTGATTCAAAGACTCTTGGCCAAGGCACGATGAATTTGATTCATAAAAGAATCACTAGAACTTGAAATGGAATCACAGTTATTAAATCAATTGGGTTTCGATAAATCCATACCCAAGATTTAATCGGGAAATTAGTTGTCGAAAGGATTTTACATGTATGCAATTGCAATTGAAATAAGTTTACTCGTTATTTCACCTAATACTAGGTAATCATGCTACTTGCTAGATGTTACCATGATTTGTAGGTTCTTGAAATTAAATAGTTAATTTCAAATATATTAATTTATATGATTAATTAGTAGAATAAATTATTTTATTTGAAAGTTACAAAAGTTGTAAGCCTGCAACTAGTATTAGTTGTGAACCTAAAAGGGTCACACATAATTTTGATTGTTGACATTTCAAAATTGATAAATTCAATAGTTGAATACAATTAATTTAATTCAATTGTTAAATTAAATATTTAATTAAATAATTTGATTATATAATTAAATCTAATTTGATTAGAAGGCCCAACAAAAGAAATATAATATATTAATTAATCAATTGGGTTGATTAATTTAGGCTTTGGGTATTGATTGGATTTTGAAGTCCAAACTCATACCATAATCTAGTAGGCCTAATTGTAGAAGCCTACTTGATAAGTTGAAGATAAATAAATAAATAAGATTTGTTTATATATATGTGATATATAATTTTATATATATATATATGATATATATATATATATATATACACTTAAGAGAGAAAAAAATAATAACTTGGTTATTAGTCACAATGTACACGAGCAGTTTCTTTTGCCAATGTACATGGCAGGTGTTAATGCCATTAAGGCATTAAGTGTGGTGGGTTTTAGTAGTGGGTAGTTACTACTTGGTGATTAAGAAAAATATTTAAGGTTTTTTCTTAATTGAACTACACACCAATTTTTGAAGAAAAAAGGTAGCATGTTCGTGTGTTTTGAGGAAGAAAAATAATTAAGTGTTCGTTTGATTTCTTCTTCTTTTTTCTCTCAAAATATTTATCTTCAATTATTGTGGATAACAATTAATTGATAATTATTCATCCACACAATTTATTCTTCAATTAATTGTTGATTGTGGAATTAATTTTCTAGTCCACTATCAATTCGAAAAATGGAATAAATTTTACTAGCGAAAGATTCATTCTGGTGTCTACAATCAAAAGGTGAACTCGATTAGAGGGGAGACGTTTGAATCCCTATTGGCGAGCATTTGGAGTTTGGGTGATTGCCACATATCCGGGAATTGATTCCCTCTCAATCTTCGCTAAAAGGAGAAGACTCTACGAGGGTAATTTTCTTTTATCACTTACGAATCAAAATTTGTATTCTCGCATGATAACGAAAATGTCGATCGTTAAAATCTCTACGTGAACCTATGGGGTTAGTGTTTATTGTGATGAATGCAATAGTTTTAATTAGATTAAAATTTTTTAAATTTCCGCTGTGCGAACCCCGTGTGGTATAGCGAAGCCAACAGTGGTATCAGAGCCACGGTTTGCATTTTCGTTATTAGATTTTGATTCGTTTGATGTTTATTTGATAAGCATGTTGTAATTATTAAAATGTATTTTAATAATTATTTTGTGTGCGATAAAAATGTTTTATTCGATTTATGCATGGGATAAATTGAATTCTGTGATTTCTTATGAAGAAAGTGATTGAATCACGATTTTGACTCTAATGTTAAAAGGTAATTAAATATGTAATTTTGAATTTCTTTTTAAATTTGCAAAGAGTATTGATTGATGGGTTTCAAAATTTGATTAATCAACTGACAATGTTTGCAAATGTTCAAACACTTTTGAAGCTTCTGAACATAATTCAGTTATTAGGGGTTTTAATTTACAATGAGTTTATAGATCGTGATTCAATATTTCTGACAAAATTTTAAAGTTTTGATATTCAGTTTTGAAATTAAATAGTTAGTTTCAAAATTAATAAAATAGTTTTTTATGAATAATCAAAATAAGATTTATCCCATAATTAAATCAACACACAAAATTGGTAAATTTATATGCTTTAAATTCATGTGATGGATGTTTTAGCATTATTTATTTAGGGATGATCATGAGCCTATGACCAATGTGATTGGATGTGTTTTATTACTTTGGGTTTTTGGGGCCTGCGAGCCTCTTATTCTATTTTTGTAAGTTCTTTAAATTTCCGCATTGAGAGCAGACTAGGTGGTAAGGTTTTCCATTTATTGTAATTGGAGGACGTTCGATGATAAAGGCCCACGCCTGTGTGGGTAGATTTTCACAAATGTAATAGAATAGGAGACTCAAGGCCCATGCGTGTATGAGTACATTAATAAAATGTAATAGAAATAGTAGTTCTATTTATTTTGCCCCTTAGATTGACCACAAACCCATTTTTGGCTCAAATAGGTCGCATAGGCTGACCATGATCATCCCACCACTTTTTGCATAGGATGCATGTTAGATTTATTTAATATTTTGTGCTTGCGCTCATATAATGAATTGCGTTAAATAAAAACCCACCTAGTAATTAGGTTGATGAGGTCTTGAAAAGAAAACTCCAAGTTTTTGAACTTAATAAGGAATTTAATTTTAATCAAACAAAATGGACAAGCTATGTTGGACATATCGTTCCATGCCTTCCATCAAACGTAGACGACATGGCGATGCTACCACACTTGGTCACTGGCCATGAGCCGTGGAGTGGCCTTGTGGTGGAAAGTTGTGATCCCACCTACCAAACATTGAGATGTTTGTGGGATGGACTCGTCTTTATGTTGGCCACGAGTCGTGGGATATTTTGATGCTCCATCTACACAAAGGTTTGATGGGTTATGTTTGACGCTTAGTACCATATAGGCTCATAAAATTGGGGTATATGCGAAAACGTGAGGCAAAATAATCTTGAGGGTTGTATAATTGATACAATTGTCAAAGAGTTGACTACCAATGGAAATATCTCATGGGCTTATAAGATTGGGGTGTGGAATATTTCTATTGGGCTTCAAGCCCATTAAGAAAATTAGATTTTCCGAATTTTATTATGGGGTTAATAAAATTTGAATAAAATAGTGGGAGACATTTAATATTAAAGACCTTATATTGAATGAATATATTTTCCATAGTTTACTCATTTTCTGCTTCGTTTATTTTTGTAGATATCTCTAATAAAATAGCTAAAAATCCACTTGCATCCATACTTGAGCAAAACAAATTAACTGGCCCAAATTTTGTCGATTGGTTGAGAAACCTAAAAGTTGTCCTTCAGTCAGAGAAGAGGGCTTATGTACTTGACAAAGTGCCTCCTCCACCTCCTGAGGATAAGACATCAGATGCCTATGGAGAATATCTCCGTCATATCGATGACAATCCTCGTGCTCGGTGCTATATGTTAGCATCGATGTCAAATGAGTCTGCAGAGGCGAGAATGAGGGTCTAGATCATCTTCTTGAGATCCTTATTTGCCTACAAGAGTTGTATGGTGAAAGAACCGGACAAATGAGATATCGATATCGAAAGACCTTTTCGGAGATGTCGATGATCGGTGGCTCTTGACCCAAGACCATGGGTCAAGATGATAGCTCTCATTGAAAGGCTCTCGTCCCCTTGGAGTCGTTATGGACAATGAACTCTATGTGGACCTTTTTTTGCAATCTCGCCTCCTCATTTGACACATCTGTTGTCAACTTTAACATGCACTCCATGGAGTAGTGTCTCCCTGAATTGGTGAACATGTTAAAGACGGCTGAATCCACTATCAAAAAGGATAAACCTGTCTTGCTTGTTGGATCCACTTCCGGATCAAAGACTGCAAAGTCTAAGAAAAGGAAATGGAAAGAAAAGGGTTCCTCTAAGCCCAACAAGAAGGCAAAGGACAATGGCAAGAAAAAGGTTAATTCTCAAGCCAATGACAAATGTCATAACTGCGGCAAAATGGGGCACTGGAAGAGGAATTGCAAGGAGTACCTTGCGGCAAAATGACAAATGATTTGTAGATAATGACAAGAAGCAGAAAGCTTGATAGAGAGGAGACGGTCCTTAGGATGGGGAATGGAGCAAGAGTTGTTGCATTAGCTATAGTGTTTATTGTGATGAATGCAATAGTTTTAATTAGATTAAATTTTTTTAAATTTCCGCTGTGTGAACCTCGTGTGGTATAGCGAACCCAACATTACTTTGTTTGGGTACAAATAAATTTCAAATCCTTAGCTCCATTGTAGTAAATTTAAAGTTGTGTTTTTTCCCCCGAAATGATAGTATATTCAGAATTCAAAACAATATTACACTGTCAACTGGCATAAAGACCAACTTGATTAGACATATATTGTTGGAAAATTTAAGCACAAAACAGTAGGGATTATTTCTATTAATCCAGGAACAAGCAACAATAAAATAATAACAAGCCGAAAAGTAAATAAGAGTCAAGTTTAGGATAGCCTGGGTCGAAGCACGCCGTAGCGCTCTCTTTAGAGAGGAAACGCCCTCACTGCACTGGTAAATTTGTTGATAGCACGTCCCCCTCCCAACATTCGAAAACCTGTTGATTCTATCGTGTGCAGCGAAGAGAATCCCAAACCACTTGTGAACTCAATGCTCAAATCAATGGATGAAAATTAAATATTCGACTGGAAAAACAATTTTCTATGATAAGGGAGATGAACTTTATTTGTAGAAAATGAGAGCTTAATGTTTTGGAAATGTAGAGGAAAACTTTTCGTGAGATGGCGTCTGTGATATGAGCAAAATAAGAACTGAGTTGTTTTTCTTTGTTTTATAAACCAAGAACAAAATGACATGCTTAAAGAATTATGGCCTGCTTCTATTTATAATAAAGAGAAGGTAATAACCCACTCAACCATGTTGACCACAAAATTAGGGAAGTGGGATTGACTAGCCATTAATGGCTCAAGTAAAAATAGGGGTTTAGTTTTAAATCAATAATAAAAATATTATCCAACATTCCCCCACATGATTTAAAACTCAGAAAAAAAAATTTAGAACATTAAAATGAGCATATAATACCTTGTAATAGGTGTAGGTACCTTCCAGGTTTGAACCTCACTTAATGTGAATGTACTATCACCTATAGAACAATAGAGACATGAATGTCTTGATCTAAGTCCTTGTGGCTAGATGAAAATACATCACACACCACGATATGAGTAAACATGGTGGTTCTATCAGTGGTGCGCTTTCCGGTCATGCGCAGGAATCTTGTATCATGAACGTCATTAGAGAGTAGCCTACACCCCCACAGTGGCGACCCCACCACCACGTTCATTTAGGTGAATCCTCCAAGGGTGACTTGTGACCAACCACCCCGCAAAATTATGCCTTTGGATTCATTAAGAGATAATCTCAACCTCAAAAGTCACATAAAGAGCACTAAACACCATAGGAATGGGATTCGGAATATTTTCGCAATGATAAGTAATTTATTAAAATATTGTGCTCTTCCAAGCCACCCCTTTACAGTTTCGTTTGTACCCGATGAACTTCGTTCATGGGATCGCCATACCTCCGAAGACGGGTTTCCATTGTGGTGACTTAATTAATAGGCTCCAATCCCATTCCCCTCGATGATTGTAAAACTTGCTGACGCGCCAGTCCCTTTGTGAGCGGATCCGTATTGTTGTTTTCAGACCTGACAAAATCCAAAGAAATAACACCATGAGAAATTAGATGTCTAATTGATTTATTTCTCACAGTCAAATGCCTTCTTTTCTCATTATAATTTTTGCTTTTAGCTCTAGCAATTGCCACTTGACTGTCACAATGTAAAGAAATAGGAGGAATAGACTTAGGCAAAAGAGGAATATCATTTAAAAAACTTTTAAGCCATTCAGCCTCGGTGCACTTTCGGCATCTAATGCAATTAACTCAAACCCCCATAGTTGACCGAGATATTACTGATGCGCTTAGCGAGACTTCCATGATATTGCTCCACCTGCCTATGTGAATACATATCCACTAGTTGATTTTGTTTCCTCTGAATCAGTGATCCAATTTGCATCACTGTAACTTTCTAGAACATCAGGAAAACCTGTGAAGTTAATAGCATAATCAATAGTCCCTTTCAAATATTTAAACAATCTTTCCAATGCATCCCAATGGGAAGTATTAGGACTATGAATGTATCTTGCTAATCTACCAACATCATACGTAATGTCCGGTCTAGTATAATTCATCAAATGCAATAATGATGCAATAATTTGAGAATATTTAGGTTGAGAAACACTAGCATTTCTCAACTTAAAACTTAGATCATAAGGAGTAGATACCAGATTCACACTAGAATAATTAAATTTATTCAATAATTTTTCAATATAATGAGATTGTGACAAAGAAATAGAATCACCATTTCTAATTATCTTTATCCCTAAAATAACATCAACAGGACCAAGGTCTTTCATATCAAAATTATTAGACAAGAATTTTTTGGTATCATTAATAACATGAATGTTGCAACCAAAAATTAAAATATCATCAACATACAAGCACAAAATTACACAAGTATCATTCACAACTTTGATATAAACACACTTATCACCTTTATTAATATACAAACCATTAGAAATTATAACACTATCAAATTTCTCATGCCACTGCATAGGAGCCTGTTTTAATCCGTAAAGAGATTTAACAAGCTTACATACTTTCTTTTCCTCATAAAAGCCACAACAAAGCCTTTAGGTTGATTCATATAAATTTCCTCCTCTAAATCACCATTTAAAAAGGCAGTTTTTACATCCATTTGATGAATATCCAATTTATAAACAGAGGCAATTGCAATCAACATTCTAATGGTAGTAATTTTAGAAACAGGCGAGTAAGTGTCAAAAAAGTCAATGCCAGGTTTTTGCTCAAAACCCTTAACAACTAGCCTGGCATTGTATTTTTCTATAGAACCATCAATCCTCAACTTTTTCTTAAAAATCCATTTACACTCAATTGGTTTACAACCAGGTGGTAAGTCCGTTAAAACCCAAGTTTTATTAATCAAAAGAGAGTTCATTTCATCATTAACTGCTTCTTTCCAAAATGGAGCATCTACGAATAACATAGCATCATTATAGGTTTTAGGGTCATCTTCAAGTAAAAAAGTATAAAAATCATCACCAAAATTTTTAGCTTTTCTACTCCTTTTACTCCTCATAGGCTCAACAGGCTCCTCATTAAAAACAGTAGGAGAAGGATCATTAACATTAGAACTAGAACATGCACCGACATGCCTAGACAATTTATCTTTCATAGGAAAAATATTTTCAAAAAAGACAACATCTCTAGATTCAATAATAATATTATTAGAAATTTCAGGAACTTCAGAATTAAACACCAAAAACCTATAAGTAGTACTATTTAAAGAATAGCCAACAAAAATACAATCAACAGTTTTGGGGCCTATTTTTCTTTTCTTAACAATAGGAATATTAACCTTGGCTAGACACCCCCACACTTTTAAAAATTTAAGAGTAGGTTTTTTATTCTTCCATAACTCATAAGGAGTCTTGTCAGAATTTTTATACGGAACTCTATTAAGAATCAAACAAGCAGAATATAAAGATTCACCCCAACAATTTTTAGGCAAACCAGAACTAAGAAGCATTGCATTCACCATATCAAGTAAAGTCCTATTTTTCCTTTCTGCCACACCATTAGACTGGGGAGAATAAGAAGGTGTCACTTCATGCACAATACCATGCAATTTACAAAAATTAGCCATTTCATCAGAAGCATATTCACCACCCCTATCAGAGCGAAGAATTTTTATTTTCTTTTCAAGCTGATTTCCAACTTCAGCTTTATACTCTTTAAACTTATCAAATAAATTACTCTTCGCATTAATTAAATAAACATAGCAATATTTAGAAAATTCGTCAATAAAAGTAATGAAATATTGATTACCACCACGGGTTAGGACATGATTGCTATCACAAATATTACTATGAATTAATCCAAGCAACATGGTTTCTTTATCTACTAATTTATGAGGTTTTCTAGGTTGTTTAGCTTGCACACAAATTTCACATTTTTCTTTCGCATTAAAGAAGACTTGGGAATGAGATCTAAATGCATCATTTTTTTATTGTTCCAGAATTCACATGACCAAGTCTACCATGCCAAGTATCACAACATTCAACATTAGCAATAGATAACGAAGAATTCAAATTTTCATTACTAGAAGAAAGGCATTACACTTAAACGAAATAAACCATCCAACATAAAACCTTTACCAATAAATTGACCATGTCTGGAAATTACAACTTTGTTGGATTCAAAAACAACTTTATAACCATTTCTAACTAACAAAGACGCACTAATCAAATTTTTCCTAATATCTGGAATATGACAAACAAAGATCTAAAGACAAGACTTTTAGGACGACAAAGTTAATGGACTTGGCCTTCTCCTAGACTCGAGCCACACTCTCATTCCCCATCTTACGTTCTTGTGCTCGACGATACGATATGATAAAAATAATTTTTATCAACACACACACATGAACATTAACCCCAGAGTCTATCCACCAATCATTTGAGTTAAAAATAGTATTTAACTCCGGGTTACTAACAAAATACTGTTATTTGGGAATCAAAGGCACTACTGATCACCACATTAGCTTGTGGTTTAGAAGTCGGCGGGGGTTTGGACTGATTATTATGGCCATGGCGGTGAAAACAGTTCTTGGCAATATGATTAGTCCTCCCACAGACCCAACACTGAACTTGACTCCCATTTTTACTTTTGGGCATATTGTTATTGAATTTATTGTTACCAAATCCGCCATTAGCCTTTTTTATTCTTGAAAATTTTAGGCTTTGGTTTATGAGGATTTTAAATAATTAAAGTCTTGGCTTGAAAAATACGTTTTTTGGACTGTTGGGAAGAACGATGTCTATCCTCAATTCTCAAAGCAACAAATAATTCTTCAAGAGAAAAATTTCCAGGCTTATGCTTAAGACCTCTAGCAAAATCAGACCAAAATGGAGGCAATTTTTTAATCAAAGAAGACACATAGATAGAATCACTCTGTTCGACTCCTTTCGCTTTCATATCATAAATAAGGTTCTCAAATTCAATCAATTGGTCAGAAACACTTTTAGTATCAACCATTTGAAAATCCAACCAATCATCAATAGACACACGTTTGAGATTTTTTTCAGCAGTACCATAACGATAATCAAGTGCATTCCACAATTCAAATGCATATTTGGTATATAAAAAAATACGATAAATACTATCTGACAAAGCACTCAAAATTCTACCATGACAAAGAATATCCTTATCACCAAGGTCATCAATTTTGTCACTATACTCTTTAGTAGTGTCTTTGCTAGTAGGGGTCTCAGTAGACTTAGTAGCAGAGCTTTCACCATTTTCTTTAAGATCATTTAAAATCACAGAAAATAACCCTAATTCAGCCAACCAAAATTTCATTTGTTGTTGCCAACACAAAAAGTTTTTCCCATCAAAATTTTCAGGCTTGCTAGATAATGACTTAAGAAAATCCATGCTTGGCAAGTAGCAAATAATCCTAAATTAATAGAATTAATTAGTTTACTCTCTAAACTTGTTGGAAAATTTAAGCACAAAACAGCAGGGATTATTTCTATTAATCTAGTAACAAGCAACAATAAAATAATAACAAGTCGAAAAGTAAATAAGAGTCAAGTTTAGAATAGCCTGGGTCGAAGCACTCCGTAGTGCTCTCTTTAGAGAGGAAACGCCCCCACTGCACTGATAAATTTGTTGATAGCACGCCCCTCTCCCAAGATTCGGCAACCCGTTGATTCTATCGTGTGCAACAAGAGAATCCCGAACCACTTGTGAACTCAATGCTCAAATCAATGGATGAAAATTAAAATATTTGGGAAAAATAATTTTCTATGATAAGGAGATGAGCTTTATTTGTAGAAAATGAGAGCTGAATGTTTTGGAAATGTAGAGGAAAACTTTCCGTGAGATGGCGTCTGTGATATGAGCAAAATAAGAACATAGTTGTTTTTCTTTGTTTTATAAACCAAGAACAAAATGATATGCTTAAAGAATTATGGCTTGCTTCTATTTATAATAAAGAGAAGGTAATAACCCACTCAACCATGTTGACCACAAAATTAGGGAAGTGGGATTGACTAGCCGTTAATGGCTCAAGTAAAAATAGGGGTTTAGTTTTAAATCAATAATAAAAATATTATCCAACATATATATCAAGAGGAAAGCTCTGCACGTGAGGAAAAACACTCACTCATCGAGGGAGAAGAACAAGACTCAAAAGACAAACAACAAAAAAGACAAAATAACTAAGCACTTCGACAGGAAACTAAATCACCCCTATACGAGGATTGGGCACTCCTCAAGGGAAGCCAACAACTGGATCAATCCGGGCATGAGTTACATCACGTACTGCAAGACAGAAATTATTGACCCGTCCACGAGTTTGACAAATCAACTGGGAAAATAAAGGCTCCAACAAAAGAAAATTACAACAAAACACTAACTAAAAAAACGAAAAAAAGAAAAAGAAAATCTCTCCTCACCCATATCTACTGCCGCAGCCCATCGCCTCCACGAACCAAGGGAGGGGAAGTGGGTTTGTATTTTGTGTGTTAGAGTTTTAGAGAAAAGGGAGATAAAAGAGAGTTTAGAGAGAGAGTCTAGCCAATTATGTTTAGGTGGAAGGATTTGGACTTGAGGAGTGAATTTGTGGAAGAGGAAAAAAACAAAAAATCCTCCAAGCTATGCAATTTTTGGCACTTTACCATATGAACTAATTTTCTTTACATTTTACTATACAAACTAAACAAGTTTTGTACTTTGCCCTATAACGGTCATAGCCGATGGAATATTCTCCGAATATTTCGGTACGTGTCCTCCACGTGAGGGCGAAACCGTTTTTGCTTAAAATTCAAACATAAGTTGTTATACTTTACCATTTGAACTTTGTTAATAATTTCACTTTGCTATCTGAACTTTATTCACTTTTCCATATCAATTTAAAAAAAATAACAAAAACTATGTGCCTAAACATTTATTTATTTTATTTAATACATAAAATCACAAAAATAAGTTGAAATCATATAATGAGCCGAATCGAAATAGAAAATTAAGCACATACCGAATTGTTTTTATATTATATATATATACATATATTCCCGTATATATTACTTATTTTTCTATTCTAATGTATTATTTGCATAATAAAGTTAAAAAAATAAAAATAAATATTATAATCATGATTATAATATTATTTTCTATTATTACTTTTTTTTGCAAAATTTGATTTACCAGAATACAGAAAAAAAAAAAAAGAATGGTAAGAGTTTGAGTTGAATTGATTATTTTGGTACAAAATTTAGTAAACGGATGCGTACTGATTTTCCTGTTCAATCATGATTTTTGTTCGTTCACCAACCTATTAAATTTAACCGCTACTTGTAAGAATATGAGAATAATGTAGTGTGGTAAATTGACCAAAGTTGTCTCACAAGGAATGTTTAGCCGAGCGTGTAATTATTTGAATTTAAGAATAACATAAATAATTCCTAACACTATAATCAAGTTTTGAATATGCAATTAAGAATTGAACTAAGAATTAAAAGTATATATCTAAAGCAACATCACATTAGAAAATTGGGATGAAACTAATATAAAAAAATATCTAAAGCCTAAGACAATTCAAAGATGTCTAAACCGCAAAAAATAAATTGATATCAATTATATCTATATCCGCCTAAATCATAAACCTAAACCCTAAAATAATATCATTGATAGTATATTTTTATCGAGGTAAATATTAATTACATTTACTCTTTTAGGAATAAAAATTTGAAAAAAAAAAGATAAATACATGTATACACACACAATTTTTATTAATTTTTTAAATTGATATGACAAAGTGAAATTGTGCAAAGTCCAGATGACGAAGTAAAATCCTTAACAATGTTCAGATAGTAAAGTGTAAAACTTATGTTTCAATTTTAGGCAAAAACGGTTTTGCCCTCACGTGGAGGGCCCATGCCTAAATATTCAGAGAATATTCCATCGGTGATGACCACTATAGGACAAAGTGCAAAACTTGTTTAGTTTGTATGGTAAAGTGTAAAGAAAATTAGTTCATATTGTAAAGTGCCAAAAATTGGATAGTTTGGGGAGTTTAGTGTTTTTTCCTCTTTGTGGAAATGTTTTCACATGACTCCATCTTCAATGAATTGAAAATTCATCAAAATTACTCAAAAATAGCTTGAAGGCCGAAATAGAAGATAAGAACGTGAAATCCATTGGATTACGAAATTATCCAAACAAGCTCATTGATTTGTGATTATAGATTAATTTCAAATAATTACATCCAAATGCAACCTAATGTTATTTTAAATTTAAACTGTTGCTAAATATCTTGGGTAATTTGTTTTATTCTAAAAGTGATTATAATAGTTAGTAACGAGTGATTACACACTTCCAACAATGTATTATAATATATTCTATTTTATTCCCGATTTACCAAAATTCCCCCTACATATATGCTGTTTTGAGATACAAATGACAACTGTACAATATCTGTATTTTTTTTTGACATATATGTACTCATATCTGTATTTGTGTTGTCAAATACTGAAAATATCTCTCGTTAAACCACTAAAGGTAGTGTTCCTTTTATGTTTTCCTCTTATTATTTAATCTAAATGCGATTCATAAAGTTAAATTAAACAGACAACTCAGCACTTATTCGAACCGTTAATCATTTTATATCAAAATTTAATTGCAGCAGTAAAAACCAACAATTATAACACGAGGAATAAATGACTCTGCTTTCTTTTTCCTCCGCCCAAAGGCAGGCAAAAGCACGAACATTGTCGGTGCTGTAATCTAACGTGTCTATCAATCCCTTAGCCACAAAACCCCAATCCTCGCCCCCAATTACCCCTACTTTTATCACTAGCTTAATTTCTCTCCCCATCTCCACCACCATAAAACCACACTCAACCACCACCACGGCACCCCTCCCCGGTGGTTAATAAATCCAACCCACCATTTTTGTGTTGAAAAAGCTGTAAGTTGTAAGCTGTTTTGGAATTTTTTCTGAGAGTCAAATTGTGGGCTGGAATTTGGCCGATGATATGATGCAATTAACTCCAAATTTCCAGATGGCTAAACGGTTACACTAGCAGACGAAATCCACCGTGACGACGACGTATATAGGAATTCAATTTTTTTTTTTCTGATTTATAATGGTGTCTTCTTCGGAGTCATCCCACAACCAAAATTTCCCAATGGCTAAACACAACGGTCGGAGCAAAGCGGCGTCGTTTCTGTCCGATGGGTTTCTTTTCATCGGCGGAGCTCTGGTGGCTTTCTTGGTGGTTTGGGCCGTCTGGTCTTTCTTCAGCCCGAGCCCGACCCCATCTCCCGCTTTCTCTATCTCCCCGTTTTCCGACAGGAAATCAGGCCCAGACACTTCCGTCTCCGCCGCCGCTACAAGCTGCGCCGGTGGCGCTAACCTGCGCCACGACCCACCCGACCCGAATTTCTACGACGACCCCAAACTGACCTACACCATTGATACCCCGCCGATTAAAAATTGGGACGAGAAGAGAAAAGAGTGGCTGAAACAGCACCCATCTTTCGCCGCCGGAGCTGAGAATCGGATTTTTATGGTCACCGGCTCACAGCCCACGCCGTGTAAGAATCCGATTGGGGATTATGTGCTTCTGAAACTCTTCAAGAACAAGGTGGATTACTGCCGGCGCCATGGAATCGACATTTTCTACAACAACGTGTTGTTCCAGCCCAAAATGTTCTCCTTCTGGGCCAAAACCCCCACCGTCAAGGCGGCGATGCTGGCCCACCCGGAGGCGGAGTGGATCTGGTGGGTGGATTCCGACGCGGCGTTCACGGACATGGACTTCGAGCTTCCGCTGGACCGGTACAAGGCCCATAACCTAGTGCTCCACGGTTGGCCCAATTTGATAGAGAAGAAGAGCTGGACCAGCATCAACGCCGGTGTGTTTCTGATCCGTAATTGCCAGTGGGCCATGGATTTCATGGACGTGTGGGCCAGCATGGGCCCACAGTCGCCCGACTACGATAAATGGGGCGAGACTCTGAGCACAATGTTTAAAGATAAGATTTTCCCGGAATCGGACGATCAGTCCGGTTTGGTTTATTTGCTTTTGGAAGAAAAAGAAAAATGGGGGAATAAAATCTACGTGGAGGGTGAGTTTTATTTCGAGGGGTATTGGATGGAAATTGTGGGTACATTTGATAATATCACCGAGAGGTACACGGGAATTGAGAAGGACGTGGCGGGGCTGAGGAGGCGACACGCGGAGAAAGTGAGCGAGGGCTATGCTACGGTGTGGGAGGAGCATCTTAAGGATGCTGGGAATGGGAGGGGGAGCTGGCGGAGACCGTTCATCACACATTTCACGGGGTGCCAGCCGTGCAGTGGGGACCACAACCAGATGTACTCCGGGCAGACTTGTTTTGATGCGATGCAGAAGGCGCTGAGTTTCGCGGATAATCAGGTGCTGAGGAATTATGGGTTCGTGCACCCTGATTTACTGGATCCCTCCACGGTGAATCCTTTACCGTTTGATTATCCTGCTTGAGATTGAGTTCATGAATCATGATTAGAGATGTAGCAGAATTTTTTTTCTTTTTTCTTTTCTTTTTTTGGGTGAGTGAAGTGTAATATATTAGTAAGTAGTATGCTACTTTCTTTGAGCCTATACGTATATAATAAGTTTGTAGTGTATGAGCTTTATTTTCCTGTCTATTGGCCTTAATTTTCTTGAGTTATATATGAATTGGTGATCTCTAAACTCTAAACTCTTGAAGGAAGCAGAACATATCCTAATGACAGTCCAACTTTGGGAAATAGTAGTATCATTTGTTAAAATGTCAAATTTGGAGAAGGTATTATAATATGAATGTCCCAAAAGATTTAATTTAAGATTGGTTTCAGAAAAAAAATTAAGATTGAATTTGGATGGGAGGGGTTGGGAAATAGTTTCAAATTCCACATGAGATGCAGTTTCAATAACTTGAGGATCCGAATCCACTGTTATTATGTATATTCAAATTCATCAATTCAAATGACATTTAATAATACATACATCTCTAAACTATAATCAATTTGTTCAAAAACATCTACAAAAAACTTAATTAGTGGATCCAATGTCAAGTTATTCAAGAAATAGAGAAAATCAAGGGGCCTAGCCCAGAGGTTGTGAGCTGATACCCACACTCCATCTAAATGCTCCCGACATATGTCGAATATATATATATATATATTTAATATATATTTAAATTTGGGAGGACCTGATCCTACATTAGCAGAACCCACCAGAAATACTGGAGAATGAGAGATCGGAACTGCTATCCTTAGGTATAGTCAGACAGTAAGAAATAGAGAAAACAATTAATTATTGACTTGGTGCAGTGCAGCCTCAACAAGTTGTTTATTATTTACAGTTAGAAATTTTTATTTCAAATTGTGACTTAATTCTTTCATATTATACATATACACCAAATGTATACTTCTAAATTTTTTCCGTCGTTCATGATAAATGTGTATGTGACGTGTATCTATGTATATAGAAATACAATTATATATCTATAATTAAAATGGAAGATTCAAAATATATAATTCGATGTCCTCCTTAATTTACATTTGTTGCTTCTACCCCAATGTCAAGATCGACCATTTCATGGCTTTGCTGCCACTGAAACATGGTGCGAGGTTACTAAACGTAGACAATTCAGATTCTCTATTTCAGATGGTATTTCATTTTATACGCTTATCGTTGATACTTGAAATATGATATATGAAATATAAATTAGTTAAATAGAAAAATCAGTGTGTTGTTTGATCATGAATTCTTACCATACAAATGTCTCATTGGAATTGAGACATACAAATAATAGGCAAAATAAAAATGTTGTTCAAACAAATGTGAAACTTGATCACAACAAATAAATCAAGAGCAATTCATTTACCATTTAAGCCAGAAAATTGAGCTTCATAGCATATATTGAGCAGAGTATTTAATGTCCTTCAATGGGAGACAGAGTCACAGAACGAACCCATTCTATCTTTATTAATTCAGTACATATGTTTGGTCCTTGAATGAAACCAGAATCATGGTAAGAACCCATGTTATATTTATTAGGTTACAGTACTCTTACATGTGCTTGGTGCCGGTGGTGGCCATGCTAAGTAAATTACCAAGAACCCACCACGAGCTTGTAGCTCAAGTGATATCGCTCATCCTTTATAAGGGTGTTGACCATGAATCAACCCCTGTATCTTTCAGTTTTTTTAGAATTTATTCCCTCCCCTCCAACCACTACTCCCAACTCATTAGAAAAGTCAAAAGTAAACTATAGTTGAATCTTTTTATGTGATCATTTGCAAATATTTTTCATCATGTTTTGCTTTTAAAAGCTGAAATTGAACAATACTAAAGTTTTGTGGTGTTCAATGGTATAAATATCGCATGATTGGCGGATTTGTGTATGTACGATTTTTCTTTTACCCATATAGTCATATGTGGTGTTCCCTGTTTTGAAAGCAAGGGTGCCCGACTAGCCGTAAAGTAACAAAAAGTTTTCACTTGTTACTGCATATTTATTCTCCCTTGCATTTAACATGCAGCTTTAAAAATGAAGCAATAAGAAAATTTTAATGGTCCTATGTGCTCTTTTACGGTCTTGTAGATGTGTGCACATACATTAGGTGTTGATCTACCATATAAGTGTCACACTTTTTATAAATTAAAATATTTGTCATTCATTCATGTAAAAAGTGAGACTTATTATTTATCCATGCATAGTGTGTCTACACTTGGTGTAGTATGAATAATACCATCTTTTACTCAAGGTTGCACAAATCACTAGACGCTAATTGGGCGGCAGCCCAAAACCTAGGCCGATTGGAAACAATACTATATTTTTAATTTACCTTTGATTTTTTTTTTTGCCTCGCCTAGCCCGAGTTTTGGCTTCCTAGGCCCGATATTTGGCCAAGAACCCTACTCCATTATTTTATTTTTTAGTTTTTGTATGTAAATTTTGGGTATAGTTCCAGTTGCCCCCAACTTTTTTCGTAAAATAGAAAATTATGTTAATTTTTTATTGTAATTATGTATTTTGTGATGCTTAATGATGGATATTGACATTGTATTTTATGCAAATAGATAATATATTTTCAATTAAATCATTATAAAAAAAAATTTGATCTTCCAACTATTGACCCCTCAATATCGAATTCTGGTTCTGTCCTACTAGATGGCCTAGGCCGACTTTTACAATATTACTCTAACATATAATTATAGCATTACAGGGGGAGCAACATGACACTGGTAGATTTCAAATGGTGGATAAAAATACAAAATAATGATAGTTTTTATATTTTCATTATAATTTATTATATGGCACGGGACACTGCCAATATTTTTTTTCCGAAATGATGGAAATTATATTGACACTTCAAAAACAAATATGCATTGCTAACTGGTAGGGTCATCTTGATTAGACATACATCAAAGGAAAAGCAGGAAAATAGACACTCCTCGATGGAGAACGAAGACTACAAGAAAAATAAAAATAAAAATAAAAAAACAAAGCAATCCTAAATGAGACTAAACCACTCAAAACAGGGGGATACTGCCAAGATGTATTGTCCATTTTGACTGGTTCCAAAAAATTCTATCAAATAAAGTGCTGCTTAAGGATAGAGGCTGGTCCTTACACTCATTCAATGTGAGATAAATCGACGGCAAATCACACTTAAAGATCCAAATCTACGTCCTAATTAAAGTGTGACAGGCTATCCAAATTGGCGGGTATTAATCCACTTAGAGAAAGAAAAATAAAAAAAGGTCTAAATTTGGCAGCAATTAAGGGGAAAGCTAAACCAGTGAGCTTTGTGCATATGGACTAATATATATAAGTAGATTTATATTCTCTCTCAAAAACAAAAGTAGATTTATATCAATTATTAAGGCGACTCATCAGGAAACCAAAAAAGGCGAAATTTTTTCTTCCCGCGTGAAGTGTATTTTTTCTCTCTCTTGAGAACTTGGATGGTCCTTCGGTTTGGAGGCTAGGGTTCTTGGTTTTCTTCTGTTTTTTTCTTCATTTTACCTCTGCTCTTCATTTTGTCTTTCTTGCTCTGCTTGCTTGGTAGCTTTTCTTTGTCCTTCTTTCTGCTCCCTTTAGGTTTGTTTATTCTGATACTCTTTATATATGTTTTGAATAGTGCGACTGTCCTCATAATGAGTTATATTTATGTCAAACATTTATTCCCTCCGTGGTGTAAATAGATCTGGTGGAAATGCATTGATTTCGTCCTTTTCTCACCTTTTTTCTTAGTCATTTTTCTTTTCTTAATTTTCTAACTCTTTTTCTGTGCTCTCTTGACTTTTGTGTGTTTCTCCAGGACCACTACTGTTTTATTCCTTGGTGCTTTAGTGGAGTGTGGAATCTCTTAATATGGATGAGACTATATTTGCCCAACTTGGTAAATTTTCACTCTCTGAACGTGAGGAAAAGGGGGTGTCTTTAGATCTGGAAGATATAGCGTATGGGACCGATGAATGTCGTAGAAGTCTCTTTGGTAAAAGCTATGGTGAAAAGAAAATTAACTTCACGGGCCTTAAAAATACTATGACAGTCATTTGGCCGATTAAAGAATCTTTTTCTATTCGTGAACTGGGAGTTAATCTTTTCCAATTTGTCTTTAAGTTGGAGGAAGACAAAGACAAGGTCTTCAAAGGTAAAAATTGGACTTTTGACGGGCAATATCTTCTTCTAAGAGAATGGAAAGAAGATTTGCTTAAGGATACTTCTGCCTTTGCTCAAGTTGACCTTTGGACACAAATATGGAACATTCCCAATCAGTGGATTTGTAATGATGTGGGTCTGAAAATTGGAAGAGTCTTTGGCTCAGTTGGGGATTTGATGATTCCAGAGACGGGCGGTATTAAGGGGAGATTTATAAAAATTCTCGCTAGTGTTAACCTGGAAGAACCTCTTCTTAGGGGAACTTTCATTTCTTTGGGAGAAAAGAAAATTTGGGTTAACTTTCAGTACGAAAATTTACTGACGTTTTGCTATTATTGTGGACGCATGGGCCATCTTGAAAGAACGTGTCTCTGTAGAAAGGAAGATATTCAAAAGGGAGTCATAAAAGATGGGCAATATGGGGACTGGATTAGAGCTTACTCTACTTCATCTGGCAAGGCTGGCCAAACCCCGTTATCCCAGAATAAAAAAGAAACTCCCGGAGAAGCTGACTGTAATCAAAGGGTGACTCACACCTCAGAACTGATCAATGTCCAGGCTAATGTGTCTCAACCAATGGCCCAACAAATTCCTTCTATTGTCGTTCCCACGAAGTCTTCAGTGTCTCTGAGGATTAATGCTGAATCTAGTCAGAATTATCGTGCTTTGGTGTTGCATGAGAAACAACAGAAAAATCCAAATGACAAAATTTGTGAGGGGGAGGTGGTAATTAAGGCAGCAGAAAAGATGAATACCAATACTACCACTGCGAGTACTTCTTCGGGGCAGAACGAGATAGAACCAATGTCTCTTGATAATTTGGATCTTGTAAATATTCCTGTGAGGGAAGTTAAAGTCAGGGTCCCTCTCGCGGATCTATCAAATGACCAAGGCTTGGGAAAGAAAACTGTTTCAGGGAACAAGAGAGGTAAACTTGCGAAGGTGAAAATTGAGAAGAACAAAATGGCAATAACTCCTTCTGAAGCCAGAGATCTTTTTCTGGGAGACAAAAGAAAAAGAGAAATGGGTGAAAATAGCGGTTTAAGAGACGGGGTGGATAAGGAGAACATAAATTCTGGAAAAAAGCAAAAAAAGAGTGTGGGGGAAAACGCTTTGGTGGAGGTAGCCAGCCATAAATGGCCCCAAAGTGAAATATGAAGGTTGCGGTGTGGAACTGTAGAGGTCTTGGAGGGCCCTTTACAGTTTCCCAACTTAAGGAATCCATCCGATTCCACCACCCCGATTTTATCTTTTTGTCGGAAACTAAAAAGAAGCATAAGTTTATAGCTACTGTTTGTAAAAAGCTTAAAATGGAGGATAGATGGCAATGTATTGATCCTATGGGGCTTAGTGGAGGACTACTGCTGCTTTGGTCTCCTAAGATCCACATTATCCAATGTATTCAGTCACAATTCTGTTTTGAGGTTGAGTTCAATTTTGAGGATAATGGTGTCTCTGATAGATGTTGGGGAATCTTTGTGTATGCCAGTGCATTGCCTGCTATTAGGAAAAATCAATGGGATTATTTTGAGAATATAAAGACTAGATGGGGAGATTGTTGGTTTATGGGGGGGGGATTTTAATGATATCACTTGTTCTAGTGAGAAGAAAGGGGGCAGAATTAGGTCTAATACCAGTTTCAATACTTTCAAAAATTTCATCAGTAGGATGGGAATGTGTGAAGTGGGCTCTAGGGGATATGGTTTTACTTGGGCCAACAATAGAGAAAATGAGGGATTCGTGGAAGAAAAACTTGATAGATTTTTTGGTTCAGCAGATTGGTGTCTCAAATTCCCTAAGGCTGAGGTTGTTCAGGAATTCAAACATTCTTCTGACCATCAATTTCTATTGTTGGATTCTACCCCCCATGTGGTTAAAAAGAAAAAAAGATTTTACTTTGATAAGAGATGGCTTCAATTGGATGGTATTGAAGCGGTGGTTGATAAGGCTTGGCACTCTCAGCAAAATGGAACCCCTTTATTTCAGGTGCAATCTAGAATTAAAAATTGCAGGATTGAGCTGATTAAATGGACAGCCAAACAGGGCACAAATTCTGCAAAGAATATTGATTTTTGCAAAAATGAGATGGAGATTTTGAGAGCTCAAGGTGGTCAAAGAGACTGGGCTAAATGGAATCTGCTTAAAAATACATTAGCAGATAACTACAAAAAAGAAGAAAGTTTCTGGCACCAAAAATCTAGAATTCTTTGGTTAAGAGAAGGGGATAAAAACTCCAAATTTTTCCATGCTTCTACAAATCAGAGAAAATCTGCAAACAGTCTGGGGAATTTGCAAAAGGAGAATGGTCAGCCGTGTGTGAGCAACTTTGAGATCGAAACCACTGTTACCAAATTCTACTTCCAGTTGTTCACCTCTTCTAAGCCCCGGGGGAATGATCACATCCTGAATTGCATTCCACACTCCATTACCCCAACAATGAATCAAATGCTAGTGGCTCCTGTTGAAGATGTGGAAGTTAAAGAAGCCCTGTTTGCTATGAGTCCCAATAAGGCCCCTGGCCTTGATGGTATGTCCCCCCGTTTCTTTCAATTTTTCTGGAAGTATATTCATCTTGATATTTGCTCTGCTGTCAAAGATTTTTTTCTATGTGGTAAAATGCTCAAAAGTGTTAACCATACGCTGGTTACACTCATTCCTAAAATCAAGAACCCTACCTCTATGGCTCATTTTAGGCCCATTAGTCTCTGTAATATTGTGTACAAAATCATTTCTAAAATCCTTGCTGAGAGAATTAAAAGATGCCTTCATGTTTGCATAAGTGAGAATCAGGCAGCTTTCATACATGGGAGACACATCCTGGATAATGTTGTTGTGGCTCATGAGTGCATTCATTTTCTTAATAGTCTTAGGTCTCATAAAAAATGCTTTATGGCTATTAAGTTAGATCTCTCAAAAGCTTATGATAGAGTTGAGTGGAAGTGCTTGGAGTCTGTCATGGTTAAGATGGGGTTTTCTGATATTTTTGTCAAGTGGATAATGATCTGTGTGTCTTCATCTTCCTTTTCTTTTAATATTGAGGGCCATCCTAGAGGTTTTGTTGTTCCTTCTAGAGGGATTAGACAGGGAGATCCCATTTCTCCCTATCTTTTCCTCATTATGTCTGAAATTTTTTCCTCCCTCATTAAGCATGCTGTCCAAAGAAAGCTGTTTCATGGTCTCCAATTGAATAAACATGGCCCAATCATCTCACACTTGCTTTTTGCAGATGACTCAATCATCTTCTGTGAGGCATCTTGTGATCAAGCTATGTTCATTAAAAATCTTCTTGGTGAGTTTTGCATGTTTTCTGGTCAATCCATTAACTTGGAAAAATCGTCCATCTTTTTCAGTAAAAATTCCCTTCACCCTGTCAAAGATTCCATTTGTTCTATTTTGGATGGAATCAAAGAGCATAGAAATGCTAAATATTTAGGTCTTCCTCTTTCCATTGGAAAATCTAAAAAGGATGTTTTTAGTTATGTCTCTGACTGTGTGCAGAAGAGAATTGGTAATTGGAAGAACAAGTTCTTGTCTATTGCTGGTAAAACTGTGCTAATCAAAGCTGTGATTGAAGCTTTGCCAACCTATGTGATGTCATGTTTTATTGTTCCTGTTGGTATTTGCAAAATCATTTGTCAAAAGGCTGCTAATTTCTGGTGGGGGGATAAAGGTAATGGGAGTAATAATATTCACTGGTGTTCTTGGAAGAAACTGACTTTGGATAAGGATTATGGGGGGCTGGGCTTTCATGATCTTCAAAACTTCAATAAAGCTCTGATTTCTAAGCAACTTTGGAGAATTGTGACTAATCCTAATCTGCTTATGAGTAAACTCCTCAAATCTAAATACTTTCCAAATAAAACTATTTGGGAGGCTTCTACTAGCAGTTGCTCTTCTTGGCTTTGGAGGAGTTGGATGAAAGTGAGGGAGGTTCTTAGGAGGGGAATTAGATTTCAAGTGGGGGATGGTAAATCTATTAAGATTTGGGAGTCCCCTTGGCTGCCGGATGCTTTATTTTTCAAACCCAAACCTCCAAAATCACCAAATCATTCCATTTTCTGGGTGTCTGAACTTCTGAACAGGGGAAATTTAAGCTGGAATTTGGATCTTCTAAACATTATTTTTGAGAAGGATGATGTGATTAAGATTCTTAATGTTCCTTTGAATCAGGGGGGTAGGGATAGACTTGTGTGGCATTTTTCCAAAAATGGCTTGTTTTCTGTGAACTCTACTTATAAAATGCTTCAGTCCTCTAATGAATGTCTTACAGATGTGGCTGATAGTAGCAACTCAAGAAAGCTTCAAACAGCCATGTGGAAAATTCTGTGGAAACTCAAAATCAAGGAAAAAATAAACTTCTTCATTTGGAGATGCTGTCTGAATATTATCCCTACAAAATCTACCTTGAACCAAAGAGGTTGCAACCTGGATCCCATCTGTCAAGTGTGTGGTGAAGAGCCTGAAAGTCTGATTCATACTCTGTTCAAGTGTTCTAGAGCTCAGAAAATTTGGAGGATTGCTCCTGTGCAATGGAATTGGTTGCCCTTAGAATCTACCTCTTTCTCTCAGTGGTGGCAATTCATATGTAAAAGCTGCAAGGAATCTACTTCTGTGGACAGAATTCAACTTACCACCTATCTCTTATGGTGGTTATGGAAGACTAGAAATTCATGGATTTTCAATCAAGTTTGGGTGTCTGAAAAGGAGACTTTGGATGGAGCTATGAGTGAATGGATGGAATTTAAGGATGTGCAAAGTGCTGGAAGGGTCAAAAATCAAGTAGGATGCAAAGTGATTTTCATCAGTGCTTGCTTCTCTGTTCTTGCAAAATCTGGTTTTTGTGGTGTGGTGTATGATGATAATGGTAAAATTTTAAGAGCTTGGAGTAACTCTAGGGACTTTAATGGTTCAGTGGATGGTTATCTTCAAGCTATTCTTTTTGCTTTGATGGATGCTAAGAATCAAGGATGGTCTGATATTTGTATGATTGCTGATGCCAAGGAAATTGTGACTAAGTTTAACCAGGATTGTGAAGACTGGCAGGTGCTGTTCCCAATTGCCAAAGACATCAGCAACTTTTCGAAGTTTTTTGTTAGGCTTGATTTTAAATTTGTTCCTTCTAAAAACATGATGTTTTGTTGTCAGTTAGCTTTTAAAGCTTTACTTAGCCCATTGTCACGGGCTTAGCCATTTCGGCCCCCACACGATGCCCGCGCGGCGCCCCGGTCCACCCGGGGCCAGCCTATCCCACGAAACAACCACTGGTTTCGCCCGCCTTGGGCTCATCAGAATGCGGCCAAAGATCCACCGCGATTGGGTAGGGATGGCCAATTCCCTTCTTCACCGTCAAGTCCACGACTAGCGACAAGCTCCCGAACTTAACCGGGTAGCTCGCTGAACATCCGGGCGGTCTTGTACACGTACCCACAAACCACCGATGAAGCCACATACGATCGTCATTCACAAAGACAATCCACCGAGTAGTTATAGCGAAAGACACCCCAATGTCACGGGCGTGACATCCTCCCCCACCCAAGATGGTGTACGCCCCGTACACGGTCTACTCCACCCGAAGTGCATCAACGCGCGCCCGGCAGCCCACACGTGTGCCCTCGCACACCAATCGCACTCGGAGACCGAGAGGATTCTCCCGGATGATCGCCACCCAACATGTTCCGCTCCCGCCTACTCCACCACCCTTGGTAAGAGCGCTTGGCGCAACCACGGAATACAAATGCCGGGACGGCTCTCGATACCACTTGTCACGGGCTTAGCCATTTCGGCCCCCACACGATGCCGCGCGGCGCCTGGTCCACCGGGGCCGCCCTATCCCACGAAACAACCATTGGTTTCGCCTGCGCTTGGCTCATCAGAATGCGGCTCAAAGATCCAGGCCGATTTAGGTAGGGATGGCCAATTCCCTTCTTCACCGTCAAGTCACGACTAGCGACAAGCTCCCGAACTTAACCGGGTAGCTGCTGAACATCCGGCGGTCTTGTACACGTACCCACAAACCACCGGGTGAAGCCACATACGATCATTCACAAAGACAATCCACCAAAAGAGTTATAGCGAAAGACACCCTGAATGTCACGGGCGTGACATCTCCCCCACCCAAGATGGTGTACGCCTCGTACACGGTCTACTCCACCCGAAGTGCATCAACGGCGCCCCCTTGGCGCCCACACGTGTGCCCCTCGCACACCAATCGCACTCGGAGACCGAGAGGATTCTCCCGGATGATCGCCACCCAACATGTTCCGCTCCCCCGCTACTCCACCACCTCTTGGTAAGAGCGCTTGCGCGCAACCACGGAATACAAATGCGGACGGCTCGATACCACTTGTCACGGGCTTAGCCATTTCGGCCCCCACACGATGCCGCGCGGCGCCGGCCCACCCGGCCACTATCCACGAAACAACCACTGGTTTCGCCGCCTGGGCTCATCAGAATGCGGCTCCAAAGATCCATTTGGGTAGGGATGGCCAATTCCCTTCTTCACCGTCAAGTCCACGACTAGCGACAAGCTCCCGAACTTAACAGGGTAGGCTGCTGAACATCCGGGGTCCGTACACGTACCCACAAACCAACCGACCGTGAAGCCACATACGATCATTCACAAAGACATTCCACCAAAAAAGTAGTTATAAAAAAGACACCCCAATGTCACGGGGCGTGACACCATGCTGTAATGTTTGGTGCTCTGATTTTCCTAGTTGGATCCCCTCATGTAACCAACTGGAATCATTGGCTAGTTAGCCTTGTTCTTTTTGTATTTGTCTCCTTCGGAGTTGAAGTTAATATATTTCTAACGTTTAAAAAAAAAAAAAAAAAAAATTAAGGCGACTCATCCAAATTCCACTTCCTTTGCCCAATTATCAAACTCCAAAACTAAGTTTCTGCCCACACTTTAAGACATTTGTTCGATTGTAGACATCCATAAAGATGGCGCAGCAATTAAGAAAATTGGACTTAGGAAGAAGTTAAATGTGAAATTGGAAAAAAGAAACAAACTACGACACATCATCTCTTATGATGTTGCTAGATTGTCAAATTTGATGTTAAATTTTCCTAATCCTATGTTTTGCATTTGACGTAGATGGGACCTTAATGGCTAGTCCTTGATCTTACTTGCTTATTAGTTTATACTTTATAGTGAAGAAATAGACGAAAAAATACAAAAATATTATCCCCAGCATACACGTTTTATTTTTCCCTTATCAAGAGAAAATATGTCGGCCAACTTTCAGTCAATATCCATCGTATTCCTATCAGAATTTGCGCTGATTAACGTTTATTATCATATCAATCCACTCTAAAGAACGAAAAAGGAAAAGGAACAAAAAGAAAAAGAGAGAAAAGCAAAAGAGTTACCATCAATTAAGGACAATGCCAGGCAAAATCATGGCAAAATCACTTCTTCTAAGCACTAACAAATTCAGCATCTCACTTGTTCCTTTGTGCAAATACAAAAAGTCCGTGGCCACTCATTACTTTATAAAATCAAAATGGATATTATAGTTCTTTTACATTGTTTGATACAAGTAGTGTACAATAATGAAATCATTTAATAATCGTAATGTTATGAAAAATAAGAAACATAGTATAATAAAAAAATAGGAATAATTATGGAAAAAAATCCTAAGATTCGGACTAATTACAAAAGAACCAAATAGGTTATTGAAAATTACAAAAAATCCTTGAAATTTGATTCCCTCTTACATTTTTCTTTTCATAAGAAAACATTTCAAAATTTTCCCTAACATCCGAAAAAGTATTATAGTTACTCAATTAAATTTTAGACAGAATCAAACATGAGAGTATTTTTTTGTTAATTTTAAATATCTCTGTGATTTTTTGTAATTCACCCAAACTTCAAGGGTGTTTTTGTAATTATCCCTAAAAATATACCTTGAAAAAGAGAGCTAAATGTGAAAAACTCATTTTACTAATACATTGTACTATCAAGTAAATACAAAATTCCATTAAATTGCAATGTTTTCTAATTAATCCCTCAAAAAACTCCTCCCCTAAAATCCCTAAAGTTCATCTCGTCGATAATCAAAACGGCAAAGGCCTGACAAAGGAGCCATTCCCTACATCCGGGTGCACGAAACCATAATTCCGCAACACCTGATTATCCGCAAAATTCAAAGCTCTCTCCATCCCCACCCAACACGAATCCCCCTCGTACGCCGGGTTGTGGTCCCCACTGCACGGCTGACACCCCGTGAAGTGCGTCACGAACGGCGGCCGCCTCTCCGCCGCCGCGTAGCTCTCACTCGCCGCCTCCGCGTGCCGCCGCCGTCTCACACTATTTTCCACACCGCCGTCAAATTTCCCGACGATGCCCAGCCAATAGCCATGCAACGAATACTGATTTTCCACGTAAATCTTGTCAACCCATTTCTTATCACCTTTCAAAAGCAAATAAACCAAGGCCGATTGATCATCGGATTCTGGGAACAATTTATCCTTGAGAGTCGATCTCAAAACCCTACCCCATTCGGAGTAATCTGGGCTTTTTGGGCCCATACCGGCCCAAACATCCAAGAAATCCATGGCCCACTGACAGTTTCGTATCAGAAAAACCCCAGCGTTCACCGCGACCCAGCTCTTTTTCTCGTAAATCAAATTGGGCCAACCGTGGACTACGAGATTATGATCCTTGTACCTCTCAAACGGAACCCTAAACTCCAGATCCGTGAAAATAGCATCCGAGTCGACCCAAAATAGCCACTCCACTTCCGGATGAGCCACCATTGCGGCCCTGAGTATGGGTATCTTGGCCCAATAGGATCTCATTTGGGGGTCCAAAAATGCATTGTTGTAGAAAATATCATATCCATGAATTCTGCAATAATCAACCTTATTTTTGAAACACCTAAGCAGCAAATTATCTCCAAATGGGTTTTTGCAGGCCGAAGGCTGAGAGCCTGTAACGACCAGTACACCATTTTTTGATGCAAATGTTGGATTATTTTTGAGCCAGTTTTTTCTGTTCTCGTCCCAATTAATCATGGGCTTATCTATGGTGTAATGAATATTTGGGTCATCGTAAAATGTTTTGGTATCTATGGGCTTGGACAAGAAGAATGATGAAAAGGTAGGCCATGGAGATGGGTTAATAAAAATCAACAAAACACAAAATACCAGAATTGCCCCTGCAGCTGCAAAGCATAAAGTCGATGATTTGGTCTGGAGAATTGGTTTTGCCATGGCTGGTTTTGAGGAGTGATTTCTGAGTAATATATATGTGTAGATTTAATAAAGATTGTTTACTGGAAATTGAAATTCTATTTGGTCAAAGTTTGCAGGCAAAATAAGTAAGAAGATCCAATTATAAAAATGACCCTCGAGGTTTAGTTAATTACCAAAAACTCAAATTATATTTTAAAATTACATATTTCCCATTGAGGTTTGTATGACCTACTAAATATTTCCTCTTGAAATAAAAACAGTCAAGAGGATAATTGTAATTTGAAAAGATAATTGGAATTTTTTGTAGTAAGGCTAAACGTCAGGGTAGTTTTTGTAATTACCCTAAATAGCTGGGACCTGTGTATTTATCACAGGAAGGATTTGAAGATTTTTGAGATAAGACAGATTAATGCTGACCTTGAAAGAACGATATTAACGCCACAAGACAAGCCAGTGATTTGATTGTAGATATGAAAATAAATTCATCAGGCATCTCCAGATATGCAGTTTTTATGAGCGTTTTCCTCGTCTAATAAATGACAAATTTGAATATAAACAAATACGCCAATGGAGTTTGTACAAATGCATTGGCCTCCTTTTCATTTCCTGAGACCGAGAGTCGTGAATATGATAGCGAAGGCCCATCTTTCTGGCTATTTTCTTCATGAAATTTTAGGCATCTAAAAGTGAAGCAAACGTTATTTTCGAGCAGAAAATGTCACACATATTACATGTCAATTATTTATTGGTTTATGAAAAGGGAGGTCGTTCCTCGTGACAACTCACAAGGCTGTTTGATTTGGATTTTCATTAAATGAGACTCAATGGACTCACCATTTTCTTTGTACCCACTAATTCTTCTAATGCCAATTGCAAATAGTATCACACAATAACAAACATTAATCATATCACATAAAACCATCCACAACTTTTGGCAAAATTAGGGGTGATAATTAGAGTCACCGGGTCGTGTTCATATTCAGTTTTTAGGTCATTTTCTGGTTACGTTCAAAATACATCAAAAATTAAGTAAAATATAAGATAACTTTGTAAGACAAAATGGTAATATCGTTTTTGTTCATGTTAGATCCGTTTTAGCCGTATTCGTTTTCGTGTATCTTTCAGTAACTTCAAAGTCAGCTCATGTCATGTCAACAATTGTCATCCCTAAAATAATCACCTTAAATAGAATAATAGGCATAAAACCAAGGAACTAGTACTTCACCCTGCTTTTAATTTTCAATAAGACAGCTCAACAATTGGAACAACAAATTTCACAAAGCCCACAAATGCATGCAAGTTTGTTGAGCATTCAAATGTACAAAATCCACCATACATTTCATTAATTTAAACTGCATCATGAAAGATTTAAGCAAGATGACGAGGATATACTTGCAAATGTCAATATTAAGTCCAGACAGTCTTACGAAACCATATCATTGGTTTCATCTTCATCTCCTTCTCCAGCTGTCACCTCACTGAACATGTATTGGCTTTGATACTCCATCAAGTACTGTGTTGATCTCTTCACGTCATAAAACAGCCCGTAAACTCGGCTAATGTCTTCCATTTCCACGATCTTCCCCTTCCGTTTTAGGCAGGCCAATGTGGCTGAGGTGATAAGGTTTATAGCGTATCTCAAAGACGTATCTTCTCCAATCTTTGTCAACAAAACCTTTGCGTCTTCAGACATTTCTACATCTTCCTCTTGGCATCTAATGTCCAAGATTTTTCGAATATCATCGGGTGTATAAGGTTGTGTGGAGATGATTAGCAGACGATCTAGGAAATCGATTGGAATGCCATGTGGCGATTTGTAGTTGGTCCCTCTGATTGTCGTAATCCCTCTGTTGGTTGCGACAACTAATATGGGTGCCATGTCATTCTCCAGCGCGCGGTTTAGGAAAGAGAAGCACTCGATATCGAGCATGTGGACTTCATCGATGAAAAGGACACCTGGCACGATTTCTGCTTTTCCTTCTTCTCTCCACTCTGCAACCTTTGTGTCGATTTGCTCTCTAACTTCTGTGCGAATTTCACCAGTGTCACCAGTGAATAGAGCCAGGAATCCCTGTGTTCTGAAATTTAAGGAAAAGACGGATTAGAATGAAGAGAAGTTTATCCTATAGAACTTGGAGAAAGAAACTTTGAGCTAGTCATTCTCCAGTTAAGTTAAACACAAAGCCCTATAAAGTATTGTATTTGTGGATCAAGTATCACACATTTTCTAGTTACAGATAACAATGTGTTATTAACAGATAGAAGTTTTACTGAGCAATCTCAGGGATTTACGTGAATAGTATTCAGTTAATATTTAGGGGGAAAAAGAAAAAACAGGGTCCAAGTGAAGATACCGACGAGGAAAAAAAAAGATGATCGAATATAACAACACGAAAAGGAGAGCAAATCCACGTTATAATTCTTAACACCACGAGAGGGAGAGAACATCCACGTTATAATTCGACAAACTTAACCAAATATGCAATGTAGTTGGAAATAATAAATTCAGCCAGCTTAAAATACATACAGTAAAGCAGCACTTCTAGCATACAAAAAACACAAGTGCCATATACCCACCCTCACCAAGACTTGAAAACAATCAATGAGCATTAAAACTCTACAGGGCAATGGAATATAAAGTTCTTCAGTATCTTTAGTAGAGTCCATTTCTCCTCGAGTTAATTCATCTAACCTTTTGGAAATTTATGCCAAAGAGTAATCACAATTTAACATGAGAAACTCAAATGTTATGTGGCTGTTAAAGGATTTATCAACATCCATTAATCAACCATAATGGACCATTGCACAACAAAGGAAGTGTCGTGACAATTGACATGCCTATGCAGTTCAAATTAAAGGTAGAACAAGATGTAAATGCAAGATTCTTATATCAGCAAACATTGTCCCTACTCATGCAATTGGGATTCTTTCTTCAGAAAACATGGACGGAGCGAGCAACAAAACTCATAGAGCTAATGCACGATGGTTCCCTCTAAAGGTTATTCACTTAATGATACACGTGTTTGATATGAAGCTTGTCAAGGAAACTGAGGAAACGCGAGAGAAGGTGATAAACACCCATTGCACCTGCAATTCCTATAATAAGCCTACCTACAAATTCCACTTGCAGGCTGGTTAAATAAGGCCATTTGCTACTGGATTCTTTCTTCTATCTCATATTGTTTTCTCTTTTCCATATTTCTGGCCAATGGCCACCTCAAATCTTCATTGCATATCGTAAAACCCCAAATTTGTAATTTGTTTTTATTCTTATACTTAGTAGCTTTATTCCTGAAAACTGATTAACCACTTTAAAATTACTTTTACAATCAATCACAGTAAAATTACTCGTCATCATAAATAAGATCACATGTTAAACTATTATTTAAGAGAACGTAGAAACTCAATTACCATTGTCCTTTTCTTATCCAGCTAAAAGTTCATAACACGTTATGCAGGAAAGTAGGCATTTATATACATTCTTGTCGTGTTACATTCATACGTTCTTGTATGCTTCACCCTCTCAATGAAAAAACTAAGATTTCAATCTTAAAAGCAGCAGTTAAAAAAAGTTGCAATGCATTTTGGACAGAAATCAGGCTCTATAGTGCTCTCATCCTTCTGTACCAGGACTTTCCCAAAAAAAATCAACGCATGTATATATACAGATCACAGCCAAGCAGAGTACACTGACTTCTAACTTTCTGGTTATTATGGCGGTCTTCATCAGCTTCAACTAAACCATCATGATCAATCCCAATGGTTACAAAATTTGCAATCCATTATATAAGCAACATGCAAAATGTAAAATAAAACGAGCCAGTCGAGCCTGTAAAGTATCATCAGAAGGAACTCAAAACTATCAAGACATATTGTTTCTTAACAATATATGATATGGCCTATTAAATTGGATCGATAGAATTTGGGTACCAATATTATATATGGGCTTCATTAAGGCTATAAATGCTAGAATCCTCAAATGATTTTTATTTGATATTAAAGAAGAGAGGATAAATACCAAGTGATACATATCCACAAGATGAGGTGGAATTCTTATCCTAATTAACTATTTTTCCTTATAAATAGGGATCATCCTCCATGGAAAAATATAGGGTATTCTTTTCTAAATTATCTTTTTATGAATTACCTTGATTATTCTCCATTGATAGATTTCTGCCTTGAGTATCGGAGAGGGTATGCCGTTTCTCCAGGCCATTTTCTAGGAGTTTTCTTGTTGGCATCTCAATGAAGATGGTGTGAAATATCAACATTTCTTGGTGGAAGTCTTGAGACCATCAAGCGTGTTTTGATTCTCACATGATGTGCCACTTGATGGTCTCACGACTTTACTCCACCAAGAAATGTTGATATTTCCCACTTAATCAAAGATGCCTGCAAGACAACCATTAGAAAACAGGTAGGAGAAGGTTTCTCCGGCATACCGCTCAAATCAGAAATCTATCAATAGAGAATAATCAAAGTACTTCATAAAAGATAATTTAGAAAAGAATACCTATATATTTCATGGAGGATGACCATATTATAAAGAGAAATAGTTAATTAGGATAAAAAATTCACCTCATCTTGTGGATAAGTATCACTTGGTCATCCAATTAGATAGATTTAAGATATTTAACATTTCTTCATTAATATCAAATAAAAATCATTTTAAGATTCTACCATTTATAGCCTTAATAGAGGTCATATTCGAGCTCATATCTAATATTGAGACTCAAATTCTACTGATCCAATTTAATATAGTACACAAGAAAATGGGAAAAATGCAAAATTGGTCCTATAACTTTACCTAGTTTGCAATTTTCGTCCTGTCCGATTTGGGTTTTGCAAATCTAGTCTTATAACTATAAAATTGTCGCAATTTTAGTCCTCAATTGACCGGACCTACAAATTCCGGCCACCAAAGGTCACATGGCCCGGTATGAGGCTGACTTGGACCCAATCCTATCCACTTGAACCCATTTTTGCATCTGGTAGTCCTATAACTTAATTTCACTCAAAAAAGAAAAAAGCACAGTAAATCTTAAAAAAAAACAAATTATAATATCATAACCTGTGAAAATCATAAACCAAGCCAAAAAAAAAAAAAAAAAAAAAAAAAAAAAATCCCCATAAACCCTAACCTCATCAAAACTTTCGATTCTTCCAAAATCTCAGTAAAGTTGATCGGTTTTTGGTGTAAAGGATGGTGTTTGTTCGGGAAGAAAAGTATTGGGATTTACCTCCCCCAATGTACCGTAAGTTTGATGATTCTTACATTGTTGTGTGAAGATTCTTTTTTTCCTGACATTTATGGAAGTTTGTGTGAAGATTCTTACAATGGAATTTTATTTTTTTGTTTTTTCTGGTTTGGTTTACGATTTTCACAGGTTATGATATTATAATTTGGTTTTTTCTTTTTTTTTTTAGATTTATTGTGGTTTTTTCTTATTTTTTTAGAGTGAATTAAGTTATAGGACCAATTTTGCTAACCCAGATGCAAAAATGGGTCCAAGTTAGCCTCATACCGAGCCATGTGACAAACACGTGACCTTTGGTGGCCAAAATTTGTAGGTCCGGTCAATTGAGGACCAAAATTGCGATAATTTAAAGTTATAGGACTAGATTTGCAAAACCCAAATCGGACCAGACCAGACCAAAATTGCAAACTAGGTAAAGTTACAGGACCAATTTTGCATTTTCCCCCAATAAAATAGCACAAGTGCAACATGAACAAGAAGCTTGTTAAGCATAATGTAATACAGAAACAAAAACGTCTTAATGATACCTGCTGTTGATAACATCTATCTCGTGAAGAGTAACACAATGCACAACTTCCTTCCTCTTCTGCAGCTCCCCATCTGGGCACTGCACGAACTTGGTCTGAGGCCCCATGGCATCATAATCCCGAGACCGAGAAAAAGATCTTCCAAGCTTTGTAATCTTTCCAGAAGCCTTATCAATTGCAATCACATCCCCACTCTGCACTTTATCCTTCCCCAACGCCTCAATCATTTTCGCCCCCAAATCGTACACAGTCTCCATTTCCGTCGTCTTCAGAGTCAATTTTCCCGTCTTGGACGCTGCCCCCGCCACCGCGGGTCTGTCAATTTGAACCTCCACAACCTCGCCTTCAATCACTTCAGTTTCCTCCTTAATTCTAACCCCAATTGCTTTCCTGAAGGCCTGCATTAGAGCCTCGGTCTTTGACATCTCGAGGGAGAACAATTCGCTGCCTGCGAGCATTGCGAAAGGGGTTTCCTGGCCGATGGATTTGGCCATGCCCATGGCAATGGCGGTTTTTCCGGTGCCAGGCTGGCCGGCTAGGAGGACGGCACGGCCCGCGATTTTTCCTTCCTGGACCATTTTGACGATGACGCCAGCGGCCTTGCGGGCCGCTGTCTGGCCCACCATACCCTCGGAGGAGGAGCGGGGCTCCAGGGCAGAGTCGAGGCCGAGACCCCGGATGTGGGAGTGGGCCCCGATTCGTTCTATTCGGGTCAGGTCTCGCATCTCTGAGAGTTTTATCTCCGCCATGGTTAAGTTTGAGTGGGGAGAGAAGAAGATAGGTTAAGGGGAAGAGGGAGAGGGTTTGTCAGTATCACGCTCAGCAGAAGACTACTAAAAAGGGGTTTAGGGGTTTAGGGTTTTTGTGCTTTGGGGACGGGGTAACGTGAGAGTACTTTCAATTTTTTTTTAGGGATAAATACTTTTAACCCCCCAAACTATTCGAATTTTTACACTTTGCCATACGAACTTTAAAACGATACACTTAACCCCCTCAACTTCGCAAAATTTTACACTTTGCCTAAAATTTCGAAATTACCCCTAGTTTCATGGTAATTGGTTTTGATTTACCCTCTAAACTTTGAAGTTGTTGCACTTTACCACCAGACTATAAATTTTATTGCAATTTCTAATTTTACTCCTTAAGGTCTTGCGATCCTCGAAAATGGTATCGAGCCTAGGTTTATTAAGAACTTTCGATTAAATTTATTATATTTATGTAATTAACAATTGGTGAGGAGAAATTACTCCGAGATTATGGATCCGGACCGATGTCCGAGATGTACCACTTACAGGACATATCGTCAAATATTGACGATGTATGCACAAGAACACCTTGACCAGGTTTCATATGGGAATACCAACATGAAGAAAAAAAGAGAGGCATGAGCCGACGGGAAACCTTAAGCGCAATGCAAAAATGCGAGAGAATATTATAAGCGATTCTTGATGCTTAACTGGACTTATATGTTCACTTGATGAACCTTCAAGAAACGGTTCATGAAAATTCCTATCGAACAATGATTCCCGATGGAGTACCGGAGTGGAACGAGATACTTCCAGACAAATCTAAGATCTCCAGAAGATCTTAGAGAAATCGTAAAGGCGGTGCGAGAATTATGGCAACCGCCATATTCATCTACCAAAGACAAGTTCATCGATCAGAACAGGATGGAGACGATAGTGAAATATCGAAGGAAACTCTTGAACTCCTTCATGATATTGTAAACGAGTCAAGAACCCGGAGGACGGGCCGAGTTCATCGGGAGGAAGGAAACGTATTGATTTTGGGGCGGTACCTATTTACACCAAAAAGGGAAACCAACCGAAGTTATACGAAAGATGAGATGAGGAAAAGCTCATTGCTCTAATCAAAGGAAAATCCATCAAAAATTAAAAAAATGGATATTGAAAAGATGAATCTTAAAGATCTACATGACTGTGAGAATCCTTCGGGATTAGGTATTGTAGATTTAAAGATGAACGCAGTGAGAATCGGCTTTGGTTACTTATGACCCACAAGGTAGACCAATTCCTCCACCACCGCCACGATTAAGATTAATCCTAACGTCGAAGAAAGCACGGGTTCGCATCATGGAGCTCGGGGCGAGAGGATGCCACATCTTTGGGGATTTCACGACCGAGAGTGATCCACTTTCGAACAGGAGGTTGAAACCTCTTGCAGAACTAGACAACCTACCGAAAGGCCGAATGTTTATCGACGCCTTATGGAAGATCGCACTCGACCCAATACATCCATATGGGTTGATGTTAAACTGGACATCCCGCATTTTAAAAATAGAGAAGTCCTTATTGATGAATGGGCTTCAACTATGAGAATTTCAGCAGGAAACCTCGATCTTACAAAGGATTCATTCATTTTACTCCTTGAAATGAGTCTTGAAGGATCGGTGAAGATTGCCTGGGATATGACCGATGCTAGTACGAAAAGTTCGGTCACGTCAGGGGAATCACTTAAAGGAATTGTCGATGATATGGCAAAACTATTCAAAATCCAGTTCATCGGCACAAGTTATTTGAAGGATTAGAGGATGAAAAAAAGAAAGAGATATAAACAAGCCCTCTATACTGGAGTTCTTTGGATATTTGTCATATTGACGAATATATCAAGTTGTTCACCGAACCTAGGTGGAAATCCAAGATTGAGGAAAAAGAAGCTGCACAACTATTCTTTGCCAAGATTCCGAGTCTCTGGAGAGAAATGCTTATCGGGGAATACAAGGGTGGAGTCAAGTAGAAAGCGTGGCGGAAAAATGTCTTTCCTCAGCGACTCCGCACAGAATTACAAGAGATTAAGAGGAATTAACAAAGCGGTTCCTCTATGTTGCGTGGATAATGATATCCCAACAGGTTGTGGGAGGTCAACCAAGGCGGCACAAGAAGAAGAAGGATAGAAGCCATCCATACCGCCGAGGAAGCAAAGAAACAAAAGAAGAGGTCTTCATGGAGACCTAGAAAGTTCTGGTCAAAACAAAAATCCCGAAGTTATAAATCGGGGCAAAGACCAAAGACCAAGCGAGTAGAGCCTCATCATCGAGGATCAAATCAAGCAAGTACGGCCAGAAATCCGGGGAGAAGAACTTTCGGGCGTGCTCATACTAGAGCTAATGAAAGTTTCAAAGATCAGTAATTTTGGACATGCGAGCCGGAGGGCATATCTCAACGGATTGCCCGGACAATCAAAAACGTGGAATCGCAGGCAGGTTCAAGCCACACCGAGAAATCGAAGAAGTCGTCTATTATCGTGGATTTAATACGGTGTATCAATTTGAGGATATTCCCTCGGATGAAAGCATCTATCAAGAAGAGATCTATTTCGATGATGGAAGTGAATCCGATTCAGAATCAGAGTGAAGAAGAAATTCTTCAACAGACGGTCAGGGAGGATATGCCAGGATTCCTCTCTCACACTACGGTGTCTCATAAGATTCTTATGAGAATTATGAAGGAAGATCCAAAGCTTCAAATCTATGATGGATTTACAATTGGAGCGATGGAAAAAGCTTTGGATAAGATTGGTTTTCGTAATAGAAAACACCAAATTATCCACCGAGTAACAACCGGAGAATTTGCCATTCCGATGGAGTTTACCGGAAACCTGATCGAGATGCAGTTGGTCCCTATTAGAGAAATACAGGAGATCAAAAGCAGAGTTAAAAGAGAAGTTGCAAATACACTCTCATGGATTCATATCGGAGCCATAAGAGTTATTATTAAAGCAACATTCAAAGAAGGAATAGATTCGCCACTCAACGGCTATCTTTGATAAGCGAATCTCAAACCTCAAGGATTCATGCCTTGGAGCGGTTCTGAGAAATTTATCTTTGGGAAATTGGCATTTAATGTCTATCCTAGAATTGCATACAATTTGGAAGATCGAGATTTCAACGAGTCCTAACTCTTTATCAAGATTTCAAAAGAGTCGAATTGATGAAAGAAGAGAAGACCTACTCGATCACATACAAGATATCTTATGCTCTCTTGAATACACATCATTGAAGTATTCTTGAGAAATGAATTCATTGAAGTCCCAAGAATCTTCGAGGACTTTGCCAGGGTGGTTCTACCAGAAATCATTGAATCTCCAACTATAAAGGAGATTGATATGATAATTCAAGATCAACCGATCTTCAACAAAAGTCGAAGTCTCGAGTTGGCCGAGAAGGATGTCTTTCCGGGACGAGAATGGTGAGAGCAGATTTAGTTGGGAAGAAAAGAAGACCAAGTATAGTTCAGCGCATCCCCGATGTTTTCAAAACAGCAGAGAGAGCGAAATGTCGAAAGGATAGCGAGAGGTTGAAGTAATATTCGACATCACTCAAAAGGATAATATTTTTCCTTGTGATGTTCTGTATTATCTCCAACAACCTATAGTGGGAAGGTATCAAGGAAGCTGAAGATAGGTGAAATTGAGTTGACTATCTCGGGAGTAAGCGGGAAAAATCCGAGAACAATTAATACGGGAATTGAATTTCTTGAGGATCATAAACCTTGGGAAAGATTACAAGAAGGAATGGAGTTCACGATGGGCGATAAAAGATACTGAGAATCGAGATGACCACTAATCCATTCTCCATATACATTTCAATCGGAATGTTATATGCTGAATACAAGGCCGAGTATTTCGCCGCCTATATTGATTCAGGAGCAGTAATATGTACTGCAAAGCCAGATGTTTTTCCTAAAGAAATTGGAGAAGATTTACCAGCTATTGCGGAAGAGATTTCTCTAAAAGAATTCTTATTCTTAATAGAGGAATTAAACAAGCGAGTAAATCATGATCGGAGGCGCGGGCGGTACCCCCATGGTACAAAGTGAAGACGCCACCAATCTATTTCCATGATACAGGTGCAAATATCTTGCTAGGAAATAATTTCCTACAAACATCAAGTGATTCACACAGGAGAATGAGACAAGAAGACTTATTTTCACAACATTATGTGATCATAAGATCATTGTCCAAAGACTGCGGGAAGCATTTTACAGAAAAATGCCTATTAATTTTCGCAGCAAGCGTGGTGGTGAAGCCAAACTTCGCAATCCAAAAATGGCGGATCGAAGGAAATTTGGTGAAGCTTTATTATCCTATAGACAATTTGGTTCTAGTCAGAAGGATCAGAAGATATGGGATAATAACTTGTATTCATTCAGAGTACAAGGAGAAGAACAAGTAACTCCAGAAGCCATTGCAGAATTATGGATGAGTCTAATGGAGAGTCCGCAGAGTGACGTGACCTTGGAAGAACAAATATCACTCGAGGACATCAAGAAGAAGATCCAAAGGAATTACAATGAAGATCCTTTGGCATGGTGGGATAAGAATGAGCTCAAAGCATCCTTAAAGGTTAAACCTGGAAAAGAGTACGAGTTCGTAAGATTCAAACCAATCCTTATGAACCAGGAGGATCGTGAGGATATGCAGAAGATACTTAAGGAACATCTTGACCTTAAGTTAATTTCACCAGGAGTTTCTCCATACAGCAGTCCAGGATTCTTAGTCAGAAACCATGGAGAAATCAAAAGAGGAAAGCCAAGACTTGTTATTAACTACAAGGGGATTAATAACATTTTGTTATATCCCAAGTAGAGAACATCTGGTTAACTGCATCAAAGGTGCCAAGATATTCTCAAAGTTTGATTGCAAGTTTGGATTCTACCAGATTAAGATGGAAGAAGAAAGTAAGAAGTTTACAGCTTTCTCTACACCACAGAGACACTATATTTGGAACGTTATGCCTATGGGATTGGCTAACGCACCCCAAATATATCAAAGAAAGATGGATAATCTCTTCAAAGATTATTTCGATTTCATGTTTGTATATATTGATGACATTCTTATTGCATCAAAAACATGAAGGAGCATCTCAAACATTTGGAGATATTTTAGGATGTTTGTCACAAAGAAGGATTAGTGCTTTCGGAGAAGAAGGCGGTAATTGCAACAAGATGATTGAATTCCTCGGAATTGAAATCGATGAATCTGGAATTATTCTAGAATCATATTGTGGAAAAGATACGAGGATTTCGGATACACTAAAAGACAAGAAGCGACTTGAGTTTTCTAGGAGTTGTTAATTTTTTGGAATGTTTATTAACAATCTAGCATACTACATGAAGGTGTTTAGCCCATTACTTAAAAAAAGATGCAAAGATTCAAATGGGAAGATGAACATCGAAGGAATTAAGCAACTTAAAGAAGTTTGTAAAAAGCTTCCAAAGCTTGCAATTCCCAAGACGAGGACGAACCGGTTCTTTATACGGATGCGGTGATGATTGGTGAGCGGCGATTCTTACTAAGGTCACACCAAATGAAGAAGTGTCATGCAGATATTGCGGCGGTTTATTCACACCAGTGAAGCAAAAGATGGCATATCAACGAGAAAGAATTCTTTGCAAAATGAAAGGCTTTTAAAAATGGCCGTTATTTTTCTTGGCTAAAAGTTTACTTTAAAAATTGATAATTCAAGTGTCAAGGCTTTTACGAAAAATAAAATTGAATCAAAACGAGAAAAGGCTCGATTACTTAGATGGCAAGTTGAATGTCAATATTATGATTATGATATTGTCATTATAAAATCTCATGAAAATATTCTTGCGATTTCTTGACACGAGATGGAAGGACGCGCGTTCTTGACAAGGTCCTTAAACGAGTAAGACATCTCAGGGAAACCGGGAGAGTCTAGAACGAGATTTTGGGGCGTTATGTCTCAATGCGAGTTCTTTGGGCGACTTCAACGGTGACAGAAATCCATTTCTAGTCAAATACGAGCATGCCGGTTCGCTCAAGGACAATTGTTCTTAGCGCGCAAGCTGGCCTCTCTTCCAGGCCACATCTCCTACGGTGCAAAAAGGGGCCGAGAGAGTACGGGGCTCTAACCCGGAGGTTATGGATTCAAGTACCATAATCACAAGTGTTGCAGGTGATGCATCCCCTGAGGGTGTACAAACTGTAACGAATGTTGAAGCTCCGGTGTCACAACCCGAGTCTTCAAGTCAACCCAAAGACACCTCGGGGTAAAAGAGGGAGAGTTGAATCTTAGGCCACGAGACGCAGGCAAATCTAAGGTTCAAAGCGACGAGATTAAGATTTCCCTATACGGTATATCGAGGCAATGGGAAAAACTAGTTACAAGACAAGGTATTAACCCCAGAGAAAACAATGGTTGATATCTCAGGCAAGTATCCCAGAGTTTGGATGAAACCAGGAAGTCATCCAAATGAAGTACATGAATGGTATACTTTTGGAGCTTTAGCTTCAATCTATACCGTGTCACCAGGATTCCCAGAAATCTCAAAATTACCGAAATGGATTGGGGAAGCAATTTACGAGACTGGGCGATAATCCACACTTGGCCGAGAGGAGATATTTTGGAATTGTATTTTATCGGTGCGGCTCTGAACCAAATGAAGAAAGGCTTTAATGAAGCTTTTCATTTCATCAAGCTAAGAAGACCAGGATGGAAATGCTTTAAAATATTTTAAGCGCTTCAGGAAGAAGGACCTTGATGTTAGTAGGAGCATTTTCTCAAGACGAAGCTTCTACCGCAGGCGAGCATGGGGTCTTTGGGTTTGTCTAATCGAAATGGACAAAGTCAAATATCCATTCAAGTTCTTCCGCATTCGGCGAATGGATCTTTCCTTTTGAATTCGATATTTGGATCAACCACGGGGTTTTTGAGAAGAACTCTTCGAGACCAAAAGAAGAATTCTCGGGAAAACAAGATTAAAGCAAGCAAAGAAACTTACCGAAAATTCTGTAACATGTCGCATGTTGGCCGTTGGGTTGACCGGATCTGTCAAGCATGCCCCGAACGAAGGAACCCGAGTTTGGGAAAGGATTCGACCCAAACCCGACCGACAAGATCATGTTTGGAAAGGATAAGGGCCCGACTCACAAGACGCGTTATCCTCGGGGACCACGTAAACCAAATTTTTAAAAGATTCCCCGACAAACATCACATGGTGAGTCACGCGGGAGAAAAAGAAAACCGGTGGCAAGGCAATAATGTAGGGGATATGACGTAAGCGATGACGTCATATATATCGCCAAAGATTTGAAGTCCGCCTTTGAAGTCCGGACTTACCTCTATAAAAATGCAGGATTTGAAGGAAGGTCGAGGACATCGAACATTTTCCTTAGTTTTCTTATAATAAATTCCGAGAGAAAATTTGTAATATTTTGAGTGTTTTAGTTTTCAAGTTTTTATGTATTTTGAGTGCAAGCCTCATCTATGAGAGGCTAAACCAAGATTCTCCTCCCAAAAGGAGATTACTAATGTAATAAATATTTCTATAAGTTCTTAATAAAAGAGGCTTTCTGCTTCAACATGTATTCATAATGTTCTATTAATTCATCCCGTTTAAGAATTACTTGTACGCCGGAAGTAGGAAACGAATCATTTGTCTTGGCCGATTCTTTGAAGGAGTCGGATAACTTGCGAGATCATCTTCCCTAAGGGTGAGGTTGACAGTGAGTGAGAGCATTTGTTTGTCAAACGATCCGGGGGCAATAATTTTCCGATTTGGTGGTGTTGAGAACCATTTTACCCGGTCTTTGTTTCGGTCAAAAAAGGTATGAATTTTACGGGATTTATTAATTTTACGGAAGTATGTTGGGCTGATATGGTCGTAATGGACTATGTTCATTTTGGTCTATAGACCTAATTTGTATCTGATTTATACTTGAAATAAAATTACGATCGAAGTATGCCCTGTTGAGTTTATAGGTGGAAACCCGACATGATCCTTTTAAAACCTCGAATAGAGACTGGATCTAAGTAGGTGTAACAACGCCACGAACAAAACAAGTGAGAAAATATAAATTCTCATTTCTCGAAAAATCCGAAAAACAAATTGATTATGGAGTAAAATTTTCATGTTTAAGGATTAATGCAATAAATTTATTATTATGTAGTAGATTGCCACAAAATAGAGTTTAAAGGGATAACTTGAACTATTGTTATAAAAGGATAAAACCTAGGGGCAAAATTGTCCATATAGGGTAAAGTGTAACGATTTTCATAGTTCAGGGGGTAAAGTGTCACGGATTAAAGTTTGGAGGGTAAAGTGTAAAAATCAGTATAGTTCGGATGGGTAAGTATATTTATCTCTTTTTTTTTTATTTTGTTTAGTACAAGTGCTTAAATTTTCATCATTTTAAAAAAAAGAAAAGAAAAGACATTCTTTTTTTTTAGCAAGAAAGGAACAATAATATATAAATCAAGGGGGAAACTCCCCTTCAGGTACAAAATGCAAGAGTTGAGGTGGAAACATACCACAATAAAAACCATTATAATAACCTAAGAAAGCAAAACTAGCTAAGTAATGGGCCGTCTTATTGGCTATTCTAGGAATGAAACGGATGGAACATGAGGAGAACGATTTAGTTACTGAGCGAATGTCATCAATCATGTTGCCAAGGTAGGTTAAATTGGCCCATGTGCGATTATAAGCCTGCACTAGTTGCTTACAATCCATTTCGATTATAACATGGCAGAATTGCAGATTTTTGGCCAAAAGGAGACTTTCTCGGCACGCAATTGCTTCCGCGACTTCGATCGTAAGTTCCTGGGAGAATTTATTGGATAATGTTTGATGATTTGTCCATCATGCCCTCGTAATATTACACCCGGTCCATTCATCCTAACCACTGAAGCATCCGTGTTGATCTTGATAACACACCAGGAGGGACGGACCCATGAAAACATCGAGACTGACGGTTGCTTATTTGAACTGGGTTCTCGAGAACTTTGATAGTCATGGAGATTTTTAATAGCTAAAGAAAAACAATCTTGGTGGGATAAAAAAATTTCTTGAAAATTTAACATATTTCGAGCATACCATAACGACCAAAGCAATATTGCAAACATACAGTGAAAGCCTTTATCATTAACCTTGGAAACCTCCTGAAGCATATCAGCCATAGAAGCCGAAGAAATTGAGAGTAAGGAATTTAGCCTTAATGGTGACGCATGCCAAAAGAAAGAACTCCATTGACAATCCCGAAGAGCGTGTTCAGTAGATTTGATACCATCGACACATCTTTGACAAATGGGGTCTGGCACACAATTCCGTCGAAAAAGAGTAGATCGAACCGGTAAAATTCCTTAAGTCATTTTCCACATGAGTACTTGCACCTTTGGTGGAACGTTTAAACTCCAAATCCATTTCCACAATGGCGAATGACCTCATGAGGATGATGGAATCTGGTGCAAATTAGTATTCAAAGTTAAAGCGAGTTTATACCCGGATTTAACGCTATATTGCCCAAACACCATAAAATGCCAAGCTAAACGATCGTTGCACTCAGAGTTTCGGAGTGGGATGCTTAAAATTTTGCTAGCTTCTTTCGGGATAAAAATCTGATGAATCAAATCCTCATCCCATTCTTGTAGGTCGAAAGTCTTGTAGCATTAGAATCCATGGGTCACACCAAATTCGTGCAGTTGCTCCATTCCCTATAAGCCATCTAGTACCCTTTCTGATGATTTCTCGTCCCGCCACAATGCTTCGCCAGGTATAACTGGGGTTATGTTCGATTGAAGCGATAAAGAAATCACCATTGGGGTAATATCGAGCTTTTAGGGTACGAGCTAAAAGTGAATTATCATCTTGAAGTAATCTCCAACCTTGTTTAGCCAACATGGCTCTATTGAAAGCTGATATATCTTGAAATCCAAGTCCACCTTGTTATTTAGGGGTGCATAGTTTTTTCCATTGAAGCCAATGTATTCTTCGTTCCTCGCCCTTTTGTCCATACCAAAAACTTGCTATCAGTCTGTCAATTTGATGGCAAGTATCTAAAGGAATTTGAAAGCAACTCATTAAATATGTAGGGATCGCCTGTGCCACACTTTTAATCAAGGTCATTTTTCCGGCTGTTTAAAGCAACATGGACTTCCAATTTTCGAGTTTTTTCCTGACTCGATCAATGAGTGTTTGAAAAATGATTTTTTTTGATCTCCCTACATTAGCCTGAAGTCCCAAATAAATATGGTGTTTGTCAACAATATTGACTCCAAGACCAATGGCCAAAGAAACTGCTGTAGGAGTTTGAACGCCTCTACTGAAAGTGATTTCCGATTTTTCAAAATCTACAACTTGTTTCGAAGCAACCCCGTAAGCCGATATAATATCTTTAATCTCTTGTATTTCATTTGCGTTGGCTCTCCCGAATATTATGCTATCATCTGCAAAAAAAATATGTGAGTGACGGGGGGCATGTTATTTATTTTCTCAGTTAGACGAATTCAACCTGATCTGGATTTTTTCATAATTACATGCACCAATGGCATGTTTGTAATATTCTGGGACAGTGCATCTGAAAAGTATAAGTAGTTCCTCGAAAAAGTATTAGTAATTCCTTGGAGAGTATTTTAGTAGTTCTTCTGGATATAATTAACTTTTTCTCCCGAAAAGTATTAGCAGTCCCTCAAAAAAGTAATAGTAGTAACGATGAAATGTATTAGTAATCTGCTTGAACAGTTTTTTCCATCAAGAGTATTAGTATTCCTACTAAAACGTATTAGTAGTCTTATTTAAAGTATAATGTTGTTCTGATTAAATGTATTTTAGTATTCATCTTGAAAAGTAATAGCTTTCCTCATAAAAAGTATCAGTAGTTCCCCATAAAAGTATTAGTTCTTTCCCCAAAAAATATCAGTAGTCATCCTGAAAAATATTTGGTAGCACCCCTAAAAATATTAGTTTTCCCTCCGAAAAGTATTAGTACTTCTCCTAAAATGTATCAGAAACTCTCCTAAAATATATTAGCAGCGGCCAGCGAATGTGGTATTGGTACTTGTGCGGGCTGTTGGTGGGCTGACGGGTCGAATATTTGGATCCGTCTAACGAATTAGATCCGTTAGACCATTTGATAGGAGAATAACCCTTATATATATAATATTATTTGTTGTGATAACATTGTCAAATATGTGAATTTTATCATATTTATTTTTCACATGTCGATAGTATTCTAAAAATTTGCCAAAATCATGGGATTCAATAGTTGTCAAATTTTGCCTTTAAATTGTTTGAGTTCATTTAATGAAGAACTACCGAAAAATATTTATATTTCTTATTGTTCTGATTCGCATCTTTCTCAATATATATTTGTATTTTAATCGTAGAAAGTAGAAATTATTTACAACACTATTATAATTTTATCAATATTATTTTTTCTAAACATTTTAGCAATATCGTTAACATCAAAAAAAGTGGAATGCACAAATATTAAATGCACACCTCAAAATTAGAGTTAGCAATTAGGTGGAGCCGAGCCGAAATTATGTCGGGCCAATATTCCCGTGGCCCAACATAGCCTATGTAGTGTATTTTGCTTCTGGTTGATCGATCCATTAGGCCGGGCTAAAGAGGATCGGTCTTTTTCGAGCCTCTATATTTGAATCCAAGACTGGCTTTATTGTCGTGTCGGTCGGACCAGTCCATTGGGACGGACCCAAATTGCCAGCTCCACTCAAAATGATGGAGAATATTTATAGTGAAAATTACATAAATTATTAGAAAATGGACAAAATACGTTGTTATCACATTTCTATCCTTCTGGTTCCCTTTTTTACATTTCTTACTGTCCGGATTCCTTTCTTTACGCTTTAGAGTTAATTTTTTCACCCAAATTCTCTTCCAACTCTTCAGATCAGCTCCGTGTTTTCCAATTCTCACTGCGATCATGATTAACTTCCAGGTCTTCAATTTTTCAGTTTATGTCATTCCGCCTTTCTCTCACATTTTCAGTAACTTCTTTAAACCGATGTTTGAAGTCTTTTGTTTTAATGGTGCCTAAGAACTCTTCTTATAAGAGGATTTTGAGAAGCTTTGCGAAGTTAAAAGTACCAGATACTTCGAAAAAGAGAAAAGTTCAAAGCTTGCTTCTAGTACAATGAGTTCGAAAAAGAGGAAAGTCAAAAACGTTGTGATGATGAAGTAGTTTTAGAGGTTAAATCGCCTCCTAAAACTATAAAATCTAAGGTTGGTATAAAAGCTTCGAAAAAGAAAACTGTTTCTTTTGTAAAATCTGATGTTGATAAAGTATGATTTTTCTGTGTATATTTCTAGTTCTTTTGTTCTTTTGTGTTTTGATTTTTTTTTTTTTGGTTTCCATGTTGTTTCGATGTTTTTTCTATTATATTTCTTTTGTTGTTTTCTGTATTTTTGTTGAAGTTCTTGTTATAATATTTTGTGTTTCTCTTTTGTTTCTTTGTTGTTTCTAGGGTTTCAAGTATGTTATTGATCACGAGGATTGGTATACTGCTAGGATACATGTTGGGTTCTCTTTTGATGTTATAAATAATTTGAAGAATTATCTAACTGACATCCAACTTGAAGTTTTCAGGAATACCTATTTTGGGTATTTTTGGACACGCGAGAGGTTGATTTCCAGAATTAACTTGTTCACTCTTTGTTGAAACGACAATTTATTCACTCAAAGAAGGACGAGGTTGTGGTTTCTATCAATGGGAAGTTGTTGAGGTTTGGGGTTGGTGATTGCTTTAGTGACTGGTCTTACTTGTGTTGGTCAGAGGCCTTTACTTTCTGTTGATGTTAGTACTTCTATTTTTTTTTTCAGAAGTATTTTGCTAATAGAAGTAAGTTTAATAGGCAATCTATTGAAGAGAGTTTTTTGTTGTGAGTTTGGGGTAATGATGATCAAGATGCTTTGAAGTTGTCTTTATTCTATTTTCTTTATTTTTTTCTTTTCTCGTCTATTGGGAGTTTTGTGGAGATGTCTTTATTTGAGATAGTTGACAAGGATGGGTTTAACACATACTTCTGGGTGAGGGATTTGTTTGATTTAACCATTCATTAATTGAGTCAACAAGTTCTTGATTCAAACAAAGTTCAATTTGATGATGAGAAGTGTGGTGGAAAATGCGTCAAATTCTACAGAATTCAAGATTTTCCTTTGGCATTCTGAATCTGGTTCTATGAGTGTTGTGTGGAGGTTAATGACAAGATTCGTGCGCGTGTTGGATATGATATCCCGCGGATTTTGAATCGGAATTGCTCAAAGTTCGTGAAAGACAATAAAGTGAAATTTGATGATTTGGATATGAAGATCTTCAATCGTTCTGTTGAACAGACAATATATTATTATTCTTTTTTTCTATCCTGTTTTGTTTCGATGATGTTTCATAATGGTTTATTTATTGTTTCTGATTTTGTTTTTTGTTTCCTTTTCTTTTAGTTGAAGTTTAAGAATTTGTGGTCGACTGTTGATGAGAAGGTGCAGTTGAATATTGCAAAATTTTATGATGAATCAAACTACACCTTTAGTCCTCTTGAAAATGACTTTGTGATTGGAAACTTTAAGCGGAAGAAAGTTGCTATTGATATTGGGTGAAAGTACAAGATTGATGATAATGTTGGAAATCATAAGAAATTGTCCAAGGAATTTGATGTTTTTAAGAATTCCATTACAAAAGTCTTGAAAGAACAATTTGAAATTGTTTTCTCTGAGTTGTCAGATATTAAGAGGAAACTTGATGTGTGTATAATTGTAACGACCCAGATTTTTATGCCTTAATAAGAATTTCAATGATTATGTTATTTGTTTATTTTATGGAATAATAATGGAGAATTAAGAATTTATTAATGATTTTACTAGATAGTTAATTCATTAAATTACAGATAATAAAAAGGCTTCTTAATTGGACTGTGAATTTACTTATTTGGGCCTTATACGAATAATTGGACTTTTAAATTAGTTTAGAGTATTAAATCAGGCCCACATTATTAGTAAATTGATTATAGGCCCATGAACCCTAAACCTAGCCCAATTGAGAGTAGGTTAAAACACAGATATAAGACACGTAAAAAACACACATTGAGAACACAAGATAGGAGACGCTAGAGAGAGAGTAGTCGATCAAAAAAAGAAGAGAGAAGAAGAGAAGAAAAAGATAAGCAATTTTCTCCAACGCGATTGAATCGAAAGAGGCCTGCAAAAGATTTTACTACCCCAAAGTTGAACAGGCAAGTAATCTCTTTAGTTTCATGTAGAATTAGGATTTCATTTATTGTTATTGATATTCCTATGTTTGACTGAAAGACTTGCCACATAAATTGTATGGATTGATGTAATTGTGTGATTATTTGGGTTCGTCCTCCTATTATGTTTTAAATCATTGTTAGCTATAGTTTTTTTTCTACATGCGTATTCTATTTATGTGGATCTGATTGATAATTCTCGTTATTGCGTCAGACAATGTAGTTGTACGAATAATTGGCTTTGAAACCCAATATGTGTTAATTTGAGTTGCAAATTATGTTGTGACATCTATGCCTGTACGTCTAAAATATAAACTTTCAATTCTACCCTGAGTAGGCGTGTTCCTGGCCTATACATTTACTTTTAGGTGTAAAATTGCATACGCGTTCATACTATGTAAATTATTCATGTTGCTCTTTTCATCTTATGATTAATTAGTTGGTCACCTGATCCAATTAGTTTCAAATGTCATACATGTATATATATATATATATAATTTGCAACTCAAATTAACACATATTGGGTTTCAAAGCCAATTATTCGTACAACTACATTGTCTGACGCAATAACGAGAATTATCAATCAGATCCACATAAATAGAATACGCGTGTAGAAAAAAAACTATAGCTAACAATGATTTAAAACATAATAGGAGGACGAACCCAAATAATCACACAATTACATCAATCCATACAATTTATGTGGCAAGTCTTTCAGTCAAACATAGGAATATCAATAACAATAAATGAAATCCTAATTCTACATGAAACTAAAGAGATTCTTGCATTGCTCAACTTTGGGGTAGTAAAATCTTTGCGAGCCTCTTTCGATTCAATCGCGTTGGAGAAAATTGCTTATCTTTTTTTCTCTTCTTCTCTCTTCTTTTTTGATCGACTACTCTCTCTCTAGCGTCTCCTATCTTGTGTTCTCAATGTGTGTTTTTTTACGTGTCTTATATCTGTGTTTTAACCTACTCTCAATTGGGCTAGGTTTAGGGTTCATGGGCCTATAATCAATTTACTAATAATGTGGGCACGATTTAATACTCTAAACTAATTTAAAAGTCCAATTATTCGTATAAGGCCCAAATAAGTAACTTCACGATCAATTAAGAAGCCTTTTTATTATCTGTAATTTAATGAATTAACTATCTAGTAAAATCATTAATAAATTCTTAATTCTCCATTATTATTCCATAAAATAAACAAATAACATAATCATTGAAATTCTTATTAAGGCATAAAAATCTGGGTCGTTACAATAATTTTTTTATTTTTCTATTTTTTGTTATATTTCTAGATTTTTTCTTTTTGTTTCTGTTATGTTTTAATATTGCTTCTTGGTTGTTTTTTTCATGACATCATTTGTGTTTTTCATGTAGGTTGGTGTTGGTTTGAATGAAGCTGAGAAAGATAATGAAACTGAATCTAATGGTGACACTGAATCTAATGGAATGTCATTAGGTTTAGCTTCTGAAAAAGATTCAGATGGAGAAAAAGATAGAGATGTTGATGGTAGTGATGGAGACGTTCTTGGTGGCGACGTAGATATTCCTGTTGGCGATGCTGAGTTTGTTGGTATTGGGGAATAGTTTTATGCCTACTGATTTGAGAGATGTTGATGTTCTGGTAATGATGCTGCTGGTGGAGTTTTGGAGAAAAAAATTTGATGATTTTGTTGAGGGTGATACTTCTCTTGGTGAAGTTAGTGTCACTGCTGCTGAGGGAGTTGCATCTATTCGCTTGATAAGCTTTGGTGATAGTATTGAGAAGGATCTGGTCAATCAACTAAGGATGCTAGTGATGAGAAATTTTATTAGTTCTCAAGAAATTGATAATCTCACTCATTCTCAAATTGACGATATTTTGAACGAGGCAAGTCAAGTTGCTTGGGGAATGTGTGTTTAAATTATTGTTTCTATTATGTTGTTGTTTTTAAATTCTTTTTTTTGGTTAATTTATTCTTTATTGTTTTCTTTCTCTTTTTTTTTTTTTTTCAGGTTGCTTTGAAAAGTCCACTTGATGATTCTTCCAATCAATTCTCTGCTTTAAAGAGGGTTCTGAAACATTTCATTGCTGTGAGAACTCATTTCACCACTCACTTTGGGTCGTCTAGTGATGCTATTGGGGAAGGTGTTGAAGCTGTAGACCTGGTGAACAAGGAATCCGAAGAATGTGGTGACAAAGATGTGAATGTAGATGACGGGGCAAAACTTCCCAAAACCTTGGTTAAAGGAATGTGTCCGTTTGATGACAATATGGGTGAAGGTCCAGGGATAAGGACTCTTTCTAATGGTTTGAATGATTGACTTATGGAATGGTTTAATTCTCAAGGGCATAAAGCTTTTATTATTATGTTTATAATTCATAACAAGTGCTACAATTTTGAAATAAGTTTGAAATATATGTGAAACAAATTACATAAATGTTTTGAAATTTGTGATTTATTTTGTTATTTTGTTTTTTTATTTGATATTCTCTTTCAGTCCCAAACGTTACTATGAGGTAGATGACAAGATTGATCCATCGTTGAAGTTTGGTGTTTGCGAAATGAAATTTAAGTCATGGTTTCACGGACTTTATACTATGTTGACAAGTACGTGGCTTCTTTTCGTAAGTTAATATTGTTTTTCTTGTTATTTTTCAATTGTTTTTTCTGATTTTTATTGTGTTTTTTCTTCATTTGTAGCCTATTGATGTGATTTTTTACTATTTGAGGAAGAAGTTCTTATATGGGCATAGTGTTGTTACGTTCACAACCACTGATTTGATATTCGACAAATGCATTCAAAGTATTTACAAGAAATTTTCTCAAGTGAACAAAAGGAAGAATAATCATTTTGATATGTCAATGATTAATGTTAATACTACAGTGGTGGATTATATCATGGAACATAATACAGGGTGTGGACGGCCATGGTCTAAGATGAATCATAGTTTATTTCATATCCATTGCATTGATATGGAACATTGGGTTCTAGGACGGTTGAGCTCGAAGGAGAGAAATATCTATCTCTATAATTCGTTGAAGAATGATGATTCTGTTAGAGTAGCTGGTGAAACTATTAAAGCCTATATAGCTTTCTCCTTCCTCGGTTCCTATCCATGGTAGCCTTTTATGGTTTCCATCCCAATATTGTTCTTGTTGAGGGTGCTTATTCTGTTGATCGCATTATGCTAATAAAGTAGTTGTTGTTGAAAACATTCCATTGCAAACTAAAAAGTAAGTTTTTACTATTTATTTTTCCTTTGTTTGTTCTTTTTTGTTATTTTTGATTTGTTGTGTTATCTATCTTACTGTGTATTTTTTTATTTATTTGTAGTGACTGTGGGGTTTTTGTTGCTTGTTATGCGGAGTACTTTATTGTTGAGAAGCCTATAGATGTTGAGGAGTTTGATATAGAGAATGAACGAGCAAGGTTTAGTCATCTGCTTTACAATCATGCTAAGTTGAAGCAACAAAATGATGATGATGATGGGGTAATTTAACAGTTTATTGTATTTGCCATGAATTGTTGCAAATGTGTGGCAAATTTTGGGGCTATGAAAATTTTAGGTGTAGGCGCTAATTGAATTAGCCTACAAGGAAGGCGATACTCCAATTAGCATCTGACAGGTTTTTTTTTTTGTTTAAACTAGCGCCTATTTTAGTTTTTTTCATTTTATTATTATTTATTTAATAATTAATTAATTTATGAAATATTTGCAAATTAATCCATAAACCAAAAAGATTTAAAATATTCGACTAATCACATTCGCGCAGTCTGAATCGATACAAAAAATGATACAAAAGATTATAATCGATATAGAAATTCAGTTAATTCAAATAATTAACCTAAAAATGTATAAGTCCATATTAATCCTAAAACCCTATGTCCCAGGGTGCCACACCTAGGCGCTACCCTTCACCTAGTAATCCTACGCCTAAACCTCCTGTGGTGGCGGATCATCATCCTCTTGATCATTTGTTGTATGGTGACTAGATGCAGCTAATGATGTCGACTCTCCGGTCAAATCATATTACTCACTGAGTGTAAGTGGAAATGAAACAAATTATATGTTGAAATGTGGACGATCGGATGTGAACTGATCATGACCACCATATGGAACTCCCATAGCACCAAAATTTGTCTGTAATAGAGATGTAAATGATATCCATTCTGGTGTGTTATAATCAATATGTATTGGTTGATGGACATAATAACCAGGAGTGGATGTAGATGGATCTGTCATATATAATGAAAAGTAATCAATAGAAAGAATTTATGTATTTTTTTCAATTGCTAAATTTTTAAGAATTTCATAAAATTCATACCATGGTGCATCTGGGGTGTATAAGTAGAAGGTCCCACTATATCAACATGGGGTACGGATGGAGGAACATCACGAGATGTGGAAACACCGTCTGTAAATGGTCGTGACTGTTGTTGTCGTCCTCTGCCGCGTGTGCTACGACCTGTATGGGCTCTCGGGGCTCTCTCGATAGGTATATCACCTGCTGGCGGACCTGTGTGGTATGGTGGCCTATGTAGCATTCATCCAATGTCATCGCTAACATCCATATCAACACGTCGTAAATGTGCATATGACTCAACGTCCTCGAATGACGATTCAGTTGAACTAAGCCTAAGTTGTTCCATCCACGAGAACTGAGAAAAACAAATAACATGCCTATTATTTTGTCTATTGATGCTTATAATTAACTTTAAAAAATCAAGTCAGAGAGCAGTAAGTATACCATATCATCACGTGCTGTTGTGTTTGATGGCTGGAACCCGGGCTATTGAGGCAAGTGACCAGGTGTCATCAATCAGCATGTAATCTTGCCATAACAACACATATATCCCTCGACCGTACTATCACCTCCTTTTAATCGGATGAACGTCGAGTATTGATGAATGTCTTTGATTCCATAACTCGACCCATGACCGATGGCGTTGTCCCCAACCAGTGGTATCATGACCTCTACGATCAATTTCATGCAGGTCCATATGAGTATGGTATATATGTTGTGGAATACCTTGTATACAACTAAATTATCTGAGCACTCGATCGGGATGGTATATCACAATCGCATAATTAATAGTGGACATCGTGATAGCTAATGTATAGTCAAGTAACACGGTTCAAGATCTCTGATATCCAAGTCTGCTAGATCATGGGGCTCCCATAAAAACTGCCAAAAATACACATTATTTAAAATATATGTGTGTATTTATTTATAGTAATGAATAATGTAAAAAGGTATTACCTGATCAGGTAATAGTCGGTCAAATATATCTCTTTATACCCATATAGAATGTCTAACTATGCGAGTCTAGTTGTGATGTTGTATCCACCTGGCCCCATACGGTGGTAGCCCTAACCCTTTACCATCAGCACCTATAAGTGTACCCTGTACAATCATCGAAGTAATCTCAGACACTATAGTGTTCATCTAAGACCATGCCCTAATATGAAAAAGAATATTATTATTTTAATAAAAACTATAAATATAAGTTATAATTTATGAGACAACAATAAAGATATACCTGAAGAAGACCGGTGGTCCAATGATCCCAATTTTTTTCCTTATGTGCAAAGCACGACAAAGCTCACGCAGTGCGAAATGATAAAGTTGCACTGTCCCAACTGAAACACCCAGTTGTTCGGACATCGTGTAACTGCTGCAGGTATAGCAATGAGATGATGTTTCCTGAGGAGTCCGACATCATAAGATAACCTAATAAAAGCATTGCACAACCTCGTGCATAATGCTCAACCACATACGCAGGAGTATGCTATGTGATCTGAATGCCTCTCAGATGGTTTGAAATGGTTGTACAATATATTCGTGTCATCCCCCTCATCTGATCCAGTGTAGGTACAACCCTAGATATGGTCCACAATAAATACGCCACTCATTACATGTAGTAAACAAATTACGATCAACTACAACATCTCCATCTACGGATAAACCCCATAGATGGCAACGTCCTGAAGAGTCACTGTAGCCTCTCTGACAAGTAGATGGAATGTGTGTGTCTTAGGGAGCCACCGTTCTACTAAGGCAGTGATGAGATGATGATCATTAATCATGGAACCACATCGTGAAATACCGTAGAAACCCCTATCATACAATATATCCAATACCTAGGGATGTAGCTCTGCATTAGCACAGATCTAAACCTCCAAAATATACCACATCCCTGACGAGTCGATAATACATTATCAACCGCTCCATTATATACAGCCTCAGATCGATGAGTCTCCTATGCGGTCAAAACATCAGGATCCTGAGATCCGTACACATCTCTGACATGTATAGAATTCATCCTGTGGAACAAAAATGTAAACCAAGGCATAAGATGTCGAAAATGAATAAGGCATAAGACGTGCAACATGGAAAATGAATAAGGGATAAGGCATAAGACATGGAACATGGAAAATGAATAAGGATAAGACATAAAATGAATACGGGAAAATGAATGAAATATATTTAGTACGTAGTTAATTTGAAATTATTTAATAATCCACCTAAAAAGTAAAAGTTTTTTTTCGTCAAAAATATTAGTCGTCTCTGTGAAACGTATTAGTAGTTCCCCTGAAAAGTATTAATTTTTTTTCCTGAAATGTATTAGTAATTCCCCTGAAAAGTATTAGTTTTTCTAATAAAAAGTATTAGTAGTCCCACTGAAAAGTATTAGTAGATCCCCTAAAATGTATTATACATTTTGAGTCGGTGGAGCTCTTGGCCGGTTGGTTTTGGTCGGATAGATCCATTAGTCTCGAATCCGTATAAAGTAAGCCACCATCTAACATGAGGACTATCTCTTGCACTAATCCTCCACTCAAATTCAAATCCATCAATTGAAATGGAGCCAAAATATTTCAAGGGTTCAGAATATCATAGTTGTGATGCATCACTATCATATCTCCATCACCAAGCATCAACACACAAAATCAAGTAATCCACATTAACTACTAGGTAAAAACAAAATGAGTAGAATTTGATGCCAACAAACATCAAAATTTGATGATAAACAGGTTAAGTTCAAAAAAATACAACCAGATATCAGTATAATTTGGGATCCAAGATTTCATTTAAAAACATGCATACTTCTTGAACATGAATGGAAAAAACAAAAAGCATCACTGACACAAGATAACAGAGTTAGATTCTTCGATATGAACCATTTGTCACAATAGGTAGTTTCAAAAATTGGAAAGAAACCTGATTAGGCAGTCACATTTATCCATTCACAAAAAAATGCATTATTTTGAAGTGAATGCAACTACAAAATTATATATATAAGCACAATTAAGCAATGAGGACCAAGAGAACATATGTGACAACTAACAAGCCATTCAAAACATGGTCTTCATTAGGGAAAGTGGTAATGGTACAAAATAGTCATTTAGAAAATGTAAAGATTAAAAATAACCATGTTTTGTAGACACATTTTTTTTAGCCATTTTGGGGTGTAAAATGACATCCATACCCTTCTAGCATGTTTGTTTGATATTTGGGTTATTTCTCTCTCTTTCACTTATCTCTATGTATCTTCTTACTCTATTTTTTTCAAACTTTTTTTTAAGAATCGAACCTGTATTTTTTATTTTTAAATATGCAATATGGATGTTGAATTATAGATATCGAAAAGAGGATTAATTTGATATATTATACATTCAAAATGGATTTAAAACGAAAAAGTTATGTGAATTCAAAGTTTTTTGAAAAATAAAATAATTGGGTATGTTGTAACTCGAATTTGAGTCACTGTGACTCGAATTCGAGTTACACTTACTCGAATAATGACTCGAATTCGAGTCACTCAATATATGATATATAAAATAAAGTTTGTAATTATAACCAAAAGGTTCATCTGATATAGCGGATTGTCCAGTGTTTCCCTACTTTTTGGTCATGGTATCGATATTCACTGACCCCAATTTTTTTAACAAAAAAAAAAACTGACTCGAATTCGAGTCACTCAATATATAATATATAAAATAAAGTTTGTAATTATAACCAACAGGTTCATTTGGCATAGCGGATTGTCCAGTGTTTCCCCACTTTTTGGTCATGGTATCGATACTTACTGACCCCAATTTTTTCAAAAGAAAAAAAAAACTGACTCGAATTCGAGTTACAACATACCCATTTATTTTTTTTTTCCAAAAAACTTTGAATTCACATAACTTTTTCGTTTTAAATCCGTTTTGCATGTATAATATATCAAATTAATCCTCTTTTCGATATCTATAATTCAACATCCATATTTCATAATTAAAAATGAAAAATACAGGTTCGATTTCTTAAGAAAAAGTTTGAAAAAAAAGAGTAAGAAGACATAGAGATAAGTGAAAGAGAGAGAAATAACCCAAATATCAAACAAACATGCTAGAAGGGTATGGATGTTATTTTATACCCCAAAATGGATAAAAAAAAATATGTGTTTAAAAAACATGGCTAAAAAACATCTTGGTTTATTGGGAATGGCTAAAAAAAACCGACTGTTAGGGAAAACGTGACATAAATGCTTAATTGAACAGGAAGCAAGTAAAGGCAAAATGGGGTCAACAATTTGCAGTCACTTGAATGTGTTAGGAATTGTCTAAAAATAAGGGTTAATTACAAAAACAACCATTGAAGTTTAACCTAATTACAAAAAAAAACTATTTATTTTTTAAAGTTACAAATACCCCAGACGTTGTTTTTAGCTTACAAAAAATCTCACCCTCAAGAAGCCTGAAGATGGAGTATTTGTTAGATAATTACATACCTTAAGAGAGTATTTGTTGTTTTGAAAGATAACTAATTTTTTTGTAATTAGGATAACTTCAGGAGTAATATTTGTAATTATCCCTAAAAATATTGAAATCACTTGGCAATAGTTCCAACGAGTCCCTCCAGAAGTCTAGATATCGGTTAGCAAAGCAGACAAAGTGCATGTGAGCACTTAAGCAAAAGACCATTCACAAAATAGACTTCTTAATAAGTTCTAAAAAATTCTAAATTCTGACTTTTCTATAAGTGACTTATCCAAAAGTCCATTCTAAATTAACCACAAAACATCAATTATTATTGAAACAAACTTTTACATCTAAAATTCCATATAAAAAAATGCTCCCAAACAAAATTGTTCCATTCATAAAAAATGGGCAACTAAAGTTGGCATAAGATAGTTGCGGCAAACGCAAATTGATAAAATCTTGCTCCATTCCGACCATATCTTTTGCCACTTAAATACGAATACATAAATTTTCAAATATCTACCAAACTAAGCCTAAAAAACAAAGCCACTCAAAGAGGACATGGTGGGGGTTGGTTGGCTATAGAGTGTACATACTTACATAGACAGACAACCTTGTATCAAAATTCAAAAAATCACATCAAAAAATTCTCTGCATGTTTCATTCCTTACTCCATAATAATCCTTGGACTGATGAATCAAATAGGTAGGCAAATATTACCAATACATGTTACCCAATGAAACGAGCATATTGTGCTAAACTGGATGATTAATCTAGAGGTAGCCAAATGGAACCGAAACCAGGTTCCAAACCGAAACTGGAACCGTGGTCAACGGTTTCGGAAACCATTGACCATAATCCGGTTCCAAAACTGGAACCGGAACCGAAAATACGGTTCGGTTATGGTTCCACGATTTTTTTTAATATTTAACGACCATGATCAACTGGCCGTTTGAAATTAACGGCCAGGATCAACTAGCCGTTTGTCACAAGCAGCAACGCGGAGCTCAAGATCAAAAGCTGGCAAGGGACAGGCGGACTGCAACACGCCATCAGAAGTCAGGCGCCAGTTGATGGTGACAACACAGACACCGGTTGTAAAGTTGAATTAATATTACCTCAAATAGCTGGGAAAGTTGAAACAGACTAGGAATTTTGAATTAATAATACCTCAAAATACTTGTGGCATGAGTTATTATTTACACTACTTGTGAGAAACAACTTTTTATATATTAATTGATAAATTTTTTAATACTGGTGAGTGGTGGCGTGAGTTAATAATAATACAGGTACAAAGGTATAGTAATAGGACTAGGACTTTTTTTTAAATTTAAAACTTGAGTTATTATTTTATATATTAATTAATAAATTTTTGTTCATATCTATTAATAATTAGCCTATATATATCACAACTCCAATTGAATTTTTACACTACTTTTTTACACAACAACAATTGCAAAAATCTATTACAACTTTATCAGCCTTTCAAGTTCTCAATATCTCAATAATCCAAGTTTAGTTTAGCTTCCTACTTACAACTTACAAGTTACAACTTCCAATACTTTCATTCTTAAGAAAAATACTTTTCACATCTTTTATTACAATTAGAATTATATTATCATGGCTAGTGTCGAAGTTCATCAGGGCGTGGAAAGAAAAAAGTCATTTTTTCGCAAAATGAACTGCAAATCAATTTAAGCTTAAGCGATGACGAGGCGGATGAGCAAAAGATTAATGAAATGTTCAACACCCAAGATAGTAGTTAAACTCATACGCATGGGTCTTCTAATCCGGAAAAGAGAAAGAATCGCTCGGATATGTTCGTAAAATTTTTCGACAAAGTAAAACTTTCATCCGGTGAACAATGGGCCCAATGCAAATTTTGGGAGGTAATTTTAATTTTTTTATTTTTTTAATTTCCATTATTATGAAAAATGTTAGATTTTATTTTTTTTGTTTTATTCTCATTATTTTTGGGAAAAAAATGAAAAAACCAAAAAAATAAAAATAAATTATGAAAACCAAGAAAAAGAAAAACTGAAAATATAAAAACGAATTTAATAAAAAGGTTAGGAAAAAACAAAAAATTGAAAAACAGAATAAAAAATGAATTTAAAAACGATTTCAAAAATTGAAAAACAGAATAAAAAACAGAAAGTAAAAAATGAATTTAAAAGTAAATTAGAGAGAAACAGAAAATTAAAAACAGATTTAAGAAAATACAGAAAATGAAAAACTGAATAAAAAATAAGGAAGTATAAAAACAATTTTAAAAATAGAATAAAAAAATGAAAATATAAAAATGAATTTAAAAAAGTGTATTAGAGAAAGACAGAAAATTAAAGACAGATTTAAGAAAACACCGAAAATGAAAAACTGAATAAAAAAAATAGGAAATATAAAAATGATTTTAAAAAGCAAATTAGAAAAAACCAGAAAATTAAAAATAGATTATGAAAAAAAGGAAAATAAAAAATATAATTAAACAACTGAAATATAAACACGAATTTAAAAAGTATATTAGAGAGAAACAAAAAATTAAAGACATATTTAAGAAAACACAGAAAATAAAAAACTGAATTAAAAAAAAGGAGTATAAAAACGATTTTGAAAAGCATATTAGAAAAAACCAGAAAATTAAAAATAGATTATGAAAAAAAAAGAAAATGAAAAACAGAACAAAAAAACTGAAAATATAAAAACAAATTTAAAAAAATGATTAGGAAAAAATAAAAAATTAAAAACAGATTAGGAAAAAAAAAGAATATAAAAAACAGATTAAAAAAACTGAAAATATTAAAACAGAATTAAAAACAGATTGGGAAAAAAAGAAAATAAAAAACAAATATTAAAAAAATGAGAAAATAAAAATAACTAATACTCTTTTATTAATGATTGTAGAAATCTTATAAATTTCAACAAGGTGGTGGATATGAAACATTGAAGAAGCATGTTGAAAAAAAGCATCCAGTGGAGTTCGGAATATCTCCTAATCAAACTCAAATGCATGGGTACGTCTCATCTGTGCAACCAGGTATGCCCAACCAACCCGGTTTATTTAAATATGAAGATAAAGGATGGAGAGAGAATTTAGCTAAATTTGTAGCTATGGAGCATTTATCATTTAGTTTTGGTGAGAAAGCTACATTAGAAGAACTTGTTCAAACATCATTAAATCCCGCTGGTAGACGTGTTCCTCGAACATCACTAACGCGTGAACTTAAGAATTTAGTTAAAACTACTAAAAGAAATTTAATTAGGGAATTTGGAAATTTACTTCAAAAAGTTTCTATTTGTGTTGATATTTGGAGTGATCATTGGCAAACTCATAGTTACATTGGTGTTACATGTCATTGGATAGATAGTTCGTGGAATATTCAAAAACGATTACTTGCCTATCGTCTTTTTGATGACCATCACACGGCCGATAATATATTTAGAATGTTTTCTTTGATTTTGCAAGAATATAACTTGGTAGATAGTATATTTTCAGTTTCTTTTTGATAATGCTAGTTCTAATAATGCTACTATTGGAGATCTTACGTTGCTATGCAGACCATGTTTAAGAGGTAGATATTTTCATATAAGATGCATATGTCATGTAATGAATTTATGTGTTCAAGATGGGTTAAAATCACTATAAGAACAATTTGCACCTATTACGGAAGCATTGTGTTATTTATGGTCACATCCATCTATTATGAAAAAATGGGGTAAATTTTGTAAACAACATAATATGCATCCTAAAAGATTTTCCCGAGATGTACCAACTCGTAGGAATTCAACGCATGCATTATTACAAGCCTCATTTGATTATAAAGATTTATTATGTGCATTTTTCAACACTTTACAAAATGATGGTATTCATTTATATGCTCATCAATGGAATCAATGTACTTGCTTAGGTGATATGTTAAGAATATTTTAAGAATCTACAAATTTATTATCGGGGGTTTATTATCCAACTTTAAATTTAGTTTTAAATACATGTATTAATATTGCTAGTACTTTTAATGAATGCATGAATGATACAACTTTAGCTGAATGTGTTTTATCTATGAAATCAAAATGGTTAAAGTATTTTCGTGAAATTGTGGAACTTTATTTACTTGCTTTTGTTTTAGATCCTAGAATTAAATTTGATATGTTAGAAGAAATGCTAAATGCTTATTATGATGTATTGTATTAGCAACCGTATGAGACACATCTAAGACCAAATGTTGTATCGATATTATTTGAACTTAGACAAAATATAAATGATATTTATAAGAATATAGTGTCAAATTTAAGGGAGAAGCTAGTCAAATCGAAACACAACAATCTATTAGCTCTAGTACATCATCTGGTTTTAGTAAATTTAATGTTGTACAATGATTACTTAGGGAAAAAAGTAAACGTCCAAGGGGTTCCTCAAGCTCAAATGTAGAGCTTGAGAATTATTTAACTACTTCTTTCGACTTTAGTGAAACAAATATTGAAGACTTTGATATTTTGAAATGGTAGTCACAAAGAACTCAACCTTATCCGATCCTCTCAATCATCGCAAAAGAGGTTTTGGCATGTCCCGTTTCAACTGTTGTGGTAGAGCAATCATTTAGCTCTAGTGGAAATATTTTGGATGAATCACGCTCATGTCTGCATCCCGACTCCTTAGAAGCCCAATGTTTATCGAATGATTGGTGTAGAGCGGAGAGGCGAACACAGGGATTAGAGTCAACATGCGACCTATCCGATGAGTTTGACACGGAGACAAATACAAGAACGGAGCAGCGGAGAAATAAGAGTGATTGATCAATGACACACCTAAAAGGTAATGAGGATAAAAATGAGGTAAGCGAACACGTGGACTTTGATTCCTCTATACCCTAAGAGGATCGTAGGCAACTTAATATTATTATTAATATTATGCTCAAAACTTAATATTATTATCAATATTAAGTGCAAGTCCTTTTCTTTTTTTCCTTTTTCCTTTTTATTTTAAACTAGATTGCTAAATATTTTTTCTAAAAAAAATGGTTCCGATTTAACCGGAACCGTATAGGAACCGTGTTTTGGTTTAGAACTAAAACCGGCGGTTTCGTTTTGGAACGAAAGTGAGCGGCCGGATTCAGTTCGGTTCCTCAATTTGGCGGAACTGAAACCGGAACCGGCAGTTCCGGAACCATGGTCAGGTCTAGATTAATCCTCACATTTTACCTGAATCACGTGGAAGGCATAAGACATAAAATGAATACGGGAAAATGAATAAGGCATAAGACATAAAATAAAGAGCAAGTCTCTTGTGAGACGGTCTCACGGATCTAAATCCGTGAGACGGACCTCCTAAGGGCTCCGTCTTGAGAACATGAACCATGGAAATAAATTTAAAAGTAATAATGAACCATGAAGAAACAAAAATAAACCCTAAAAACATGAACCATGAAAAATAAACCCGAAAAACAAAAATAAACCCAAAAACTAAAAAATAAACCCTAAAAAAACTAAAAATCCTAAAAACCCAAATCAATTAAAAATAAACACAAGAAACAAAATAAACCCTAAGAAAAATAAAATTTGAAAAAAAAAAACCTTTAAAACTTTGTGTAAGGGTTCCGTCTCACGGATCTAAATCCGCGAGACCGTCTCACGCAAGTTTTTGCCTAAAATAAATATGGGAAAATGAATAAGGCATAAGACATATCCTAAATTTTTACTACAATCACGAATAACACATTCCTAATTTTATTACAATCATAGTTTCTAAGACACAATAAAGCAAACTAAATTTGATGGGATAAAGATTCGCGCTGTGAAATTTCTACTCTTCCACGCACACGATATTATTGTCTCGCATGGATTTGTGGATGATCCATTTCATTACGAATTCTTGATGTTGTATTCCTCCCACAATGTCTGATAGCACGACGCTCAGCATTTTGTTGCAGCTGGAAAGATGGTTCATCCCATTCATCATCGTCGAACAACTTGATTCAAAATGAGTCAAGAGTATGTCATGAAATATCGGTAGTTTATAATATTGTTTCATAAAAGTGGTTGAGTCAACTCCAAAATGCCTACAAGTTTGCATTGCATGAGCGCATGGAATTCCATCATTCTTCCTTTGACCGCATGAACTTTCTTGGGTAAATAACTTCACTTTGAAGGTACGTGAATGTCTGGATCCTCGCACTTATGTGATGACACTAGCAATTTGTTCGAGTATAATCATACATCTGCAAGATATGTTGTATTCCAAGATGCTGCATTTTGTCAAACCTATGGTGTACATCATCTGGCCAAATTTGGTTTCGTTGTCGAGTTAGAGATGCATTCATCATACGGTCTAAAAAATACTTAGCTGACCTTGCAAATGTGATCCGGACCATGGTTGTGATTGGAAGACGTCGAGCACCCTTAAGTACTCTGTTAATGCATTCAGACATGTTTGTAGTCATAATTCCACACTGCTTCCCTTCATCGTAGCAGAGTGTCCATAGGACAGGATCAATCGACGCCAAATACTCGTATGCATCTGGGTTGAGTGATTTAATCTGCTCCATTATTTCTTCAAACGTCCTAACACTCAACTCTGATCCAGCTTGCCAACACAAGTCCTTCAGTTTGATATTCTTAAAATGATTATTAAAATTAGATGTCACATGACTTAGACAAAACTGGTGTACTCCCATAGGTGCTTGAAACTCGGGAACGTGTTCAACCACTTTTATTATACCCGGATGACGGTCTGATATAAGATACATTTCCTCGGCGCCCAAAACCATGTATTTAGCCACCATGTGAAGAAACTAAGGTCATGACCTAAAAATTTCCTCGTCTACAATAGCATATGGTAGAGGTAACAAATGTTGGTTTGCATCCAGACACACTACAATTAACATCTTGTGCTTGTATTTAGTATACAAGTGTGTTCTGTCCACACTAATGACCTTGCGGCAATGCCTAAAACCCTTGATGCATGACCTAAATGCCTAGAAAACGTACCCCAATATATGCACACCACGGTCGTCTATATCTTTAGGGAACCACTCCAAATTGTTCCCGAATTGTATTTCTGCAGCGCCCCCATATATTTAGGTAAGTATCGACAAGAGCTCTCCCAAGTCCCATACACATTTTTCCTTGCACGTTTCAAGCTGTGACAAAATTTATGGTATGAAATCTCATATTTATATTTGTCCTTCACATTTTGCTGAACATATTTGATATCATACGTTGGATCACACTGTAACATCCCCATAAGATCTTTAGCGATAATATTTTTACACAAGTTTCTATGATCTTTGGAGTGATAATTTGCCACATCGAATGTCTTTTCACAAAACTTGGTCACAACCACCAATTGCATTGAATGTCTTTTCACAAAACTCGATCACAACCACCAATTGCATTGCTGAGATGATAAACCCGTTTCAATAACTCCTAATTGATTATGCTTACAAACAACTTTTGACAATGTCGGGCTAGATTCGACAACCCTATATTCCGTCTCCCATGAAGCACAAAAAAATCTTTAACACAGATTGCACGTGTTTTTTTATCTACGAAAACCATACCTTTTTTGAACTCACCTATATCGGAGTCATAATACATAGTCGTTAACCGGGCATGAATAGAATCATCAGTAATATCTTCATATCCCGACTGGAAAAAGAGGATCTTGATAAATCAGTATGAGGAGGAACTACCAAATGAACATGTTGTTGGGCAGGATGATCATCTTCATGATTTTGTACATCATTATGTTTAACATGATCATCACTATCATCATTATCATCATCATGCTCACTGTTATCACTAGGTTCCGAGTTTCCCATTATATCCGCAAGAAAAGAATCACCCCTAACTATAGATTGCTTCTCAACATACACATTCAATTCATCCAAATTCCCCTGACTAGGTCTACAAGGACTACCCAAACTCATGTTTGTCATTCCTTGAGTAACTGAAGGCAATTCAGAGTCACCAATAATGTAAGATACATATTGGTAAAACTCACTTTCTAATGGAATTGGTGGTGGTGCGGTATGAGACAAAATATTGGATTCAACAAATAGATCGACAGACCTTAAACCAGCTATCGGATCCAAAAAAAATCTAAGTTCCCGATCCTTTTTAATTGGAACCACTTGTGAATTATCATTGTCAAAATAATTAGCAGAAACTGTCAACTTATGGAGGTTCTGATCCAAATTCGTCGTTTAATACAAAAGTCCTAATAAATTTGATAGGTCGATACTACGATCAATATGTGTTGCTCCAACAACTTCTCCCCCATAGTGCACAAATACTCCAATTTTGTCTGACATTTCTTCAACAATTAAACATAATTGTTATTTTTAATATTAATTAATTAATTAATTATTCTATCATTTTTATTATAAATTAAAAGTTACCAACTATATTATCTACAAGCCAAAAAATAACATCTACAAAAAATTATCTACAATCAATTATAATTATATTAATCTATCATTTACTAACTTTTTTAAAAACACCTACCTACCATATTATTCAACAATTTCTTCTAACAATTTGTAAAAATGCCTAACAATAAAATAACATTTACAAAAATATTAACTACAAATATTACCTACCAACAAACAATATATTATTTAACAACTTTAACAATTAACAAAATAAATTACAAATATTAAAAATTGTTCAATATGTGTAAAAATCTACTTGAAATTGCGAAAATGGTCAGAATCAAATGCTTGTCACCGTACACCACCAGCCGCCGCCGCCTGCCGCCACTGGGTGTTTGTGGATGGGGGAACTTTTGTTAATTTAAAGAGCAGGCAGAGCTCTCTATGAAATGAAGAGAGAAAGATGGATGAAGTGAGGCTGGATCGTGTGTTTATAAAGAAGGGAGGAAAATTAAAAAAAAAAATAGCATCTGACATAGTCAGTCCAAATAAAAAAAATAACACGTTAAACATTTGGCGCTAATGGGATAAGCGTTTGACCTATAGGCACTACTGCCATTAGCGCTAACACTTATAATTCAGTAACAAACAAAAAATCCACCACAAAGTTGCAAAATGTTCTGGCAAATACAATAAACTGTTAAATTACCCATGATGATTACGACATTGAAATTATGCCTCCACTTCCTAGTGATTCTAGGGAATTGTTGTTATGTAAATATAAATGATGGTGTAATCTGTTGAACAATATGTTTAATTTTGGCATTTTTAGTAGTATGTAACTATTTTGTATTTGATTATCTTTCTAAGATTTGATTGTTATTGGCTATTTTGATTTACTATAGATTTGTTATAAATGATGGTGTAATCTGTTGAACAATATGTTTAATTTTGGTAATTTTAGTAGTATGTAACTATTTTGTATTTGATTAGCTTTCTAAGGTTGGATTGTTATTGGCTATTTTGATTTACTATAGATTTGTTGGTAGTAGGTGTTTTACATGTTTTTGAGTATTATTTTTGTGTGTTTTTGTTTTATTTTGCGTATGATTATGCATATTTCCGTAGCTTAAAGTATAGGTTATAGTGTCGAGTATTACGTAGGGTGTTTTTTGTTATTTTTATAGGTTATGATGAAAAGAGGCTCGAAAACGGATGAAAAATGGAGAAAACGGGCATAATGACAAACATCGGCCCGTGAAGAGTGCGCGCGGCGCCAAGATCATCATCCATCGCGGGCGCGCAAGGAAAAAACAGCGCGGCGGCGGGAGCAGCAAGGGCGGGCGTGCGAGGAAGGTCGGCTGCGAGTTGGGAGGCTGGAAGGGCAAGCGGGCGTTGTGATGTCGTCTTGAACACGAAATATCTAATTTTTATCCGATTTTTGGCTCTTCCACCTTGTTTAGGACTCAGGCTTATAAATAGGACTTGGGAGCCCCTATTTTCGACACACCTTCATTCATAGCACTTCTAAACTTTAGTTTTGGTATTTTTCTTGCTTTTCATCATTGAGATTGCTTGGATTCTTCCCCTTGAAGTTATTTTGCTTCTTAATCAAAGAGTAAGATTTCTTCATCTCTTTTGTCCGATTTCAATTGTTGGGTGATTATTATTGTTGCATGATCATGTTTATGATTGTTTTCTTTCCTTCAATTGAGATTATGATCCCATCCCCAAGCATGAACTAATTTCCTTGTTCTAGGATTAGGATGATTTGATTCAAACAAACAAGCATGAGTATTGATTAATTGATCGCTTTCTGAATAAATTGTTTTACTTGTTGATTGATTGTTTGGCCAACTCTTGATTGTTTGAGGGGATAATTGAGATCGATCGAAGATATTATTCCTGGACTAAATTTATTCAGGGAGTTAGATATGAATCAGAAATGTATTATCTAACTCAAGGCTTAATGAAATAGCAAATTATGTTGGGATAGCCCTAATCTGTGAATACGAGAGTTATCAGATCTAGACTTAGTCTTTCCATGATTGTTATATTTGTTAACCGCATGATCAATTAATTGATATTCTGCTTGCAAGTTTGATGAGATGAATCCATAATCCTAGACTTTCTTCCATATCCTTTTCTCCAAAGTTTAATCCTGCTTAATTTTAATTCGTCCTTTTTAATTGATTTCTTTTAGTTTAAATAAATCCAACAAATCTGGTTAGAGTGTTTAGGTTTTATTTTCTGTCAATTGTGATACATAATAATTATTTGCCGGCTAAGTCTTCCTTGAGAGACGACTTGTGGTTAACTTGCTACCCTACAATTGATCTCGTTCTCTTGCGAGGATTGCTAGATTTATTTTAGGTGTTTAGCGGTCGAACAAAATTTTGGCGCCCAGTCATCGGAACCGCGACCTCTTGCATCACTCTGGGACAAGCAGCACGGAACTATGAGTTAAAGAATATATACTTCAATCAGTTACCGTCTTTCTATGGAATGCCCAATGAAGATCCTCTCAACTTCATTCGGGAATTCTATTCTGTCATTCAAACTTTTCCTCTGCAGGATTTGAATGAGGACCAGCTAAGGATGCGTTGCTTTCCATACACTCTGAAAGATTGGGCAAAAACATGGCTTATGTCTCTACCTCCCAACTCTCTTACTACTTGGGAGGCGGTGTACAATAAGTTCATGGGCAGGTACTACTCTCATCAGAAAACTTCGGATCTACGAGGTAAGATAGCTACCTTTTGTCAAATGGAAGGTGAACCTTTTCATGAGGCTTGGGATCGCTTCAAAGATTTACAGACTAAATGCCCACATCATCACTACCCATTAGAATTGTTAAACCAATTTTTCTATGATGGATTATCACATAACTTTCCATATATGGTTGACAATGCTGCTGGGGGTGATATGGGTGTGCACACAGCCCAGGAAATTTATGATATTCTAGAGATGATGAGTGATAACTCCCAACAAAAAAGTGCCCGAGGCAAACGGGCTACCGTGAATGAAATAGCACCAAGTTATGACGTGACAAAACAATTGGTTGAATTGACTAAACAAGTTCAATTGTTGGCTACACGGGGGCATCCATCCAACGCCCCTTCCTTTGCCGAGTCATGCGGAATTTGTGGCGGGTCGGTCATGGAGCTAATGTTTGTAATATGGTGGTTGATCAACAAGGTTGAGGACATTAACGCTATCCAGGGTTTTCAAGAAAGGCCTCGTAATGATCCCTACGCTCAGACTTACAACCCAGGTTGGCGGAATCATCCAAACTTCAGTTGGGGAAATTCGCAAAATCCATCTCAAATCCATCGAGGCCTCCTCCCCAAGGTCAGTCATCAAATCAACCTCGGCCTCCATCGATTGAGGAAAGTTTGAGTTCGTTCATACGGGTTAGTAAGAAAACTCAAGAGGCCAACATTCAGCGATTTGAGTCGTGGAAGCTTTATTCAAAGCGTCTTGAAACCCAAGTTGGTCAATTAGCCACCCAAATGGGTGAAATTGCTCAACATGTGGTAAATAAAGGAAAGCTACCTAGCCAACCAGAGCAAGCCCAAGCCGTCACCGTGTTATGAAATGGTAAGGTTATTGATAACAAAGTTGAAATTCCATTTTCTACTACTTTGACTAACCCCTGTAGGTGACGAGGAGATCGAGAATGCGTCCAATTCCAAAACCTTGCACAAGGAAGAAGAGGTGAGTAAGGAAACATCTTGCACAAAACCAACAATCCTTACAAACCTCCAATTCCTTTTCCAAGTCGCCTTCGGAACGAAAAACAGGATAAGCAGTTCTTGGATTTCTATAACATGCTATCTAAGGTTAATGTTAATTTACCTCTGCTAGATGTTATACGGAATGTGCCAGCTTATGTCAATTTTTTCAAAGAACTAGCATCCAACAAAAGGAAGTTTGGCGACAATGAGAAGGTAATAGTTTCGAAGTGGCAAGTGCGATTCTTCAAAGACCAATTGCCTCCTAAACAACGTGATCCAGGTAGTTTTGTTATTAAAATTGCAATGGAAAACGGTAAGGAAACTTCAGGAATGCTCGATTTGGGGGCAGGGATCAATCTGATGCCTTATTCTATTTTTAAACAACTTGATTTAGGGAATTGAAGCCCACTAGAATGTGTCTTCAACTTGCGATAGGTCCATTCGGTACCCTAAAGGTATTATTGAAGATATTTTGGTAAAAGTGGGTGGTCTCATTGTCCTGTTGATTTTGTTGTATTAGAAGTAGGGAAAGTGCAAAATCAAGATAACGAGCACACACTTTCATTAGCCGCCCATTTATGGCCACCACGCACACACTTATTGATGTTAAAAATGGGCGCATGACTATGACTGTTCTCGGGAAAGCGTGACTTTCTCTATTTTCGACACTAAACCTATCCCCTCGCATGCATCATTTGAAAATTGCTCTTTCGTTGATTTAATTGATGGGGCAATCGAAAATACCTTCTTGCATGATTATAGTCTTGACACTTTATTTCTTGAGCAGGATGATATTTTTGACGTCATGGAAGACGTATGGGCAAGCCTAAAACGAGGGGGGGTGATGGAAATATTTGCATTAGAAGATGTGGATAATAAACCCCAACAAAAATTGGAATTGAAAGAACTCCCTAAACATTTAAAATATGTGTTTTTCGAAGCAGGTGAGCAGAAGCCGGTGATTATTTATTTCTCACTTTCTAAAGAAGAAGAGGGAGAATTGTTGGTGGTGCTTAGAAAATTTAAAAATGCAATTGGATGGGGGTTGAGTGATATCAAAGGGATTAGCCCTGCTACATGCATGCATAGGATTATTCTAGAAGAAGGGGTTAAGCCTAGTAGAGAAGCTCAAAGAAGATTGAACCCCGTTATGATGGAAGTAGTGAAAAAAGAGGTATTAAAACTCCTAGCTGAAGGGGTGATATACCCAATTACGGATAGTGAATGGGTGAGTCTGGTGCATGTTGTACCAAAGAAGAGTGGGATAACAGTTGTAGAGAACGAAAAGGGTGAAATTATTCCCACTAGGACCACGACTAGATGGAGGATGTGCATAGATTATAGGAAGTTAAACGCTGCTACTAAAAAAGATCATTTCCCCCTTCCCTTTATTGATCAAATGCTTGACAAACTTGCAGGACATAGTTTCTATTATTTTTTGGATGGTTTGTCAGGTTATTATCAAGTGGCCATCGCACCGGAGGATCAAGCAAAAACTACTTTCACATGCCCGGTTGGGACTTTTGCATTTCGACGAATGCCGTTTGGACTTTGCAATGCGCCAGCAACTTTCAAAATGTGCATGTTTTCAATTTTCTCTGACATGGTTGAGGACTTCATTGAGGTATGTATGGATGATTTTTCTGTATTTGGATCCACTTATTCTGATTGTCTTAATAAATTGGCTAAGGTTCTTGAACGATGCATTGAATGCAATTTAACTTTAAGTTGGGAAAAAAGCCATTTTATGGTGACAAGCGGAATTGTTTTAGGCCATGTGGTTTCAAAAAGAGGGATCGAGGTTGATAAAGCTAAAATTGATGTTATTGAAAAATTACCTCCTCCCATTAATGTTAAGGGCATGCTGGATTTTATCGAAGGTTTATTAAGGATTTTTCAAAAATTAGTCAACCTCTTTGTAAATTACTTGCTCAAGATGTCCCTTTTGATTTTGATGAAAAATGTCTGAATGCTTTTAACACATTAAAAGAGAAATTGATAACTGCTCCTATTGTTGTTGCTCCTGATTGGTCATTGCCTTTTGAAATTATGTGTGATGCGTCTAATCAAGCTGTAGGGGCCGTCTTAGGACAAAGAATTGATAAATTGCTCTATGTGATTTACTATGCTAGTTTGACTCTTAATGATGCACAAGTAAATTACACTACCACTGAAAAGAACTATTAGTTGTTGTTTTCTCCTTGGATAAATTCAGATCTTACATTGTTGGGTCTAAGGTAATTATTCATAGTGATCACGCAGCCCTGCGTTACTTGTTGAGTAAGCCACAAGCTAAACCTAGGTTAATTCGGTGGATTTGATGTTGCAAGAATTTAATGTTGAAATAAAAGATAGAAAAGGGTGCGAGAATGTAGTAGCAGATCACTTATCTCGTCTCACTCTTACTGATGATACTCTTGCTTCTCATAAAAATGAGCATATAATTGATTCTTTCCCCCATGAGCAATTATTTGAGGTTACTTCAATTCCTTGGTATGCCGACATTGTGAATTATCTTGCATGTGGAATTGTGAGAACTAATCTTTCATTTCAGGAAAAGAAAAGATTTTTATCTACTTGTAGGTTCTACTTTTGGGATGACCCATACCGTTTAGAATGCAAGGATGAAATTATCGAAGATGTATTCCCGAAAATGAACAGAATGATGTTTTGGCATTTTGTCATGAAATGCTGTTGTGGTGGGCACTTTGGAGGTCGTGAAACAGCCTTTAAGGTTCTCTGATCGAGGACTCTATTGGCCAACATTGTTCAAAGACGCGCATAATTTTGGTGACATGCGATAGATGCCAAAGAACTGGAAATATTAGTAGGAGGAATGAAATGCCTCTAATAGTAACTTGGTACTTGAAATATTTGATGTGTGGGGTGTTGATTTCATGGGCCCCTTCCCTAAGTCTTTTGGTTATGAATATATACTTGTTCTTTGTTGACTACGTGTCCCGGTGGGTTGAGCCAATCCCCACGAGGACATGCGATGCTAACATGTCATCAAGTTTGTGCGGGAAAATATTTTATGCAGGTTTGGATTCGAGAGCTATCATTAGCGATGGGGAAAACATTTTGCAACAAATTGTTCGAAAAATTGATGAAGAAAAATGGTATCACACATAAGGTAGCTACACCTTATCATCCTCAAACTTCTGGGCAAGTAGAAACCACCAACAAACAAATAAAGGGGATTCTGGAGAAGACAGTAAATCCTACAAGGAAACACTGGGCTACCAAGTTAAATGATGCGCTATGGGCATACTGAAGCGACTTATAAAACAGATTTTGGGAATGAGCCCCTATAGACTAGTTTTCGGAAAGCGTGTCATTTACGATTGAAGTGGAGCACAAGGCATATTGGGCTATAAAAGCAACAAATTTCGACATGGACAAAGCAGGAGTCGAAAGGAAGTTGCAATTGTCTGAACTTGATGAGCTTCGTAATGACGCATATGAAAATACGCAAATATACAAAGATAAAGTCAAGCGATTGCACGATAAAAGAATTATCCATAAAAAGCTCGAACCAGGTATGAAGGTCCTTTTATTTAACTCACGATTACGGTTATTTCCAGGGAAACTAAAATCAAGATGGAATGGTCCATTTGAGATCGAAGAGGTATATCCTTACGGAACGGTAAAACTACTTAATCCAAGGACTCATGAATCTTTCAAGGTGAATGGTCATCGGGTTAAGCCATATTTTGAAGGGATATCTCGGGATGAAAAAATTGAGAGCATAGGCCTCAAAGATGTCACTTAACAACCGTACTCAGGTATCGTCAAGCTAAAGACGTTAAATAAGCGCTTCTTGGGAGGCAACCCAAATTTTTCCCTTTTTATATTCTTTTTATTTTTCTCGACTAACTGTATCTAATGGTTTAATTGAGTTTTCTCCGTTTTGTAGAAATTTAAAAAAAAATAAGAAAAAAAAAATTGCAGGTTCAGGCGCGCGGGCGCGCGCAACACAGATAGGCAGGCGCGCGACGCAAGCAAGGCGCGCAGGCACGCGACCCATCGCGCGGGCGCGCGCGAGAGACAGCAGAGAGCTTAAGATTCGCGAATTGGGGTTTTGAAACACAATTTTTTCACCCCAATTCGAAAATCCTCCATCTCCTTCCAAATTCTCTCTACCAAATCGCAAAATTCAACGGTTAAAATCACATTCCGCTCCGATTAACCAATTCTAATCAATCAGTCATGCATAGAAGAACCAAAAGGGCTCAAAATCAACAACCTAGGGTGGAAGAAGATGACCCGATGAATCCGTGGATTTAGCCGAGCAATTCGACGCCCCTTTCCAATTTATTAGAAGAAGAAGGCCAAAGGTATACTAGCTTACTCTCTCGCGAGGTACCTCCATCTACCTTCTTGTCTATGGATACTTTGCAAGAGTTGGGGTTGCTTGATGAATTTTATGGGATTTGTCAAATTTTTTGGGTGGAAAAATTTGCCCCACTTACTTCTAAGGTATTGATTGAGTTGGTACTGGAATTTTATACAACATTGCATTTTTCGGATTCACATCTTACAGATTTTACATGTCGTCTATTTGGGGAGGAATGTGAAGTAAATTTTAGAGAAATGAAATGTTTTTTGGGCTATCTAGGCACGGTGTTGGGCAAAGTGCCCAATTCATTTAACCCATCCGAAGTTTGGGCGAGAATTGACGGGATATAATAATTTTTCTACAAAGGGAACCCCAAATGGTTTTATTACAGACCCTGCCTTATACTTATTGCACAAATTCATTACTCAATGCGTTTTTGGAAAATTTGAAAGTAGTCGGGTGACTACCCCGAGTTGTTTTTTATATGGTGCTTTGTCGTGACACAAAAATTTGCACTACGACATTTATTTTCGACACTTTCTATCGCAACCTTCTTGAAAACCGTAAGCATAAGTGGGTTTGGGACACTTAATTTTCAAACTAGCTATTCATTTCAACGTGGTCCCCGATAATCTCGACCACCTTGTTGAAATTCCATATGGGTCTTGAACACAACTTTGCTAAAAATACGGATTTTCTCACAAAAGAAGGCACTTTAAAGGATCCCGCCTCCCGGAAATATTTTCGTAGTGATACATGGAACCCGATGGGTATTCTACCACGCCAACGGGAACCAACAGGGGAACAGTTGGGACACATGGGCGAAGAGCACGAGGGTGATCGATATTCATCCTCCACACGTGGGGTTACCACCGCGAGTTGATCCCTTTACACCGGCCCCTCCACTAGTACCGTCGGGCCCTACCGCCGGTTGGGAGGCCGTTATGGGACGCCTCGATACTATGCAGAGCCAGTTTGACCACTTTCAGCATCAAATGACCGGGCTCCATGAACTCATGCGAAACATGAACATGAGGGTCGAGTCTATTGACACTCGAGTGCAAAACATTGAACAAAACTGGGTGAACATGTCTTTCTCGCCATTCCCACCTCCACCTCATTCGGATACACAAGGTGACACTTTTAGAGTTTGTTTTCTTTTTATTTTATTTTATTTTCTTTTGTGTGTTGCATACGTATTAGTGTGTTTCCATTCCCTTTTGTCATTAATATAGTTTTACTGTTTCTATTTTGGTATTATGTTTCCTTCCACATATGTTTTTTGCAGAATTATAGGCAGACGTATCTATCAAGCCATTATTCAACCATCGTATTTTTCAGGGACGTTTCTTTTTCCTTTCTTTTACTTTTACGCATTGAGGTCATTGCGTGATGTAAGTGTGGGGGGACATTTAGTCATTTGTAAGAATTAGGTGATTGTTTATGGTTAATTTTTAAACTTGCCTATTGATTATCCCAAGTTTAATAAAGGGTCTTTGTTTAGTCAACTTGAAATAGATGTATTAATTTGAGTTTCAATTATGAAATGACTTTGTGAACTTGATACGTAGGATTTGACTAAGTCGTGAATTAGCCTTTGGGGTGAACAAATGAGGTGATGATTAATCAATAGCCCGAGTTGTGGGGCTTGAATTACGAGATTTCATTAATGTGTATTAAGTTAAAACCCTGTTGTGATTTGTGTGTACACAAAATTGCTAGCCTTGCGAAAAAAAAAAGAAAAAAAAACATTATATAGCCAAAAAAAAAGGGCATGATATAGCTATATATAAAAATAGAATAATCGAGATTATACTCCGCTGATTGAGCTGCTTATAACTATGAGCATTCATGAGCCCCATGTTTGACTTTTACGTAAAACGGCGGCTCAAAACATGAGTATGGGAAACCACCCTAGGAGCCTTTGGAAAACATCCGAAGTTTACACCTAGTGGAATAATATCTCGGGAGTTCTAGCACAAAAAAAAACAAAAAAAAAACATGGCTAGTAATTGCGTGATTGGTTGTGTGAATAAAAGGGTTGCAACTTTTGACACAAATTTGAAATTTAGTAAGGAAGGTCAAACATTTTGGTTAATGTTTAATTTGAGCCAAGTGAGTTTATTGTGAAGGTTGGGGATCGATGAAGAATAATCCGAGGTAGATGGAACATTGTGTTATGGATTAATTGATTCTCAAATTGGACATTATATTTCTTGTTGGGTTTGTTGGCATTATTATTTGCTTGAGGACAAGCAAAAGGTTAAGTGTGGGGGAGTTGTTTTGCATGTTTTTTAGTATTATTTTTGTGTGTTTTTGTTTTATTTTGCGTATGATTATGCATATTTCCGTAGCTTAAAGTATAGGTTATAGTGTCGAGTGTTACGTAGGGTGTTTTTTGTCATTTTTATAGGTTATGATGAAAAGAGGCTCGAAAACGGATGAAAAATGGAGAAAACGGGCATAATGACAAACATCGGCCGGTAGCAGGTGCGCGGGCGCGCAAGGAAGACAGCGCGGGCGCGCGAGGAAGGTCGGCTGCAGTTGGGCGCGAGCGCGCGCGGTGTCGTGCTGAACACGAAATATCTAATTTTTATCCGATTTTTGGCTCTTCCACCTTGTTTAGGACTCTATGCTTATAAATAGGACTTGGGGAGCCCCTATTTTCGACACACCTTCATTCATAGCACTTCTAAACTTTAATTTTTGGTATTTTTCTTACTTTTCATCATTGGGATTGCTTGGATTCTTCCCCTTGAAGTTATTTTGCTTCTTAATCAAAGAGTAAGATTTCTTCATCTCTTTTGTCTGTTTTCAATTGTTGGGTGATTATTATTGTTGCATGATCATGTTTATGATTATTTTCTTTCCTTCAATTGAGATTATGATCCCATCCCCAAGCATGAACTAATTTCCTTGTTCTAGGATTAGGATGATTTGATTCAAACAAACAAGCATGAGTATTGATTAATTGATCTGCTTTCCTGAATAAATTGTTTTACTTGTTGATTGATTATTTGGCCAACTCTTGATTGTTTGAGGGGATAATTGAGACCGATCGAAGATATTATTCCTGGACTAAATTTATTCAAGGGGTTAGATATGAATCAGAAATGTATTATCTAACTCAAGGCTTAATAAAAATAGCAAATTATGTTGGGATAGCCCTAATCTGTGAATACGAGAGTTATCAGATCTAGACTTAGTCTTTCCATGATTGTTATATTTGTTAACCGCATGATCAATTAATTGATATTCTGCTTGCAAGTTTGATGAGATGAATCCATAATCCTAGACTTTCTTCCATATCCTTTTCTCCAAAGTTTAATCCTGCTTAATTTTAATTCGTCCTTTTTAATTGATTTCTTTTAGTTTAAATAAATCCAACAAATCGGTTAGAGTGTTTAGGTTTTATTTTCTCAATTGTGACACATAATAATTATTTGCCGGCTAAGTCTTCCTTGAGAGACGACTTGTGGTTAACTTGCTACCCTACAATTGATGTCGTTCTCTTGCGAGGATTGCTAGATTTATTTTAGGTGTTTAGCGGTCGAACAGTAGGTATTGGAATAATTTGGAACGAGTTATGTATTTTTGTTCAGTTAATGTTGTTGCTTGTTTTGGTATTCAAAATATTGCATTTTGTTTTCTGTTTCTTATTGTTTCTATTTTAAAATGGTTCGTTGTGGTTTAGAAACAAATCTGAAACACATTTGCAACAAACATTTGTTTTGTCAGCTTAGTCTTTATTTTCAAGTCTTGTTTGTTTTTCTATCCATAAGTTTAGTTTGAATTTGTGCGGCGATATATTTGTTTGGTTATGTTTTTGTAGCTCGCATTGTTTAGTGTTTAGGAAAAAGAAAATAATTCTATGCAACATAAAAGAACTCCTGTGTTCATTAATTCATTACTATTGTATAAAAATTTCATATCATTATAAGAAACATGTTGGAAACAACATGGAAATAATTTGTTTTTTTATTTTCTTTATGTTGAAAATGTATCAATTACATGTATATTTGTAATAGTAATATTCTACTATGAATTCTATTTTGTTTTTTGGTATATCTCTGCATGTTTTTCTATTATGACCAAGATTCCCTCATCTTCCACATTTGGTTTTTGCCTTTTTCTCCCAAGCTGCCTTGTGTCTTCTTTTCTTTGGCCTTCCAGATTTTGTCTCTCCTTCTGGTGGAAAAATTGTCATTGTTTTGATTTCATGTGTCAAGATCCAAGTATCTTCATGTGGGATTGGATATATTGTTTCCAAATAAGTCGTTTCCATTGTTTCTTTCATGTAGTCAGGGACGGATCAAGGAATTTTTTACAATGGGGACACAAAATCAATGTAATTATAAACTACATCAAAAATAATAAATGAGAGCACATTTTGTTTTTTAATTAATTAATAGTTTAAAATATATAATAATAGTAAAAAAAATTCATTAAAAACAATTAGATGGATGCACTTTTTTTAACATGGTTAATATACTTCTTTTAAAAATAAATACTAACTGTTTAAAAGATTTATCAACCAAAAAAGTTATTTAAAAGACAAGAAAAAAATTAAAAATAAAAAGGTTTATTGGGGCACGTGCCCCCATAATTGGAAACGTAAATCCGTCTCTGCATGTACTATGCCGAGCAGTATTGTGTAGTTATTCCTCATATACTCTTCAGTTGTTTTTGTCATCCTTCTAAATATTGATCTTGCTTTATTTAGATGTCTGCATGTCCAATCTTGAATTAAAGATCGCACGTACTCTAGCAAAGTTGTTACCGGTAGGTCCGGTTATTTACCGGTGAGGTATCTCCTCGCTACGCTGATTGTTGCATTCAATTATTCTGCAATGTTGAAAGTCATGACAAAGTATCTTTTGTTGAGACAATAGAGTCGTGTCCATTTCTCGTGAGCCGATGATGGACAAGTAAAGTCTAATTTTGATGTTTACTTTGTCAAGTGCAGACATTGTTTTTCAAATTCTTCATTCGTATAGGCTTTTTTTCCGCTTATGAATGACTCTCTTATTTCGTTGTTTTTTCTTTTTGAAGTTCGCCTTCAAATGATTTAGGAGATGATACGTGCACAAACGATCGTGAGATACTTCAGGATATACCTAATCATTAAAATAATATTTTTAGAAATTTGTAAGGGATAATGTTTTTAAAACTTATATGTGAAACATGAAAGAAACATGTGAAACATTGGTGAAACATCATCTAAGGAAATATTTACATTATGTACCTCATTTATTGTTGTTTCGATGCTGATATGTCTATCTGTGATTATGCACATCTCTTCCCTGAGACCAAAAACTTGTCTGATCTTTCTGAAAAATCATACCCAAGATCCATCATTTTCAGAATTCACTATTGCAAATGACAATGGGAAAATACTCTCATTCCCATCATGTGTGCAGGCAGACAACAAAGTCCCACCATAACTTGCTTTTAGGAGTGTACCATCAACAACAACTACAAGCCTACAGTGTTTCCATCCCTTTATTGATGCATTAGCCATGAATAAGAAGAGGAATGTGTTATCTTATTTTCTTACTATTTTTGTAGTCGATCTGGGATTCATTTTCTCCAACATGTACAGATAAACTGGTAGTTTCTGATAAGATTCATCCACCATTCCTCTTATTATTTTGTGCTTTCTCTTTTGATCTGCAAGCCTTTTTGTAGTCTAGACTTATTCCATGCTCATCCTTCATGCCTCTTATTATATTTGTTGGTGTGTATATTGTTTTTATGTTGTTGTTGTACTTTTATTTGATAAAGTCCCCAATAAATTTTGCAATAGCTTGATGATTGTCATTCATTCTCTTATCGAGCGGACAAGTATGGTTGCTGCTATATTTTCTTACTGTGAACCTTGTTGTCCCTGTTTTTGTAGATGCTTTCAAATGCCAATTGCAATTTTCACCCTGACGCTTTACGTAATATTGCCTATTGCACGACTTCTTGACCTTATATTGGAAATGATTTTTCAACGCTTAACAACTGATATGTTTTAACAATTCGGCTTTGTTGTCATAGACATCTCTTGTTTGGATTTGATCTTCACAATTTCCAGGTTTTTGAATTTTCATTGTTTCTTCAACTACATTTTGCTGATGAGGTTTACATAGTCGATGTAGTTAATCAAATTTTGGCCCATGTTTTCAATAGTTGAGCTCTCTGTCGATATACTGCTTGTTCCCTCTATTATAGTTTGGTATGTCGTACTTGTAGTAGGGGTGGAAATAGGCCAGGCCGGGCTAGGCTATGCGTCGGACGGACTGGGCCTGTTTTACATGTATTCGACCAAAACCTGACCTGTTATGAATAGTAGTATTTTTTTCCAGCCCAAGCCTGGCCTATTTAATAAATAGGTCTGACCTGAGTCTATTAAAAGCCCATTAAAAGCCTACAAACCATATATATTTTATTTCAATATATATTTTATCGATTACAATAATTAATAATTATATAAAAATAGTAATATTAATAAAAATATATAATATATATTATGGTATTTAAATTTATAGGCCCGTCTATTAGGCTTGGAAGATTTTTGTAAAAGCCCAAGCCTAGCCTATTTATCTAAGTAGGCTTGTTAAAATGTTTGGGCCTGGCCTATTTAATAAATAGGCTATTAAATAGGCTAGGTCAGGCCGTAGGCCCCTGTCGGGCAGCCTAGCCTATTTCCACCACTACTTGTAGGCTTGTTCCTTTTGATTTTGAGATGTATTAGTTTTTCGAGTTGACAACTACATCTATGCAGAGAGGAAACTTCATCCAATATGTTTCTTTGTTTTTTACTTCCAAGTAGAACTTCAGATTGAAGTCATTTTTAATCTTCAATGGTGGCAGATCTAATGTCAGTTTGTACTTAATCTGCATTATTTCTTCATATTTTCGGACTTATATTTATTGTTGCAATATTTCCTTTAGGTTGCTGAAAGTGCAGCCAACTGGAATCAGTTAACTTATTATTTAAGTTGATATAATCTCTATTTTCTCCCCATTGTCCATTGTAGTATACCAATGCTGGAATTTTTTCCATGTAACTATAGAATTCAATGAAATATCCTATGTGAAACATGAAGAAACATAACTGAAACAAATATGAAATCGTGTTTCATATACAAAAAGAAGCAATGTGATGTATTAGCTGAAGCATGCCCAATAGAAGCAAGTTTAAAACAACATTGAAATATCTTTGAAATAAGAATCCCAAAGAATTGCATACAAATTTTTGAGATTCACACAATTGGATTTGTAGATATTCATGAGAAGCAATTTTTATGGAAGCTTGGATTAGATTTCGAACAAAATAAGCATTTTATAGATCGAAACATTTAGGTTGATCAAATTCTTATGCACAAATTCCTGGTACAATATCAATTTCATTCGATATATATATATATATACACAATTCTAATTTTTCATCTGGAAAACGATGAAATTGATGTGAACAATGTTTTTTTCATAATAAAATAAGCATTGTGTTTTCAGATCGTATTGTTTGTTACCTTGTTTTCTTTCCTGATTTCTTCTTCTATTTGTTGCTTTTTTAATACTTGTTTGTTGTTCTTCTTCTTCCTAATATGCAGTTTGATTGTTCTTCCTTTCTGTTCGAATAGTTGTCTTCTCGTGTCTGCGTACTGGTTCCGCTGCTATGTTTGAGATCTGGAGTGGGAGCTCTATTTTTGGTTGATGTTTTATACTGCAACATATTGTGTGGGAATGAGAGAGATGGGAGCGTATTTGTGGGAATGTGAGACCCTGCAGGGTATTGTGTGTGAACTTTTAGTGAAAGTCAGTATTTTGTAGGGTTTAATAGTTTTGTACTAAATACTAGTCTTTTACCCGTGTGATACATGGTGTGCATATCAATTAGACATTTGTTTTGTACTATTACATGTACATTTTTCTAATAGTTATATGAATTTCATCATCTGTATTTTGAAATGGCAACATCCCCGTGAGGAACCATGCCCGGAGGGCGTGGAATCCCCACTTAATTCAGGGTGGAGTGGGGATGTGAGCGGGGATGGAGATTTCTCGTTACTCTAGAATCGATGATGAAATAGGGACAATATTTATATCCTCACTCCCTTCCTATTCCAATTAGATAAAATGGGATTCTTCGTTCTCATCCCCATTCCCGAATATGCATATTGTATTTATCTATTATTAATATTAATTCTATTTATAATTTTTTATTTATTAATTCTAAAAATTAAACACAAGAATCTTTGCGATTTTACTTGCTCTCATTCTTTGTTTTACAAATTATGGATTTATGTTATATGTATTTAAAAAAAGAGAGATTGCTTTAAGTTTTAAATTTCAAAAACTAATTAAAATATAAAAATAATTATTTTTATTATCAATCGTACGGTTAAACAATAAAAATAAATTATTATAAATTATAAAAAATCTCTTTAAACACGAAATTATTTGATTGTGTAATTTTATGAATTAAATCTACATATATATCATGTTTATCTATAAGAAAGTAAAAGTTTGAAAACAAGTTTTAACTAACCAATGTTGATTTTTTATTATTAACCCAATGCTGAATATTTAATAAATTGTCTTTACAACCAATAATAAGGTCATTTGAAATTTGAATATTTTTAGGGGTTTAGAAAGCCGAAGAATTGGCAAAATTACTAAAGGAATTAAAAAAAACATGTTTTATATTTAGCAACACATTTTTAAGGGAAAATAAAATAATTCAAAAAACAAATTTATATATATATATACACACACATATATTAAAATATTATCAAATAGCCAAATTCATATCTAATTCCAAATGTACAACTCTAAAACTTGAATATCAAAATACATTGATAAATATTAAAAATAATTTCTATTAACATAAAATGTACGTTAATATATAAAAAAATATTTTCTATATATAAAATACTATTATGAATATAATTTTATATTAAATAAATCTTAATTTTTGTCTTACATAAATTTATATAATATTATTTATGGATATAAGTGATATATAAAATTTTGATACATATTTGAGATATTTTTTTCAATTAAAATAAGTATATTTTAATTTCATTTAAACAATTTAAATATAATTTTATATAATTATTAAGGAATGTGCTAAGTCCAAAAATCAACTATAAATATGTTATAAATAGCCAAAATACATGAATATACAAATTGATGTCCAATAGCCTGAATGCATAATTCTTAAAGCTCATTATAAATTACAAAGTAATGAATAAATATTTCTTATATTTTTTATTAATTATTTTTTTATTTCATATATACAATATGTATGTCAAACTGAAGATCATAAAAAATGATTAATTTGATATATTATACGTCAAAAATGGATCAAAAATGAAAAAAAAAAATTTAAAAAAAAGGACAAAAAATTATTATTTAAAAGTTAATTTTATTTTTATTATTTTTTTAAAGAATTAGTGCAAAGAGACACACAAATTTGAAAAGATAATTTTATATATTTTTATATCATTTTTAAAAGTTATTATTTAAAGAAAGTTGACTACCAAAAGTAATAAAATACCAAATATTTATCACTTATTATTATACATATGTTTATTACTTTATATAGCACAAAAGAATGGGCGGGAAAATCTTCCTATACTATTTCCAGAAGCGGCTGATATTATATATATATATATATATAGATGTGGACAATTGTGTCCTTTTCTCAATATTTATATGGTATTTCAAATTAGAACACAATAAGAGAATATTATGTGTACGGTGTGGTTCGTAAAATTTAGAGATTAAGGCTGTAATACTCAGCATATAATTTGATAATTATCATCTCCTATGTTATTATTAGTAATATTATAACGTGTATTATTATTAGTCTTAATATGTAATATCTAACGTGGTGTTCGATAGTTATCGTCTTTTGTGTTACTATTGTAATATTGTAATTAAGTGTTATTATTAGTCTTAATAATATTTCTTTTATTATATTAATATAATATTATTGGGCTACCATCAGTCCAATTTAATTCAAACTTATTTAATGGATCGGTCATATATTTTGATTTATCAAAGCTCAAAGTCCTTCTAAATAAGCTCGAGTTTCATTAATTTTGTAATATTTGTTAATGTTATTATTATTATTATATTTATTGATTATTTTATACGTTGGTATAAATAATAAGAATAATATTTGATTTATATTTTTATAATATATATATAGTATAACAATTTATTTTATATTGAGAAGATATTTTTATCTGAATTTTTAAATACAGACTGATAAGCTTAAATATCCCAGGCCTATAGCTAATAACCTCCCCACTATTATTTACAAACGTTGTACATATATTTATTTACAAAAAGGGGGAACATAATATATATATATAAAGAGTTTTATCTGATTTATTTTATTGAACCCGTGTAGATAAGTATTGATCTTCTAGTATCTTAATGATTTTTTTTCCAACTCCCTACAATCTCTCGGTTGGGAAACAAAAGAGAAAAACCTCATAATTTCTTTCTTTCCACGATTTATTTAAACCTATCTAGATAAATTATATCTCCTAAAAAATATGGCACAGTTACACCTCAATCTCAATCTCAAACCCACTATCACTAACCTCCATTGTCAGTTACATATTCGAATGGATGAGAAAGCCATATTTTTCTCCTATTTTCCACTTTACGGTTCCATATCTCCTTTTCTTTTGGAGATTGATTCAAACTCACACAAGGAAAACTTCCAGATTCAACTCTACCCATCCCCGCAGATCTCCGATCCCCAGTCCGCCAGATTGCTCGCCGCAAAATCCTCGAAGTAATTCTACCAGCGGAGGCGTTGGAGTTGGCGCGCGAAGTTTCAGGCACTCGCCTCCGCCGTGGTGCTCTCCGACAAATCAATGCGTTGGTCCCGGCGGTGGTTTAAGATTGGATGATGTCAAGCAATCGGTTAGGGATGCGGCTAGAAGGATGTTGCTTACTCTCATGAAGGTGTCTTCTTGTTGAAAGAGCAGGATCTTGATGCACAGAAGCTGGAGAGTTCGAGAAGAGATTTCTCGTACAATCACATCGGCAATTGGTCTGTTTGGATCTACAGAACTACCACTTCTACGTGTCATTTTTCCGCCTATTTTGCAGATGTGAATGATCCAAATCCTGGTGCTGGATGCGGCTACTTCATGTATTGAGAGATGCCGAAGTTTAGCTTGCCGGAGTTACCGAGAAACAGAAGGTTAACGGGTTGAGGCAAAAAAAGTTGCAGACGTGAATGGTGGATTGGTTTTAAGGGCTTGACATTGAGAATTTGTTAAAAATGTTGTTGTCAATTCTTTTGGTTTTCAACGAGCCGTAAACCACAAACCATAGATTCTACATTTTTCTTCAATTTGGTCCTACATAGTTCCAATTTAGTCCAATTCCCATGATAAAGTTTTGACTTCTTTCATTTTCAGTCCCCATAAATTTCAATTTCACTATTATCCCTAACTCAGTTTTTAGAAAACTTTAATTCAGCCATATTGACCAAATTATACTTTTTGGATTTTTCAGTTCAATCCCACAATATTTCAGTTTAGTCCAATATCTTTATTTAACTATAAAATTCTTTCTTTTAAGCCCCAAAAATTACATTTTTGATCAATTTTCACCTACAAAAAAAAAAAAAGCCACAAGCTATTTTTATATATATGATTATTTTAATTGGAAATTAGTATTAACTCCCAAGGCCTAAATCATGTTAAATCTATATTGTAGGTGATGAGGAATCGAACAATTAGGTTTTCTACTTTCGAGCTCGTGCATCTAATACTTGCTATTGAGGTAGGGATTTTTCTTTACACTTTTAAGTGCGAAGTTTAATTGTCTTTCTTAAATACGTACTTGTATAATTTTATGAATTTTATACTTGACAATGTGGTTATAATTACTGAACTTGATGTGCATATTATATGTGAAAAATTTATGTTTATTTATGTGAAATGGCAAAGTAGGCTTCGGCCAATGGCAAAGTATGGCTTCGGCCAATGACAAAGTATTACTTCGGTCAATGGCAAAGTAGGCTTCGGCCAATGGCAAAGTATATGTGTGGCTTCGGCCAATGGCAAAGTATATGTGCTTAAATTAGTTAAATTATGCTAGTATATATTTAATTTGGACAATTAGAATTCCTACTGAGTATGTGTTACTCACCCCTATTATTTAAACTATTTTCAGATTAAATGGGTGGATGCGCAGTCGATGCTGGGGATAGCCGAAGACGTTACACTTTAGTTATTTAAATTTTTTTTGAATTGTTGACTGGTTCCCAAATTCAAACAAACTATCACTTAATTTATTATCATATTAATAATATTTATTATTAAGCTTAGCTAATACTCTAAGGTTGCTTATTTCCGAATTATTTTTGGTAATTTATTTTAAACCTCATTATTGTTTCCACTTGAGCTATCTATTTTATTTTAAAATATAAAAAAAGGATAAGTGGCGCAGCAAAATTTTATAATTAGACTATGTTTCATAAAATAAGAGTAGCGCATCGAAAGTGTGATAGATTTTTAGATTTATTAATATTTTTTTTATGTGTCTTATTTGTGCGCATTTAAATATACTTTTTTATTATATTAGTTTTAAAAAAATGCATTCTTTATTTTAGTAACGCTCAAAAACCCTTTATAAAAAGTGGGGCATTACAAAGGCCATGTTTGTTTATGTTTTCAACAACCTATTTTCAATTTCCAACTATTCATAAAATTAGAATCATGTTTGTTTATAAATTTTCCAATGAAAATCATATTTTCACATTCCATTTTTCACATAAAACTACATCCCAAACTTATAATTTTAATTTCTCAATCCTATACACTATCCTACATCACTCATCAATCTTTTCATACAATTATACATATGGGACCCACAATTACCAACTCTATACACTTAAAATATTATTATTTTTTAACTATTTCTACCTAATGGGATCTACCACCCTACAATCTTACAAATATAATATATATATATATATCCAATTAAAATATTCAACTATTATCAACTTTTCAAATTATTATATATACAAAACAATACTTTAAAACTACTCAACCAAACACAATTTCATTTCCAAACCTACATAAAACTCATTTTCATTCATTCATCCAAACATATTTTCAATTTTCACACGAAAACCAATAAATTCTCGAAATTCAATTTCCAACACTAGAAACTATAAATGGTCCATGGTAGGGATGGCAATGGGGCGGGTCAAAACCCGCCCCCGCATTAAACCCGCCCCGATGGGGCGGGTCTAGACCCGGACAAATGGGTCCTGGGGCGGGTCTCGGGTCCAAGATTACAAAACCCGCCCGGGTCCGGGGCGGGTCCCGGGTCCTATAGGACCCGCCCCGCATGTTAATTTTTATTAAATTTTTAAATATATATTAAAATATTTTTGCATTATTTACTTTAAAATTTGAGTATTATATGTTTAAAAATATTAGTTGAGTACTAATATAATATTATTTACTTTTAAAGTTTAATTTACTAATATAATATCTTGTAATATTCTACTTTGAATATTTATTTTAAGTATTAGTTGAGTACTATGTAGTATAATAGTATTTGTTTTTTAAAATAAATCTTAATAGTAGCCAATTCTAAAAAAATAGTTATAATAAGTTGCATAATTATATTTATTTATTTTTTAACCTATTGGCATTTGATTACTTTTGAAAAATTGACCATAAATAGAAAAATATAAATTATTATAAATTAAAAAATATATTTGGCGGGTCTAGCGGGTCTAGACCCGCCCCGGCGGGTTTTGAGGCGGGGCGGGGCGGGGCGGGTCTTGAGGCGGGGCGGGGCGGGTCCCGGGTCTTACTTCTCCTTGGCGGGGCAGGTCCCGGGTTTGGCCAAACCCGCCCCGTTGCCATCCCTAGTCCATGGAAACATAACCATACAAGGCCTATGATTTCGTGATATGGGCTTAGGATATCCGTTTGTGCGGCTTATTAATTTGATTAGTTTAGACCTTTTCTTGGGCCACGGCCCACGAGAAGTCGAGAAGTATTAACATCAATTTGGTTCGTGTTCTCTCAGGAATGGGAAGTTCCTAGGTCCAAGTGCCCCCATTTAAATAAAAAAGTGAAATATGTCATACTATATGAATTCCATTGAATTAATAACAGAAGATTAAAACACATATTGTTCAACTGTTTTTCTGTTTTATACATATGTGTGTCTGTGTGTCGTTCACTCATTCCAGCACTAAATTTAGCAGTCAATACCTAACGTGATGTTCCCCTCAAAAAAAAAAAAAATTACCTAACGTGATGTTTTTTTCTTTTTTAAGTTATCCAGAGGACAGCAGCAAAAGTTGGCTACCTATATAAGTTGAAGCAAAGCTAGGGGTAAACGAATGGTGATTAAATTAATGTTGAACTGCGTACAGTTTCTGCTCATGATTTATTTCCTATAATAATAAGCCAGAGTTGAGTACATAATTAAATTAGATTAATGAACTAATCTATTTTTGGGCTACTCAAATTCATGAACTTGTCAAAAAGTAAGTTTATGACATTTCATTCTAACAATGAATTAATCAAAGCTCATAGTACTCGAATGGTGATTAAATTAATGTTGAACTGCGTACAGTTTCTGCTCATGATTTATTTCCTATAATAATAAGCCAGAGTTGAGTACATAATTAAATTAGATTAATGAACTAATCTATTTTTGGGCTACTCAAATTCATGAACTTGTCAAAAAGTAAGTTTATGACATTTCATTCTAACAATGAATTAATCAAAGCTCATAGTACTTGTTAAATTCTTCGAATCAAAACAATTTACCTCATATCTTTTGTCATTTATGGACCTAGTCTACATAACAAGTGGTTTCATGTTAAAGGAGAAGAATTTGATTTTCATACTACCACATAACAATGACAATTTATCAGTATATTTATTATTTATTTATTTATACATCGTATCAGGATGAAGCTAGGGGCTAGCGACATCGCCCTTCTGCATTTTTAAAATTTGTATACATTTTATATTTTAAATACTATTAATTTACGTTTCTCTTTTTTTAGTACATATCCTATTAGGGAATGATCAATGAGTATCGAATTTCAGATCACGCTTTAGAATTTTAACCACTTGACATTATCATTCAATTTATGTCCCTTCTAAAAAGTGTCAATTTTATAGATTGTCTTTAAGAAAAAAATGAATATCCTTGCTATTCCAATATTGGCCAAATTGCAAAATATACCCAGTAACTTTTAAGTAGTGGCAAAAGAGGACTATATTTTGTTTAAGTGGCAATTTATGCCCTGGACAATTTTGCCCTTATGGCCCAATAGCAAATTAGGTCCTTTATCTTTCAAAGGTAGCAATTATAGTCCTATAACTTCCAAAATTTAGCAATTTCAATCCTTTCATACCCCGCTATTTTCAAAAAACCCCAATTTCAAGGATTATGAAAATTTACATTTTCTGATACCTATTTCCGTTCGTGGCATTGTTACACCTACTTAGATTCAGTCTCTATTCAGAGGTTTTAAGTGGATCATGTCGGGTTTCAAATTTATAAACTCAATAGGACATACTTATGTAAATGCTTCATAATTCAAAATCGATTTCAGACTAAAGTGTTTAGATAAAACGGATATAGTCCATTACGACCATATCAGGCCCAACATGCTTCCGTAAAATTAATAAATCCCTTAAAATTCATACCTCTTTTAACCGAAACAGCATCGGGTTAAGTGGTTCGCAACGCCACCAGTCGGAAAATTATCGCCCCGGATCGTTTGACAAACGGTTCCTCATTGCCCAACCTCACCCTCGGGGAAGATGATCGCAAGTTATCCACTCCTTCCGTAAAACTCCTCAAGACAGATGACCTTGGTTCGTTTCCTACTCCAAGGCGTAAAAGTAATTCTTCAAAGGGGATTGATCAATAGTACATTATGAACACATGTTGAACAAACAGCCTTTATTTTATTAAGAACTTAAAGAAATATTTATTACATCAGTAATCTCCTTTTGGGAGGAGAAAACTTGTTTAGCCTCTCATAAAGGCTATCACACTCTTGTACATAAAATTAAAACTAAAACTGAAAACTGAAAACACTCTCAAAATTCTAAACTCACAACAGAAAGAATTTTACAAAGAAAGTTTATTGTAAGAAGACTAAGGGAAATGTTCGATGTCCTCAGCCTTCTTCAAACTCTGGTTTAAATAGATGTAAGTCCGGATTTCAATTTCGGACTTGACATTTTTGTTGAAATGTAAGATGTCACTGCTTACATCAAACTCTTGAATTATTACTTGCTTCCACTTGCAACAATTAGTTGGCCTTTCCCTTTCTTCACATGGACTGGCCCCATCTTGTCTGGTATCCGAAGTTCTTTATGCAAACTTCCAAATCCTGCTGACTCGTCCTTTGTCTTGTAATACTTTGGACGGCATCTTTCATGGACCCACTTTTCGTCTTTTTTCTAAGTGGGTTGTTACCTGTCTGGAGTCACATGTCTCCACTAGCTTTGTTGGGGAATCTACTTTTTGGTGGTCCCCGAAACTTTGGATACTTACGTGACTTTTCTTCTCCGTCGGTCTTCTCCAATCGACTTTTGGCGAATCCTTTGCCAAATTCCCAGGTTCCTACGGTTTTGACATTCGGGACAGACGAAGTTCCCAATGGCCGATATGAGCCATGTTACAATATTTCAAGCGAGTTTCTTTACTCCCGTGACTTATTTTCCCATAGAAGATTTCTTTTCTTTTCGAACGGATCTTCTACGAACCTTGTAGTTTTCTGTCATGGTATTCACATGAGGGAATGACCCGTTCACCGACTCGGTAGAACTTGAACGGAAACTTGACTTTGTCCATCTCGTGAGATGACCCACAATCCCCATGCCCTTCTTGTAGTGATCCGATCTTGAGTGAAGGTCATGGCCAATTGTACTTCTTCCGAACTTGCCTCATTGATATTTAAAGGCTCTTTCATCCGGTCTTCAAGCTTTAATGTAATGGAAGGCTTCATGTCCACCTTTTCCGACCAGGCTCTGCCGCACTTATGAAATCTGACTCAATGTATCCCCTCGTCTTTGGTTGTCATTGTTGGACCAAAGACTCTAAATGCCTTCCCGGATCCACTTCGGTAATTTTGTGATCTCGGGAATCCTGGTGAAGTAGTATAGGCGAGGCCAAAGTCCCAAACTCGTACCACCTCTTTACTTCTTGAGGGTCGAATTTGGTAGCACCCAAACCCTTGGATATTTTCGAAAACATCAATCTTTGTTTTTCCGGAGATATCCCATGCCTGGTAATTAGTTTCTCCCAATTTGCCTGGTATTCCGCCAAGAAGAAGAATCTTTAATCTCGTTAGTATCAACCTTAGAAGTGCCCATCATAGGCCTAAGATTGATCTCTTCGCCCTTTACCCCGGACGTCTTTGGGTTGATGTGATAACTCGGGATTTGACTCCGGAGTATCGCGGTTTTCCTTGGGCCAACATTTCGATGACTTAGGACTTGTGCTAGAGTACTGGAATCCTCTGCTACGGGTTGGGGAGCCTGCGCTCTAAACGCTCCGTTTGCTTATTAGCGGCCGGAGGAGTGGCCCTTGAAATGCCATTCTCAGCGAGAGTGAGACCGGACACATGCTCGTATACGATCGGTTACTTTATCTCGATCATTCCTTTGTAATTTCCCGCCAAATCGGCATTGATGACCAGGGTATCAAATTCTCGGAGTAACATTTCGGTGGTCTCCAAGATGTCTTGATGCGGTGAGGATGGAATCACTTCAATTCCTCCATCTCTTGTTAGAAAATCTGCAAGAATATTTTCATGAGATTTTATAATGACAATATCATAATCATAATATTGGCATTCACCGCCATCTAAGTATTCTAGCTTTTTCTCGGTTTTGATTCAATTTTTTTGTAAAAGCTTTAACACTTGAATTATCAATTTTTAAGATAAACTTTTAGCCATAAAAATAAAGGCCATTTTTAAAAGCCTTTCGATCGCAAAGAATTCTTTTCGTTGATATGCCACCGAGTCGATTCACGGGTGTGAATAAACCACCGCAGATATCTGCATGGCACTTCTCCATTTGGTGTAGCTTTTGTAAGTACCGCCCCCACCAATAATTCGGCATCCGTATAAAGAACTAGTTCATCTTCATCCTGTGGAATTGCAAGTTTCGGAAGATTTTTACAAACTTCCTTAAGTTGCTTGATTCCTTCTTGATGTTCATTCTCCCATTTGAATATCGCATCCTTTTTAAGCAATGGGCTAAACACCTTCCGTAATGTGCTAGATTATTTATGAACATTCCAAAAAATTGACAACTCCAAGAAAACTCGAAGTTGCTTCTTGTCTTTCAATGTATCCGGAAATCCTGTATCTTTTCTACAATATGACTTTGTAGGATTATTCCATTCGTCGATCTCAATTCCTAGGAATTCAATGCCTCGTTGCAATCACGCCTTCTTTTCGAAAGCACTAATCCTTCCTTGTGACAAACATCGAGAATATTTCCAAATGCTTGAGATGCTCCTTCATGTTCTTTGAGGCGATAAGAATATCATCGATGTACACGAACATGAAAGCGAAATAATCTTTGAATAGATTATCCATCTTTCTTTGATATATCCGGGGTGCATTAGCCAATCCCATAGGCATCACATTCCAAATATAGTGTCCTTGTGGTGTAGAGAAAGTCGTGAACTTCTTGCTTTCTTCATCCATCTTAACGGTAAAATCCGGACTTGCAATCGAACTTTGAGAATATCTTGGCACCTTTGATACGATTAACGGATGTTCTCTCGCTTGGGATATATAGTATCCGTCGAACTCCAAAATGTTATTAATCCCTTTGTAATTAATAACAAGTCTTCGCTTTCCTCTTTTGATTTCTCCATGGTTTCGACTAAGAATCCGGATCGCGTATGGAGAAACTCCTGGTGAAATTAACTTAAGGTCAAGATGTTCCTTAAGTATCTTTTGCATATCCTCACGATCTTCCTGGTTCATAAGGATTGGTTTGAATCTTACGAACTCGTACTCTTTCCAGGTTTAACCTTTAAGGAAGCTTTAAGCTCGTTTTTATCCCACCAAGCCAAAGGATCTTCATTGTAATTCCTTTGGATCTTCTTCTTGATATCCTCGAGTGATATTTGTTCCTCTATGGTTACATCACTCTGTGGATTCTCCATTAGACTCATCCATAATTTCGCAATGGCTTCGGGAGTGACTCGTTCTTCTCCTTGTACTGCGAATGAATACAAGTTATTATCTCATATCTTCGATCCTTCCGGATGGAACCAAATTGTCTATAGGATAATAAAGCTTCACCAAATTTCCTTCGATCCGCCATTTTTGGATTGCGAAGTTTGGCTTCATCACCACGCTTTGCGAAAATTAATAGGCATTTTTCTCAGTAAAATGCTTCCGCAGATCTCGGACAATAATCTTATGATCACATAAGGTTGTGAAAATAAGTCTTCTCGTCTCGTTCTCTTGTGTGAATCGCTTGAATGTTTGTAGGAAATTGTTTCCTAGCAAAATATCTCGCACTGTATCATGGAAATAGATTGGTGGCGTCTTTACTTTGTACCATGGGGCACGCCCGCGCCTCCGATCATTATTTCTCGCTTGTTTAATTCCCTATTAAGGATAAGAATACTTTTAGAGAAATCTCTTCCCGCAATAGCTGGTAAATCTTCTCCAATTTCTTTAGGAAAAACATCCGGCTTTGCGGTACATATTATTCCTGAATCAATATAGGCGAAATACTCGGCCTTGTATTCAAAGCATATAACATTCCAATAGAAATGTATATGGAGCATGGACTAGTGGTCATCCGATTTTGTATCTTTTATTAGCCACCGTGAACTCCATTCCGTCTTGTAATCTTTCCCAAGAGTTTATGCTCCTCAAGAAATTCAATGCCCAAAAGATTAATTGTTCTGGGATCTTTCTCGCATGATTCTCATAAGAGTCTTATGAGAAATCAGCCGTGTGAGAGAGGAATCGACATATCCTCTCTAATGTTTGTTGAAGAATTTCTTCTTCACTCCTATTCTCGAGAAATGAGTCACTTCCATCGCCGAATAGATTTCTTCTTCATAGATGCTTTCATCCGAGGGAATATCCTCAAATTGATACACTGTATAAGGTCTTGATAATAGCCTTCTTCGATTTTCGGTGTAGCCTCGAATCGCCTCGACTCCTCGTTTTTGATTGTCCGGGCAATCCGATTTGAGATATGCCCTCTTGCTCGCATGTCCAAAGAATTACTGATCTTTGAAACTTTCATTAGCTCTAGTGTGAGCACGCCCGAAAGTTCTTCTTCCCGGATTTTTTTGGTACTTGCTTGATTAGAACCCGATGATGAGGCTCTACTCGCTTGGTCTTTGGTCTTTGCCCCGATTTATAACCGGGCTTTTGTTTTGACGAGAACCTTCTAGGTCTCCATGAAGACTGTTGCTTTTGTTGTTGCTTCCTCGGCGGTATGGATGGCTTCGCTCCTTCTTCCTTTTGCCGCGCTTGGTTGACCTCCCACCCTTTGTTGGGATATCATTATTTATGCAACATAGAGGAACCGCTTTGTTAATTCCTCTTAATCTTTTGTAATTCTTGTGTAGAGCCGCTTGGTAACACCACTCGGATAACTTGGCCTTTAGGAAAGACATTTTTCCGCCACGTTTCTACTTCACTCCACCTTGTATTCCCGATAAGCATTTCTCTCAGGGGACTCGGAATTTTGGCAAAGAATAATCGTGCACTTCTTTTTTCCTCAATCTTGGATTTCCACCGTATTCGGTGAACAACTTGATATATTCGTCAATATGACAAATATCCAAGAACTCAGGCTATAGAGGGCTTGTTTATATTTCTTTCTTTTTCATCCTCTAATCCTCGAAATAACCCGTGCCGATGAATTGGATTTTGAATAGTTTTGCCATACCATCGACAATTCCTTTAAGTGATTCCCCGATGTGACCGATGCTTACCATTTTACGCAAACACTTAGTCAAATAAGCAATATGTATGAATAAGGGTATAATTGGCATTATGGAAATATTCAATTATCTCATTGGACCAATTTTGCAACAATTCAAAACTTATAGGACATAATTTGCTTAAGTAAAAACTTATAGGACCAATTTTGCCAAACTTTATAAACTTACAGGGGGTATATTTTGCCAACTCGATCTTTCTTTGCCCTAAAATGCCATCTGCAAGAAGTTACAAGGCATCTTTTGCAATTAGCCTTCCAATATTGGATTCGTTTCATTTTCACGGACCCACCGCTTTCAAACAGAATTTAGTTACCAAGAAAAATAAAAATTAACTTCGATCAGAGTTTAAATAATTGTACCTATTTTCAATAATATATTTCAAATACAAGAATGGACATGGAATTTTCAATTTTGCCCGACAGAACATTAATATATCAGGGATTTTTGACATAAGCTATTGCTAAAGCTCATATCTGAACAAGTGGGTGGTCCATTATGTTTTCCAGTTGACAATATCAACCGTTAAAATAAATTTTTATAGACATTTTAGAAAGTCAAATCATTTATGCAATTGTTTTTTCTAACCATCTTTGAACTTTTGACAGGTTCTAATGCTTCTAAGTTCCACTAAGCCACTATGCACCAGCATTGGCGGCATTCTGATTTCTGAGGGTCAGCTCATAATTACTTTATTTTTTTTAATAATCGAGATTTCATGTTCCCACATTAACTTGTTCTCGAGGAAACAATTTCAGTCCCATGTAAATCGCTAGAATACACAATGATACTTACATCCCTCAATATTAATTGTTTCACTATTTTAAACGGGGGCTCGAACTTTGACCTATCCAAAGAGAGACAAAAAATTACCCCATATTGACCGATTGGTCAATGATCATTGGATAGTCAGCTGATAATTACTAATTATTTTACATATGGGCTTTCCTTGTTTCTTTAACACTGTGTATTGCTGGTATAGCAAGATTCTTTGTACTTGATGTGTGAAATACTGAAATATCATTTCGAATTCATTATTCTAACTGCTATTTCATCTTTTATTGTGATAATATTAATACACGGTTTCAATAAGAGATACCATTTTATATGCTTAGTATATGTATTGATAGTATTTTCAGATGACATCTTCTATTATGAAATGATATTTCATTTCACAGTATGGATGATTATCACGTGTTTTTTAACGGCTATCATTGTTGGAAATTGGTTTATTGGAAATGAGTTTTGACCCAACGTTGATCAATTATTTAAGTGAATTCCATTTATGTAAAATGAAAATAAATTAGATAGTCGTAATCTACGTTGTGAGTAGATAAATATAGCATCTAATTTTCTCTGTTTGAGATTGCATCCATATCTTTTATATATAATTGGTTAGCATCATCTTGTGATTGCATCTAATATGGAAAGATTTAATCATAATTGGGATTGAGATATATTGTTTTTGTCTCTTACTATATTATTAGTAGTAGAGATTATTAGACCACTCCTACAATTTCTCTCTACGTTTTTTTTGGAGAAAGATCACCAAAGTTCTCAAAGGGTTTAAGGTATGTACAACCAAGTAAATAACTCTAGTAGTTATTTACACCAACTAGATAAAGACGATTCATGATCTTGTTCGTAGTTAGCCCGTGGCCCTACCTATCTACAATGTTTGTTCGATGTTCTCGGTTCAATCACAAGGAGATTTGTAGATGGCTTAATCTTGGATCAAAAGGAGGCTTGTAGACATGCTTAATCCTGGCTATGTGGATCGACAGTTTGGTTGCAAATAGGTATACTCGATCCACTTTATATGTGCAAATATGTGATTTATGTCTTGACCCATATTTGCTAACATTCTCAAAACTAATTTCGGATGAATGAGAAATTAATGCAAAAGGTAAGCTACTTAAATGCACTTTTAATGTGAAAATATGATAGGCTGACAATGTGAAGAGTCACATCCCACATTGAAACAAGGAGCAAGTTTGGCTACCTTGTATAAAATTTCATCAACAATGAGTAAGAATCATGAGAAACTTTTGTGCACCCTAGAGGACCAAGTTGATTTTGACTAAGTGTTAGCACTTTGTATTGCGAGAGAATTTAATTTGTCCCGTTATTCTGCCTTTGTATTGAGAGAGAATCTAATTAAATCTGTCCGATTTCTGTATTGCACTTTGTATTGCGAGAGAATCTAATTAAATCTGCCCCCTTATTCTGCCCGATTTTCACGAAAACCAAACATCTCAAGCAACAATAATTTTTCTTATAAAAACCCGCAATTTATGCTTGATTCCAAATAACTATATATTTATAATTGAACTCAAAATCATGTTCCCCATAATTTTCGGTTCAAGGCCAAGCGAAAGGAGGACAATGTCCAGAAATTGGTGAAATAGTCACCAACCCCCTGAATTTCTTGGATAAGCTGAGATTTTGTTTATAGATTCCCAACTTATCATAAATCTGGTCATCAGTCTGAATCTGTGGTTACAACTTAATTGGAAAATATTAACAAATTGATTATTTAAATGCTGCAATCAAGCATTTGGAAATTAGTGGGCACTCTTTCTTGGAAGAAAGCAGTAGAATAGTAGTTATTGAAGTAATTATTAGCAACAAGGACCATAGGACATGTCCACTTTAAATCCAATTTTTTTAATATTGGTATAAATTAAGTAATGTAAGACTACGCATCAGATCTACATAGTCATACCTCAAAAAAAAAAAAAAAAAAGATCTACAGAGTCTAAATTTTCGTCTTACATGAGAATGGCGACTAAATACAAAGGCAATGCCTTTTTTTTTTTCTTTAATCTTTAGTATTAATTTTCATTCTCTCGAGATAAATTAAATATTTACGATATATTTTTCAATATATTTCCCTTGAAATAAATTTTCTCCCCCAATATGACTTATAATAATTTCAAGGGTTGACAATCATACATTGATCTCAACTAGAAAGAGCGCACATGGGTTGAAATTTGAAAGCACCGCGCTTACATAATTAGCCCAACATCCATATCTATGATTAGTCACCACGGGATGGACATTATACTACTAAATGATTACTAAATTGAAAAGTATGTATAACAAATTTTCCACTACTAAGAGCTCTCAAAGATTGCGCCAATTTAAGCGCCCAAAGATGCGCCATATTCATCTCGTATTTTTGGCGTTTGCTACATTCCACGCCAAAAATGGCGCTGATCAGAGAAATGCTTACTTTTTTTTTTTTTTTTTGATTTTTTATTTAATTTGTTATTATAGCTTATTTTAATTTTAAATATTATTATTAATATTATATTTCAGATTAATCTAATAAAAAATAATACTAAAATTAATGTTATATTATTTTCATTAAATATAATTTTTTTAATTTGTTTACTTTTAAAAGTAAAACATTTAATAAATATTATATTAATTTTACTTTATTTGAATTTGTTTATATCTTAAAAATTAATATTATATTCTATTCTATTTTTGAATTTAATTAATTATGAAGATAAAAAAATAAGAAATATTATATTAAATAAAAATCCTTATATAATATTTTTATCAATTATACAATAATAAAAATCAATATAAAAGAAAGAATCTTATGGAATATTCTTTTTTAGTGCAGAAAGTAGTGCAGAGTGCTGGAGATGAAATGTAAATTTTGTGCTAAAGTAGTGCAGATTCTACACCAAAGTAGTGCAGAGTGCTGGAGATGGTCTAAGCAAGCAAAAAATGACAAAGTGTCAGCAAATTTATTTGCAGCCTTTTATTTTCGTATTATTTTTATGGGAAAGAATTATTTTAACTTGCATTTTGATAATCTATTGGACCGTGATAAGGTTTGGAATAAATGATCATGGTCCTTGTCTCCGGGTAACTTTCGCTTACAACCTTGGTCTCCTGACTTTGATCCTAATAATGTTAAAGGCTCGACTACCCAAATTTGGGTTAGAATTCATGGTCTGAGCTAGGAATATTGGCATCCAAATATTCTTGTAAGCATAGCACGAGTTGTGGGTACCTCGTTGAAGACTGACAACAACATTCTAAATGCATGATGGGTCACTATGCTCGAATTCTTGTCAAAGTAGATATATCTTCTTCTTTGCAAGAGAAATGATGATAGCGTGTATTGGGCATTTAGGATTTATCTTTTTCAATACGAACAGACTTCCGAGTTTTTCCAAAGATTGTGAGTTATTGGTCACTCTGCGGGTTCTTGTTGAAAAGTCTCAACTACTTTAAACTCAAAGATATTAGAGGTCGTAGTCGCTCCAAATGGGCCTCAAGGTCATCCTCGATAAGGTTTCTTATATTGGGACATTTTTCTCCTCCTCACACCGACGCCTACTCTTGATCGCTTCCGCACCACCCTCTATTGTTGTGGATAACATACAATTGATGACTCAAAATAATCTTTCCACTCTAAGCCAGTTCAGGAGGATGCAGTGGAGGGTTCAGAAGATCCTGTGCAGGTTTCAAAATTTCCTCTGATTGTTTATCAGTCTATAGATAATCAGGCCCCAGATATTGAATCGACTCCAGTTGTTGGCACCATTCATCTCGATTGCTCTCTTGTTATTTCACATTCTGCGGAGAGGAATGATTCTTTTATGGCTTACACACTAGTTCGAAACATGATATTTTAGCAACTAAGTTGGTTGTTCAGTTCAATTATGTTGATATTTTAGCAACTAAGTTGTTTGTTCAGTTCAATTATGTGGAGGCAAATAACTCGTATGATAATTCTTTGGGCTAATGTGATAGAGGATGATGGATCTAATAGATCATTTTGAGCGTCCAAGAGGATGGACTAACGATTTCGCAATAACTGTTTCTCATGAATCATGTGTGTACCTAGGTACACATACATAGAATTGTATCCGTTTTTTACTCTACATACATTCGCGTCTCACTTGTATGTGGCACCGTACACTTTTTGTCTTTTCTTTTAACTTGTGTTTTTTTGTTTAACTATGTAACCGACTTGTAGTTACAAAGAGGTGGTTACATTTTTCTCACGGTCTCCATCATATTAGGCTAACTTATCGGTCTTGTGATCAACATTCTCTATTTTATTTATTTGGCTATGCGCCTTTACTTAAAAAATACTTGCAACTTCTTATTCCAATCATACTAGTAATGCACTGCAATAGTTTCTCTTTGTTTTTTCTATTTTGATGGGTACAATTTGAGAGGAAACACACGAACACTCTTTTACTAATGAAGCACATGATTGATCCCCACTAAATCAATTTCTCAATAAGCTAAAACAAGCATTCCTTATGGTTACATTTGTCTTACCGCTAAAATCATACAAAAGCTACATTACATACTATTGGAATTACATACTACTGGAAATCATGCATGTGAATTAGAATAACACTTTACACCTCCAAACACACAAATCTTGTTTAACGCTATAAGATAAAACTCTATAATATATAAGTGGGATATTACAAAAACACCCCTAAGTTTAGTCTGATTATTGTAAAAAACCCATATATCTTTATAAATTACAAATCACCCCTCAAAAATGAGTATTTGTTAGATAAACACAAACATCAACACAATTTTTGTAACTGTAAAAGGGGATATTTGTAACTTTAAAAGATAACTTAAGTTTTTTTATACTTGTAGTCTGAACTCAACGATTTTTTTGCAAGTATATCCTTATATAAATAAAGCAGGGAAACAGTCAACAAAACCAGGAGATCGCAATTTAATTTAAAACAAACGTGCCCTTCAAATTCTTCAGTAATTAACCGTCTCCATCTTCAAATCGTGAAATCACGTCACCTTAATTCTTCTCGGAACCGCATAACTTCTCGTCCTCGGATAATTAACTCCCCCAAGCAATCCGACGTCGTCTTCTTCTCCATATTCGAAGCTCTTTTCCTCATCGATCCTCCCAAAGGCAACCGTGTTGCTGCGAGGCACAGACGCCGCCGCCGCCGATACGCCGCTGCCGGAGAAAGGAATCGCGCTTTTCGAGCGGTGGAGCTCCGCCTCGAATTTTCCGGTGAGGCGGCGCGTGGAGGCGAGCCTAATTAGGTCCCTCAATTCCTCTTCTGCAGTTCTGTAATTCGAATTCGACGTGTTAACGCTGAAACTTCTCGGAATACTCGGTATATGTGGAGTTGGGCAGCCCATGGCGTTGCCGTATACAACGGGCCCGCCACAGCCCGTTAGGCTCTTAACGTACAAATCCCGGGCTCGGGCCAGAGCTCGAATTGGGCCTCTCATGTATCTGATGAATATGCTCTGTTTGCGAGCCCTTTTGGAGCTCATTGTTCTTTTTTTCTTCTCAATTTGGCAAATTTGGTTTAGATAAGGAGAGAAAAAAGCAGCAGCAGAAATCGTGTTTAAATGAAGGGTAGAACCGTAGATGTTGTGTTTATATAGTGGCGTTTAATGGTGTAAGAATATATCGCCCTTTCGATTAATTAAACATTATTGGATTATTATACGGTAGTGTAAGATTGTAAAATTTAGGGATTTGATAAAATAGGTATTTTGAAAGTGATGCGTGGGGGTAGTGGGTGCAATTTTCTTTTAAATGTGGACCAAAGATCACATAGAATGAGCCCATGCAGAGTATATTGTTGAAAAATCAGGCACAATTTGGTTATATTGTATTTATAGTGGACTTTTTCAAAATTTTAGTGGATTGAAGATATATATACATACATCATGAAACTTTGATTATTTAATTTTTTAGGTTATTAAAAGATTGATAGTGTACATGTAATGCTTATCTTTTGTAATGGGCTATTGAGTGGCAAGAATGCCAATTTTGAAAAAGTCTTGCTTCAATATTTTTTTTATGATAGTAGGAAAGCCAAAAGGTAAGTGTAGGGTTGTTCATTCGGTTAACCATTAACCGAAATGTTAAAAACCGAATTAACCGAATTTGCTAATTGGTAAAATCATTAACCGAACCGAAATTATATTTACCGAATTAACCGAACCGAATTATATTTCGGTTAATTCGGTCGGTTAACCGAATTAACCGAAATTTCTTTAAAATACAAAAAATATATTTTTTATATATTATATATGATATAAATAAATAAATATAATTCACAAAAATTTATTTAAAATAAAAATATAATTTTTTATGTATAATATATGATATAAATAAATAAATATATATGATATATATTATATATATTTATAATTATATATAAAATATATGTTTAATATAATATTTCGGTTAAATCGGTTGATTCGGTTAATTTCGAATTTTCGAACCGAATTAACCGATAACCGAAATTCTTCAAAACCTTTAACCATTCACCGAACCGAAATAATTCGGTTACCGACCGAATTAACCGAATTGATTCGGTTAACGGTTAACCGAAAAAAAATCGGTTAATTGAACACCCCTAGGTAAGTGGGCTGCTAGCAAAGACAAGAGGTTTCTTGTTAATGAGTGTTTTCTTATTTATTGATTTTTGTATTTTTGTTCATTGTCCAAACCAAATAAAGCAACTTTTTATGCCGACCCTCTTAAAGTACATATATATAAATGATCATTGATCCTTCACAACTGCAACCGATCAATACTCAACAATTACGTTTTTGGTTTAAACTTGGCGTTTAATCTCCAGTATTTTTGTTTATTAATGATGGATGGTATTGTATATAACATGACCACATATGATATATATTTTGAAAAAGTATTTTATACACTTGGTATGCGTATGTGAAGCAATATAAAAAATGAAACAGAAGTTTGAATTGAACAAGAGATGAAGTTTGGCGATGCTTGCGTTTTTCATGCTTTCGTTTTCTTTTTCTTTGTTTTTTGAATCCAAAATTATTAATAGTAAAGATTTAAACTTACCACTTAAAAAATAATTATTTATCTTCATCGAAAAGCTAAAATAAATATGATAAACAATTTCTTGATGAATTTAGTCAATTATTTTGGACAACATACATGTATATATACACACATACACACACAATTATTTAACTAAATTATTATATATATACATGATAACCCACTTTATTGATGAATTTTCTCAAACACCATAACTATAGTTTTTGTACTGAATATTCTTTATATGTATAGCTTAATCAATAAAGTTAAGGGGAGTGGGGAATTGGTTTTCTCTTGACACTCAATTGGGATTGAGGTGGTGGGGCAATTTTTGGCTTTGTTGTCCAATTATATTGGGGAAATTACACAGAATACCCTGTTTTTTGTATCATTACCACACAATACGCTCCTATTACTCTTGTGCCTATTTTTTTACTTTTGTACCTAATTTTTTTTTACGTTCCTTGTTTTTTTATTATTTTTATTTTTTTCCATTTTTTTTGGTTCCTGCATTGTTTTATATATTATATAAGTTGTTTTGAGGTTGTTTAAATTTGTTTAATTATTGTTTCTATGTTGTTTCTATGTTGTTTCTTTGTTGTTTCGATGTTTCAAAATAACTGTAACCTATTTTTTATGTTGTTTTTTATTCATATTTTATTTTGTACATTGTTTCTATTATTTCGGTGTTGTTTTATAATATTTTTAATGTTGTTCTAATAATTTTTTTTGTTGTTTTCATGTAGTATTCAATGTGTAAATATAATTTTTACCTATTTTTAAGCTCTTTTTATTCATGTTGTGTTTTAAATATTTTTTATGTTGTTTCTGGGTTGTTTCCATACCCTTTTTAATGTTGTTCTGATATGTCTTTGTTGTTTCAATGAAGTTTTCGATGTTTAAATATAATTTTCTACCTATTTTTATTAAAAGGAAACAATGTTTGAAACAATGTTGAAACACAGAAACATGTTTGAAACAATGTTGAAACACAGAAACATGTTTGAAATAATGTTGAAACAAAGCGTAAAATTTTCCGGGAGATTTTGCTGGAGCGTATTGTTGTGTAAAAAAAGAGCGGAGAGCGTAAATTTAGGTAAAATTTCACCGGAAAGCATAAATTTAGGTAAAATTGCATTGGGAAGCGTAAAAGGCTAGTATTAACTTAAAAAGGTGGGTATTTTTGTCATAAGCCCAATTATATTTTGAAATTCTCTTTTTTAAAATCTTTTTTGAATGGCGTATTAATATTAAGATGATTGCGCAGCGCACTCACTCGATGATCATTGTTTGTGTTCACCTTTTATCTCTAATTACGTATTATTGATAATGAATGACACGTATACAATTATGACAGCATCACGTACACGTGTCTTGTATACATTACAATGGATAGAAAGTGGAATAAGATTGTGAAACATGAGATCTCAATCCATTATTAAGGGCCATGGGGAAACATAATAATGGTGGTTTTCTATTGTTCTGGATCCTCTATTTCAAATCGTGTCTCCTTTCATGTTACATAAATCTTAAATACACGTCAAGTAGGGTGGAATTTTCTATGGAAATTGTGTTTCATTTCCTGTTCAACCACATAGATGATTGTTACATGTATAAAAATTACCATATTAATTTTAAAGCGTAATTATTATGGGTTTTTATAGGACGAGCAATAACCATTAAAAAACACGTGACAATTATCCGTGCGGTGGAATAAGAGACGAAATATTATTTTGGAATACCTGGTCCCAACCCGACGCCAAGTGAGCAATAATAACATCACCAATACACTTGACGTGTGGTTGTAATATTTAGAATGTTAAATGATATACAATTTGGAATAGAAAGTATTGGGATATACAATTTGCAATAGGCAAAACTTGCAAGTTTCTCTGCGCTCTCTTTCCTAATATATTTTCCTTTTAGGAATCAACTAGTATTCCACCCGTGCGATGCACGGAATATATTTAATATTTATTTTTAATGTAATATTTGGGATTCTAATAAATAATTTAAAATAAAGATAAAAAATATATACTATATAAAATAATAAATCACAAGTGCAGACCAAAAAAATTTTTAAATAAAAGTGGAAATTAATATTTAATTGTAATTTATCAAAGCTAATTAAAATAAAATATCTCATGTAGACTTTATATATTAACCAAAAATAATAATTGAACATTGATATAATTCTTTTTATAGCACAGTAATTTTGACGTAGCACATTAATAACCGAAAGATTTTGTCCGAATGATTTAGTTTCCTTTTTTTTATTTTATTTTTTGAGTGTTTTTAGTGCTTTTGTATCATTAACATATTTTTGGGTTTTTTATTTTGATTTTTTTTACTGGTATTTGTGGAATGAAGAAAACATATATAATTTGAACATTATTCTATTTGTATGTGTTTCGGATTTTTAGTATCTAAATAATATTTGTTGTATGTGGGCTTCAGGTATTTATATCTTATATATATATATATATATAAGATTCAACTGGATTTTTTGGGATTTTTATTTTCGGATTTTAAAACTAAGATAATGTTATAAGATCTCATTTTGATAAAATGATAATTATTTTTGCCTTAAAACATATTAAATAAAGATCATATTCATTTAGACATTCACATTATAAGTTATTTATTACACCAGTAGCATTTATAATTAGCAAACACAAAGTTTTCCTATCTAAACCCTAAGCTAATTTATTATATACAGGTCTATATCTTAGCAATGTGTGTATGCAAAAAATAAAAAATCCAGTTTCATTTTGTATGGTTACATTTTCATGCATTCAAAAATATTTATGATTTTACTATTCCAGTGTTGATTTTCTCCTTTGTAACTTTGTTATAAAAGCACACATAGCAAATACGGTTGTACAGTCAAATAAAAATGTCTCTATTTTTTCCACTCAAAAAAAAAATGTCTCTATTTTTCATAATTAAAACAGGTTAATTGAAAAATATATAAAATTTATGTTATTTAGTTTTTGAATATATGATTTAGATATGTAGGAATCAATGACCAAACTTTCATATTGATATTTTGTCTGCAGCTACTGACATGAGTACACTAACAAATCTACTATAAATTACTCAACATCCCAAGCAAGTACATTTATCTTGTTTTAGATAATCTGTATATAAATAAATTTTATACTCACCTTTTGTTCAAATATTGCTCTTTTGATAATACTTGGAGATTACAATTGTTTTCTTCATCTTCATATTCTTCCCACTCTTACAATTCTAAATTTATTGTTTATTGCTGTGAAATTGTAATGCTCAAATCCAACTTTTTATTCTGTGTTGTTGTATAATAATATGTTGAAAGTTGAATAAGAAATACAATTTTAGGTGGATGAATAATAATGTGTAAGAAATGTTTAGGAGGATGAATGATACTCTGCAACTATTTCACAATAATCTATATCATAGAAAGAATGGTTGGAAACTTGGATAGTTGCTCAATTCTTTATGGATAGAAGTTTATTTACTAAGTTTTAAGTACCTAATCAAAAACAATCAGAACATGTCTAAAAAATATACAATATCACAATACAAATTTGAAAACATACAAAAAATATTTTTTATTTTACATTGACTTGCAGAAGGATATCAATCCTCGTTAGATCAATATTCATAGAGATACTTAGGGATGTAAATGACAAAAATCGGCTAATGATACTTTTCTGTAATTCGGAAGGACACCTTGCCTGCGAAAAAAAATATTTATTATCATAAATATTTGAAAATATAAAATATAAAATAACATTTTTTTATATCAAACAGAGGAGAAGGCTTTATGGATAATGCTTAGGTTTTTTTAGAATATTCAATTTGTTATAAATATTAAGAAAGTTATGAATGAAATACTAAATTTCAGATCTATACAGTTAACAATAAGTTAATGATCAGCTTAATTTCACTAAAAATATTTCTTTTTATATGGCCCTGCTCCGAATATTTTTCTTGCATAGAATGCATTGCAGATATGTATGTTTAAAGAAATGAGACAAATATATTTTAGATATGATTTTTTATATGTATTTTAGATATAGACATTAAATAACTATTTTTTTATTGACATTTTATTATACGTCATGATATGAATATTGCAATAATTTCAAGTGTCGAGTTCTGGGCTGTTCTAATTAAGTTGTCATTAGATTGTCATTGACTTTTCAAAAAAATTCTAAGCTTTTCGTTTAAACAAAATTGGATCAATATTGTTTGTTGATATATCTTTATTTATGTATAAAATCATAAATTATTCTATAAAATCACCAAATTGGACAAAAATCCGATACAGTAGAATAGCTTTAAAAGAATGTAGGAAATTAACTTACCAATAAGTGTGGACCTATCAATGGACTCAATTGCTTTGAAGACTGAAGTCGTAGTCCGTGGAAAAGCTCCATTGAAAAATACAATCAAAAGAGTTTTACCTGCAAAAGTAAGTTTATATCATATTGTCTGCCGTGATAAAAAAAAAAATACTACATAAAAATGATTTTCATGCATAAAATTGACTGGAATTTATTGATTTGTTGGCTCTTAATTGTAGTATGATTTCTTGACTGGATTTTTCTTCTTCTTCTTCTTTTTTTTTTTTTTTTGAGAAGAGTCTTTTGATTCTATTCAATTGCTGAAAATGCCATAGTTTTGACAGAGGGACTGCACTTATTTATATTGCTCATCAGCAATGGATCGATGTCAAGGGCATTAGTTGCCCAATGCAGTTTGTAATTAATATTCTACAGTTTATAATACAAAAGTTTACATTCTATTATATTAATGAGTTTTTGAACTGCCCAATACATTATTATTTAATAGGAACCATTTTCGATGCAACAAACATTTAAATTTGTTGAATTATGCTGTAGCCGAATATGAAGAGTTTCTTTAGAATTATATAATTAAACAAAATTAATTAAGAATTAACAGAATTTTGTATTTTCGAGACAACCCAGCATGCCTAATTAATGAACAATACTTGTCATATTTGGAAACCAAGTTTTGGGCGGGAAATTTCCATTTTGGAGACTTTCTTGTTTTTATATATATATAGATTATGAAAATAGAGGATGTTGGGATCTTAGCCTTGCCAAGGGTTCTTTGCTCTTTGCTAATATTAATGATTGGGGTTGAAAATAAATCTAACGATTTAATATTCAACTTGAGATTAATTATTAAAAGATGGTTGAACTCAATTTGCTAACAAACATAACAACTAAATTTGAATACAAATTTCCATTTGTTAATATTTGAATCTCGGTTCGAATTCGACTCGGTTATAAGGGAAAAAGTAAAAAATATATATGCTTCAAGCTATTCAAATTTAATTCATGCTTGACTTGCTTAAAAAAGGTCTTTCAAATTTGACTCGATTAAACTCAAACATAACATATTCGACTTGACTAGATTAATTTTCATTCTTATTAATGGTTGATCACATATAGCAATGTGTTAATTATATGTAATGGGTAGCCAGTAAATGTTATGGGTGACTTGATACACGAAATTTGAGTAAGCCAGATAAAAAATTAAAATAAAAATCATAAAAATTTTAACTATTTTTTTTTATAAAAAGCAATTTTTTTTTCTAAAATGGTGGGTCGGGACCAGGTTGGCCCTCTACGGCTCTACCTCCACCACTGATTATATGGTGTTTGGTGTTTGAGAAAGAGAACTAATAATTTTTTATTATTCAAAATAGTAAATTAGTTATGATTGCATTGTTCTCTTACCAAATATCACCTTAAATTGGGTAAAATACCCAAGAAGCTTTTCATTTTGAAGAAACTGCAGGCTTATATGGATGTATTTCCAAGTCCAATTTTTAGTTTCTGGTGTTGGAAAATGTATTTTCACACTTTATTGGTTTTCGTATGAAAATTGGGAATATGTTTAGTTTGTTGTCTGAATTTCTGTTTGAAAATGAAAATATGTTTTGTTATAGTTTTTCAAATGTAATTTTGGCATAGGTTTGCGTGATTGTAGTGTATTTTTACCTAAGTTTGCGTAATTGAAATGAAAAATTGTTTGGTTGTGTTTTCAAAAGAATATTTTCCATAAAAAAGTGAAAACTGGAAATGACTTCATTTCTACTGAAAACTTTTGAAACAAACATAAACCCATTTTCCGAAATAGTTAAAAACTGGGAAAATGGTATTGGAAACACAACCATACAAGGCCTGCGAGTCTTTTACGTTTTCGAAAACGAAAATTGTACAAGTGGGCTTATCATAAAATTAGCCCAGTGTATCCGTGTCCCTAGCCTACTGGCCCTACTCTCAGCCGTTTTCGTAGTATGGACTTTTCTCTCTTTAAGCGAGCCCAATGACATATCTTCTTAATTTGGTTCAGAAAAATTCTTTCCACATTCGAATGACTGAGACTGCGATTGGATGTAAAATAAGTTTCATTTTCGTTTCGTTGGAGAATTTTTTTTGACCAAATATACAATTATTTATGAAAATATTCAAAAAATATACTATTCTCTCACTTTCACTTTTTCTTATTTTTTCTCTCACCAATCACATATACACATTTTTTCACGAAAAACTAATCATTATTACACATTCTCCCATAAATTTCACTATTCACTCACTCATACATTTCTAACTACCAATAATATGCAATCATTATTTTACTATTTTTAAATCAAATCATCTTTCATCATTACTTTTCCATCTCACATCAATCACACTCTCAAAATTCATATTTTTTCTTCTAAAAGTTTTTTTACCACTATTCTCTAGCAAAATGAAAGTATATCCAATCGCGCCCTCAGTTTTTTGTTTAGATTGCCAAAAAAACCATTTTCTTAGGGTGTCAATCGTGCCGTGTTTTGTGTTCGCAGGTCGTGTTCTGACATGGATATTACAGGTTTGATACGCACACGAACACGACCCGTTTATGACACGAGTAACCCTACACGACACGAATACCAATACAATTTAAAGTTGACATGAAAAAATAAAAAAAATAGTGAAAAAGCTAAAAGTATAAATAATAAAATACATTAAATTATTAGAAAATACATTAAATAATTTGTCTATCATCATTTAACCAACTAAAATATTACAAAATATGAAATAATATGTCACTATAAAAATTAAATGAGTTAAATAGGTCAAGGGTCAAGCTGGCCTATTTCTATTTCCCATGTTAACCGTGTCCAACCCGATTTTGACCGAACCTGCTAAGGGTTGTACATGTACTTGTAAATTCGTTTAGGTTCGTGCCGGGTTATCGTGTCGTGTCACAAATTGACGCCCCTACCAATTTCACACTTAATGTTCAAATCAATCCCAATTTTATCATTGATGTTTTTATTTATTTTATTTTATTTGACACGAGCTCGATCCCAAATAAGTGTGTGTGTTTTCTTTTCTGCTATCCTCCATTGTACTAAAAGAAAATCACTCATGGTATATTACTAATTTTATAAACCATGTATAATTAGATTCTAGGGAGCCATATAATTTGTTATGTTTGGATGGATTTAATTTTTTCAGTCTACATATTTACATTTTCTCATAGGCAAAATAAAATAAAATAAAATAATTCCAATATTATCATATTGCCAACAGAAAGGAACTGGCTAAAGAGAAAATAATATGATAAGATCGCATTGCTCCATCTGATGGATCCCAAGTTCGGGGGAACAGTTTAATTTATGGTCTCAGGTGGCCCAATAATTTAAAGGCTGGACAGACCACTGGTCTGGGCCTGTAATATCGGGCCATCATCAATGAAGCCGAACAGCGGCAATATTCAAGTGAACCCAAGTACAATAACCAGTGTTTAGTTTCCATCTACTATTATTTTAAAAATAACCATGTGGTATTTCGGGAAAAAAAATTGTAATAAATTGGGTGAAATTCAGACATTGAACCTCAAAATTATAGAAAATCTATTTTATGATTTAGAAAATATTAATGCTTTATAATATGATAAAACCTCAATAAATTAATAACCTTTTTTGTGTAATAATTTTTATGCCTCCAACTTAGGATAATAGAGTTGATTATTAAATAATATCTTTCCAAAAAAATCTTATATTACTTTTTTTATATTAGAAAAAATCAGTTTATGTACAGAAAATTTTTTAGGTAAGTATTAAGATAATTGTAAAGTGTAGGTAAAATCATTGTAGGTAAATATTTACCCATATAATCTAAAACTATTGGTGAATACCTACATTGTTTCTGTTGGTAAATTTAAAAATTGTCGGTGATCTGTCATAATTTGTCAATAATTTGAGAAAAAATAATATTTTCTATTCGGTAGATTCTGTAGGTAACTGTAAAATTTAGTGACAAAATCATTTTTATCGGTAAACACCATAACTATAGTTTTTGTACTGAATATGCTTTTATCAAATGAATATGTATCATATATTTTAAAAATGATACATACAGTTGCTTCAAAAATAAAAAAAAAATAAAAATTATACAACAGTGGAATAAAAAATAAAATAGAAAATTTGAAGAAAATTGATGGACCGAGTCTTGGGTTTTGAATGATTCATCTTTCATCTATGTCAGCTTGAGGGCTCCTCGAAACTCGGAAGAAGTTTCTCCAGGCGACCCACACGCATGCAAATTTTGAAACTAGCTATCCCAAGGAAACTTCTCTATTGTACTATGTTAATTAAGAACAAAACGAACAAACCCAAAATATATAATAATAATAATAATAATAATAATAAATGAAGTTCTAAAACGATCTTTTTAATTTTCAGGAATCATCTGACTCGTTCAACAAGAAATCCTTGACATTTTATGTTATGTTGGATTCTTGAATTTAATTTGAACTTGCTCTACCTCTGTTTCGCTGCTTTCACAACTTGGATGAGTTGGACTCTCATCTCCTAATCGATGGATAATTTATTAGTTAATGTAATTGATCCGCAAAATTCATTTCTGGTTATTTGTTAGTAAAAATCAAACCAAAAATATAATAAGAAATCTAAAACACTATCTCTATACTTTTAAATTCTGGTTAAATGAAACATAATTTAGCACTTTTATAATTTTTCTCTGGCAAAAGCTGAGAAACACTCCTAATAGGAGACTAGTGTATTTCTTTTTGAGGACAGAGACTAGTGTATTTTAGTTATTCAATTCAAAGATGTTTGAATTTAGTCCTAATCTGAAAATAAAGTTCTTGGGGAGAAAACGGTATTTAATTAATTAGTATATAATTCAATTTATATATATTTTTATTTAATATGGACTCTTAATAAATAAGCCGGCCCATTGGTGTCCGGGATAATTAGCCCATGTCATTTTTCTCCTACGCGGACTGGCTCATAGGCCGAATTCTCCTACACGGCCCACGGGGCCCATCTCACAGACATAAAAAGGTCCCTTAAGTTAATTAATTCATAATCCTCCTAGGCATTTTAATTAAGTATTCGTTTACCGTCTTATTCTCTCGTTCACCGTGCTGACTAGAGCGTCGGAGGAGCCTCCCTGAGACAACCTCGGGAGGCCGGGACCCTCTAACGTTTGCGTGTGTGTGCTGGCAAGTTTCCAGTTAAAGGATTTTCTAGCTCTCGGAGAAGAAGACTCGAAGACTTCCCCATCGGGGAGAGGATTGATCTATCCTAAAAGGTTGCATCAAAAGTGTATTCTTACACTATTTATTTTTTGTTAAGTACTTTTGGATTGAAAATTTGAAGTGATTATCATGACTTTAAGTTTTGCGGATATAAAATGTTCAATTTTTTTAAAATAAGACCAAAATTTGACATATTCTAAAGCTAATTAAGGACTAAATTATATGCATTCCCGTATACTGTGGGACATAAAATGCAATATTTTTGTGCTATGGATCAGTTTCAGTTTCTTGCACAGTAGCACGAAAACACCTGAGAAACTGCGGCCTCAAAAGAAATATGTCTTTGTATGCGTAAGCAAAAGTTTGAACTTTGATAATTATTAAATGATGCTTACACAATTCACGTGTTACTACGATTGACTGGTGAATATTGACGGAGTACTTTTTTTTAATAGGTTGGAAGTAGTGGTTGGAGGGGAAATGATAAATTTCAAAGAAATTGAAAAATACAAGGTTCGAATCCTGATCAACATCCTTACAAAATGTGAGCGGTACCACTTGAGTTACAAGCTCGTGGTAATATTGACGAAGTACTTGATCATGAAATATTTTATTTATTATATGAAATCTTGGTAATCCTACAATATTACGTGGTTGCTTACATATCTTGGGTGAAAGTTAATCATGGCTTAGTGATATCCTTATATATTTGAAAGCAATCTCATCAATTTGTTGGATCTTTATTTTTTTACGATTTTTCATCTGATGTTTCAATAAACTATGTAATGTCATGTATACAATTATGACATCATTTTATGCATATCAAATTCATCTGATAAATTAAAACACGAGCTAAATTATCATATAAGAGAGAAAATCTATAGCAACTGCTTTCTCAAAGGGTTTCTCAAACTTCTCAAGAGTAAAATCTTTTCAATTTCTTGTCAAAGTGTACACTTTTCGAATTCTTAAATACTCAATATGTCCCAATTATATAGTCCAAGTTGACTTTTCACACAGATTAAAAAAATATTGAAAATTACAAATATACAAAATATTTACTTAATTTACCCTTATTTAATGAATAGTAAAAATTACAAAATGCATCTCAAATAGGTTATAGTAAAAGAATGGAAAAAGTACTATTACATATAGAAAGTGAACTATATATTTGGGACATCCCAAATAAGGAATAAAGGACTATATATTTGGGACGAATGGAATATAAGACTTTCTTTTTTTGAGGGATTAAATATAGAAGATACTAGAACTATACCCGTGTGTTACAAGAGATTCGTCCAAAGATAAAATTTTTATTGTCACAAATTTAAAAGATAACAAATTTAAAAGATAGTGTATATAGAATTGTTGATTTTTGGATGATTTTTTATATCTTAAAATTTGTTATCTTTTAAATTTAAAATATATATATATATATATATTCTTAACTAATAGAGTATTTCTCAATAAAATATCTTCGAAAATAGATTCGATTAGCATCGACCAAACTAACTGTGAGCAAATCCTTTATTTTCGGGATTACATACTATCTTTTAGAATCTTAATTAAATTTGTTATCTTTTAAATATGTTTTCTTTTAATTTTATATATAGGATTGTCACACAGATATATGTTGGGCTTTGGTCCAGCATCCTGCCTGCAATGGGCTTTAAAAGAGGCGCGAGACGCGACCCGCGATTCGAACTCGTGAGCGCTGGATTACATAGTTAAAGGATAGCTTAAAGGATATGATTTGGACTACCTATACCAACAGATGCATCTTATTTTCTGGTGCCCATTACATAGAAACTTTGAGGTTAAACGTGCTTGGCCTGGAGTAGACATGGGATGGGTGACCCCCTGGGAAGTTTTCCAGGGTGCGCGTGAGTGAGGACAAGCGCACTAGAAGAGACTCATGTTGGTTTGTGGGGACAATCGTCAATCCGAGTAGCGCTATAGGTCCAACAACTGGTATCAGACCAGGTCACGAGTTCGAATTCCCTTGGAAGCACGCTGCAGTGAGGTTACCAGAAGCGGTGGAATTGAGATGCTGGCGCAGCGGAGGTATACGGACCAGAACTGAAGGTAGGTTACCAGATGGTCGGAACTGAGGTAAAACAAACTGGAACTGAAGGTGTAGGTTGTTGGGTGGACTAGAACTGAAGGGTAGGTTTCAAGTGGGTAAAATGTGATCGAACCAGAAGGTGTAGGTTGTTGGGTGGACCATAACTGAAGGGTAGGTTGCCAAGTGGCCGGAACTCAGGTAAAAACAGATCGAATCAAGGTGTAGGTTCTTTGGGTGGACCAAAAAGCGAAGGGTAGGTTGCTAGGTGGCGGAATCGAGGTAAACAGATCGAATCAAGGCATTTGTAGGTTCTTTGGGTGGACCAGAGGCGAAGGGTAGATTGCTAGGTGGCGGGAATCGAGGTAAACAGATTGAACCAAGTCGTAGGTTCTTTGGGTGGCCGAAACCGAGAGAGGTCGGCGTGACGCGACGCTTGAATCAGAAGAAGTTGGCGTTAGAATCGAGAAAGTTTGGCAAACAGGCGGAGGTTGTCAAACACTGGAGCTAAGATCTTTGCAGTCTTTGGGAGGGGATTGTTGGGCTTTGGTCCAAAGATCTCCGCCCGCAATGGGCTTTAAAAGAGGCGCGGCGCGCCCGCGATTCGAACTCGTGATTTGGATTACATAGTTAAAGGATATCTTAAAGGATATGATTTGGACTACCTATACCAACATATGCATCTTCTTTTCTGCTGCCCATTACATAGAAACTCTGAGGTTACTCGTGCTTGGCCTGTAGTAGACATGGGATGGGTGACCCCCTAGGAAGTTTTTCAGGGTGCGCGTGAGTGAGGACAAAGCGCGCTAGAAATGACTCGTGTTGGTTTGTGGGGACAGTCGTTAATCCGAGTAGCGCTATAGGTCCAACAATATATAAATCCGTCACGTGAAATTGAGAGGATGAGAAGTTGACAAATGTCCATAATTAATTATTTGTGTCACATAAATTTAATGATTTAATGTGCATTGCTTTAACTACAAAGGTGAACAATTTAAGCTAATTATACTCGCTCAAGTCAAAGTAGTTGTAGCGCCGCCACCTACAAAAATAGGTGTAGGGAAAATAGTATGGTTTCTATTTTCGAAAAATGGCTAAGAAAATAAGTGTATGGCTAAATCGAGGCCTGAATTAAATTCAGTCTCCGCAAGACGAAATATGCCCCGTATACCGAGTGCTTACGGTTCTGGCGTTCGTCTCTAAGATATAACGACTTTTACTGTTCCGGTTAGCAGCACTAGCAAAATCGGAACTACAACGAACAACAAGAGTTTCTGACTTTCAAGCTAAGAAGGAATGTATGGCAATATGCTCGAATGCAATATGACCAGTTAATTATCTGATGTTTTTCGTTTCTTTTACATCTGCAGGGGTCGATTATATAGGCCTCAGGTGCCTCGTATGGAAAAATCACGTCTTTTGGCTCGAAAAGACACATTTTGCACTCACAGACGCATCTGTTCATCGACTCACGACCTGGCGCACGGCTCGTGCGCCTGCCCGTGCGTGGATGCACGAAGGTTCGGCCCGATGCACGACCCAACGCACGGGCCGTGCTTCAGCCCGTGCCCAAATACGAACCAAACTGACTGATGCATGACCCGATGCACGGGTTGTGTGTTCGCCCGTGCTCGGATGCGTGCATTCCCAGGTTGAAAATCCCAATTAATTAATTACAAAAATTAATTAATAAATTTATTTTAAAGGTTTTTGGTCCAAAAAGAATAAGTGCCTTGAAGTCCAAGCCCAAGCCCAAGCCCATGTCTTGCGGCTCTCGACCCGGACCTGGGTCGGGCTGAGCCGACCCACGGCCCATGGCCATTGCCCGCGCGCATGTCTGTTTTGAACCAAACCCACAAGCATGTAGGTCCTCACCCCTTTAAAAACTTGGGTGCCCCAAAGGGCCTAAACCCATAAGTCCAACTTGGGATTTATTAAGTGTGCAAATTTTGCCTTATTTTTCTATGTGGGATGGAGCATTTCTCTTTCCCCACATTTTCCACTTTCCATACCATTTACTTGTATTAAGTGGCTAACTTCTAGAATTAATTTCTCATTCATCCGAAATTGGTTTTGAGAAATTCCAAATGCTATTCTCATCTACTCTCTTAATAGAATTTTTACAAATAATTTAATTCTATTTTTCACTAATGGAAACCACTCAATTATTTGGTCAAAAATCGGGTCAACACCCATTTCTAAAGACCAAATTTCAACAATCCCCCACATGAATGAAATTAATACATGCATGTATGCAGATTCGCTTGAAAGTCTCGATGAATCATTATTGCATCAGGATAGGTAGCTTGTGGCTTTGAACCTTCCTTAGTAAAATACTATCGGATTTACTAGTTGCTTAGTGACGCGGTGTCTTAAACTACTTAGCCGTTTGTGTAAACCTAGACAACAATACTTGCACAATAACAACTCTAACACTTGTTGTTCTCACGTTGTGTCCATTTCGGCCCTGGACCATATCTTAGATTCATAAGTGTTTCTTTGAGCGGTCATTACTTCTCACTTATATAGGTGATCTCCTATTGAAGAGTATCCTGCCATACTCCACCTTTCGGTATAGGAATCATTAAAAGTTTTTAAACTTAACCTCACCACATTCAGCAGGTTTACATTCACTTGGATATTTCGAGAAAGAGCTAACACATTTTTCAAGTGTTAACTGAACATTCATAACTTAGTTGTCCCATTGAACCAAGGTCTTGGGATCTCCAATTCACAAGGTTGGGTTACCGCTATAAATATTCTTTAAGTTGTGGATTTTAAACCCATTCCCCTTAACAGTTTATACAATTGATCCGATTTATGCCTTTCGTAAGCGGATCCACAAAGTTTTCCTTTGACTTCACGTAGTCAACCGAAATTAACCCATTCAAAATCAACTGTTTATTGGTATTATGTCTACGATAAAAATGTCTAGACTTACCTCTTTCCTTTGCAAGAAAAGACACCTTTAATAAACACAACATTTCTTGATTTAATGATCGATCCATCATTTATATCATGAAAGCCGAATTTATTTCCTTGGGTGCTTCTACTTTTTCCAAAGCACCCCCATACTTCAAGGTATTCTCCTTTTATGTGGTTTGCTAAAAAGTAAAGCTTCCCCTTCCAACTTCTAGTATCCTTATTTAAACACAAGATCATCCAGAACATTTATGGCACTCGGCCACTTCCCTCTTTATTTTGTTTAGAACACTGTCCCAATAATCTAGTTAGAATCTCGTTCTACCAGATTTTAGACCTTAATTCCAACAACTCCATTAACACCTTTTACAAGATGTCGAACCTTTGGTGTTATCACATTTTTAGTAAGACTTCAGACTTAACTTGTTATGGTGTCTGCCATTAGTGTTACAACACTTTCGGCAACACTTCATGCAAATGTGGTTTTGGTATTTACAACACTTTTGGCAACACCTTCTGTTATATTTAAAAATGCAACAGAAACTCCACTAGTGTCCCACAAAGTGTGGTCATACCCCCACATTTGCCGATTTCCATTCAAAATCCCGGTTGTCTTCCTCAATCCGAAGTCGAACTATCAAATCCTCAAGCCCCATTTCCTTCCGCTTGTGCTTGAGGTATTTCTTAAAATCTTTCAACGATGGCGGTAATTTTTCAATAATCGCAGCCACTTGGAATGACTCATTCAGAATCATCCCTTCAGACACTAAGTCGTGAAGTATGATCTGAATTTCTTGTACTTGGCTAATCACCGTCTTGGTATCAACCATTTTATAATCCAGAAATTTACCAACAACAAATTTCTTTGTGCCGGCATCTTCTGTTTTATATTTCTTCTCCAAAGAATCTCACAATTCATTGGACGTCTTGAACGTGCTATAGACATTATGGAGGGTGTCGTCTAGCCTGTTCAACACATAGTTGCAACACAGAAAATCGTTGTTATGCCAAGCATCCACAACAATTCTAAGTTGGTTGTCGGACTCTTCATCACCAACGGTAGGAGGGTCCTCCTTCAGAAAATGGGATAGACCCAAAGTCGTCACGTAGAACATCATCTTATGTTGCCATCTCTTGAAGTCACCACCGGAGAACTTCGTCGGTTTCTGGCCATGCGCAGGAGCAGATCCATCGAAGTGGATGAAACTGAAGCCATCGTCTTGAAACAGAAACGAATATTTCATCTTGCGATTGTAGGGAAAAAAAGTATGGCTTCTGTTTTCGGAAAATGGCTAAGAGAATAAGTGTACGGCTAAGTCGAGGTCTGAATTAAATTCAGTCTCCGCAAGACAAAATATGCCCCGTATACCGAGTGCTTACGGTTCCGGCGTTCGTATCTAAGATACAACAACTTTTACTCTTCCGGTTAGCAGCACTAGCAAAACCAGAACTACAGCGAACAACAAAAGTTTCTGACTTTCAAGCTAAGAAGGAATGTTTGGTAATATGCTCGAATGCAATATGACCAGTTAATTATCTAATGTTTTTCGTCTCTTTTTCATCTGCAGGGGTTGATTATTATAGGCATCAGGTGCCTCGTATGAAAAGATCACGTCTTTTGGCTTAAAAAGACATATTTTGCACTGACAGGTGCATCTGTTCATCAACACACAACCTGGCGCACGGCCCGTGCACCTGCTCGTGCGTGGATGCGCGAAGGTTCGGCCTGACGCATGGGCCGTAAGGTCGCCCCGTGCTCGGGATGCGAACCAAATCGACCGATGCACGACGATCCGATGCACGGCCGTGCGTCCTTCGTGCTCGGGATGCGTATATTCCCAGGTTGAAAATCCCAATTAATTAATACAAAAATCAATTAATAAATTTATTTGAAAGGTTTTTGGTCTAAAAATAATAAGGGCCTTGAAGCCCAAGCCAACGACCCGCGACCCTCGACCTTTTCACCCGGAATTGATTTTGAGAAATTCCAAATGCTATACACATCTACTCTCTTAGTAGAATTTTTATAAATAATTTAATTTTATTTTTCACTAATGAAAACCACTCATTTTTTGGTCAAAAATCGGGTCAATACCCATTTCCAAAGACCGAATTCCAACAATAGGAATGAAGAAACAGATGGCAGCCACAATATGCGGGTTGCAAATGAACCAAACCGCTCGTGAGCTATTCGGAGTTCGATTCAATAAAAGCTCATTCGAGTTCGTTTAATGAGGCTCGTTAAAATAAACGAACCAAACTCAAATTTAGAGATATTCGGTTCGTTAGCTCGTGAACAAACTCGTTAGTAAGCTTGTGAATAGGCTCGATAGTAAGCTCGTATAAATTAACCTAATAATTTGATTTTAATTTTAATTTTTCATATTTTTACTTAAGATAATATAAAAATATTTCAATAAACTTATTTTTTTGAATAAAATTATAAGTTTTAATAAATATATTATGAATTTTAAATATAAATAAATTTATTTTTTTTAATAAATAAGAATAATTTAATTCTTAATTAATATTTACTAAGCTCGTTTAGGCTCGATTAAGCTCTAAAATGTTCGTGAGCCATCAACATGTTCGATAAATTCAGGCTTGAGTTCGATTCGATAATAAACGAGTCATACTCAAACACTCAAAAGCTCGGTTCGGTTCGATTCGACCATAAAAATGCCCATCCAAAACTTTAAGTTTTGAAACTGATAATTAAAATTATTATAACACAGTTTTATCTTTATCACCCAAAAATGGATTTTAATAATTAGCGTGTGACTTGGTGTGAACTCATATTGAATAGCATTCGTGTGAGTTCAATTCGGGTAGGGGTGTCAATTTGTGACATGACACGATAACCCAACACGAACCTAACACGAATTTAGCAGGTACAGGTATAACCCTTAACAAATTCGGGTCAAAATCGGGTCAGACACAGTTAACACGAAAAATAAATAGGTCAGGTCAGGTCTACCCGCGGCTCGACACTATTGACTATGTAACCCATTTAATTTTATAGTGATATATTATTTTAATATTTTGTGATGTTTTAGTTGGTTATATAATGATGGAAAAAATTATTAAATGCATTTTTTAATAATTTTTAATATTTAATGTATTTTTTATTTGTAATTTTAATTTTTTCTAATTTTTTATTTTATTTTTTTCGTGTCAAGTTTAAATTATACAGGTTTTTCGTGTCGTGTCGGGTTGCCCGTGTTATAAACGGGTCGTGTTCAGATCGTGTATCTTGACACAAATAACTAAATGGGTCGGGTTCGAATTCGTGTCAGACTTGTAATACCTGTGTAAAAACACGACCCGCGAACACGATTGACACCCCTAAATTCGGGTAGATCAAATATGCATTGATTTAAGGGGGTCGAATATATACTCATTCTCTTTTCTTTGGGAATAAGTGTACACATATATCAACTACACACTTAAGTACTTACACTCTTTTAGCTGAAACACTTCATTTGAATCAACTCTAATCAAATTCAAATAAATTTCAATCTCTATCCTGGAATAATAGAGGTAGAGGATCAGTGGTTCGAACTCTTGTGGGATTCTGGAAGGCATGATTCACTCTGAAGGTAAGATTTCGTGTGGAGTCTTAATGAGAAGGTAGAATTTATGCTGGAAATCAAGGTCTCCATATAGTGTTGGAAGACAAAATGATCCTAGAAGGCAGGTCCCATATGGTGGTCAAAAATCGAATGATCAAAAATCGAATGTCTATAAACTGTGACCGCATCTGAGTTTAACTGGCAATGATTGAATGGGGCGAGACCGTTAATCCATATGATTAGTAATAGTAAGGTAGAACCTAACTTATGTATATATATATATATATATATATATATTGTAACACCCCATAAATTATTTGATCTTTGGGATAGTGATTTTTTGGCCTTTTAAGATTTTAACTTTTGGTCCAACATAGAAATACCATTTTACTATTGTAAGCCCAGTGATTATTACATTGATATGCCTGTTTTATAAGCCCACTTTATTAAAGTCCATATGTGCATTTTATTTTATTTGAAAATGCAGAAATTTTATTAGCAAAAGGAGTCCTCATGTTTTATAAAATTTAATGAGATAGAAAAGAATTTTATTTGTACATATCCAAATAGATTTAACATAATACATGGCCTAATACAATAAGAACTCTCAAGCCAAAATATAAATATATTCAATACCTACATACTTAGAAATCTCACGCCAAAAACTTTTCCTCTATCAAGGAAACAAAGGCTTCACGGTCTAGATTTTTCAAGCTCAAGCAATTCAATATTTTTCAAGTTCACGAACTGTATTTTTAAGGTTAGGAGTTCGGCGTGGCACGTGGTGGATGGTTGTGATTGGAGTCATGCAAAGTTTTTCTTTTGAAGTTATTTTATATTTATTGATAGTTTTTCTGACAATGTTTATTGTTTTAATTTTTTTTTGCGTATATGGATTATAGTTTAATGTTTTCTTTAGTACAAATTATTTCTTTTCTTTTGAAGTTAAATCTAGTAGTCTATTCTTCTTTAACTGTGAGATATTTATAAAACTTTTTATTTAGCAAAAAATTTATTCATGGTTGCACTATTTATAAAATTCGGGGCGTTACATATATAAAACAATTTCTGTCTCCATAATAAAAATCTAAACAATTACTCAGCTTAACTCATCTAACATCTTCTGTCAAGAACAAAATGGTTTCCCAAAACTTAAAGTATTACAAGTATATAATTAAAAGGTTCATTCATAGAACATTATCCATGGGAAAAAAGGCGGCAAAAAAAACAAGAAAATAAGAGCACTGGCGGCTGGTTATCTGATAATTAAAACTCACCACTACAAGCCCGGTTTTTGCACGCTGAATAATATTTGCATAATTGCATTATACGATTAAGACACGAGAATTCCATAGTTTTCAACAAGACCAGGATCCAAGTATCTATTGTAATTTGGGGGCAATTTTTTAATTTGGTCAAACTTGCGCACCAATTTGCAAACGTCACTTCCCTCTTCCCCGTCCCCGCCGACGCTCACGACAAACCAAAAACATTTGAGCTCTCGTCATTAATCCTCACAAAAACCATGCAATTTGTTTTACAATATTGCACTATATATGCCCCACCAAAACCCAAACCTTTTTTCATCGATAATTTTCTAATCTAAGTTGCAATTTTTCAATCAATTCATAGAACCACAACAAAAATTAAACATTTATAAAAAAAAAAATCATATGGAGTCGTATTCATACACTACCAGTAATTCAGCTTCTTCTTCATCTTCTTCTTTTCAATATCAACAGGAATTGGAAAAGAACGTTAAACCACCACCGGCTTACCGATCTGCGGCGGCGCTCCACTCCGTTCGGAAGTTTCCGGCGAATAAGAACATAATTATGAAGAAACCAATTGCGCCTATGCCGCCAACACCTCCAAAAATCTACAAAGTGAATCCTGTTGATTTCAAGGATGTTGTTCAGAGGCTTACGGGTGGGCCCGATATGTTTCAGCCCACGCGGCTGCAGGAGGTGGCGCCGCCACCGCTGAGCTTCTCTCCGCCGCATCGGCTCTCGCCGATCGTTCATCCTACGGTGAAGATGCCGTTGTCAGGGAAACAGAGTGCTGGGTTTGGGGGCGAGGCCCAAGAAGAAAAGCCCATGAAATTGTTGGATAGTAGTTTTGGGCCAATTAGCCCAATTGGGTTTAGCTTGTCACCTTCATCTCTTGCGTGGTGTTCGTCCATGCTTTTGAGTCCATGAAGCCCAGTGCAGTTCTTTAGATTTTTTTTTCTTTTTATTTTGTTTAGTAACGAAAAAAGTAATTAAAATCAGGATGGAGTTTTAACTAATAAAATGATCAACGTATAACTTATAATAATATAATAGATAAATTAAGTACGTTATTCATGTAATTTCAGCTTTATTTTGTGTTGGTTCACTTCATGCAATTAGTTCTCTCAATGCATGTGCTTAACTTCTATGGTTAGTTATGCATATGTATATTAGACTTTTTAATCCACGTGAATAATTAGGTTAATTTGGTGTATTAGTGTCGTTGTACACTTTGAATATTTTATTTTAATCACACGAATATGTTTAAAATAGATGCATGTTTAAAGATACATACTTTATAACTGGGGTTAGAATGAGATCACATATTATAGTGAGACAATGTGGACTCATCTCAACCCTCCCTTATCTATATCAATGACTAAGATAAATGAGCTAGTCTCCTGTCAGACCGTCTAACGGATCTAGACGGGTCAACATATCCTACCTATTTCGCTGACCCAGATCCGCGCAAAAAGAAAAAAATACAGAAAAAAGCCCATTCGGATTGGAGACCTAATTTCCCAGCTTCTTCTTCTTCCTCTTCCTCCTCCAACTACAACCAGTGCGCGCGAGCCTACATTCCCCACCACTACCGTCGCCGCCCTCCGCCTCTTCTTTCACGACTGCTTCGTCGACGGCTACGACACCTTCGTTCTTGTCTCCTCCAGCCAATTCAGCAAATCCGAGCGTGGTTACCCGGGATTTCCAATCGAAAGGATTTTCGATTGAATTAGACGTGAAAATGGTGGAGAAGAACGAGATTTGCTAAATGTCCATGAATTAGACGAGGAGAAGAACGAGATTTTCTTTTTTTTCAAATGTTTAATCAATGGACAACACCAATGTGGAAGGAAAAATGACGATGGTTGGTGATGGCTCGTGGTGATGATGCTCTGTTTTTTTCTTCAGGTGATATGAAAAATGAATATTGCACTAAATGATACAAGTCTTAGTATCAGCTAATACTTTTATGTAGAAACACTAATACATTTTATAAGAAAAACTAATACGTTGCAGGAGCACTACTAAAATACTCTATAGGAAATTACTAATACTTTTTCGAGAAACTACTAATACTTTTTCGATGGACAACTAATACATTTCAGGAGTATATTAATGAGAAATACTAAAACTCTTCAGGGAACTATTAATACATTTTAGAAGAACTGCTATACTTTTTAAAAGGACGACTAATACTTTTCAGAAGGACTGTTAATACATTTCGGGAGAAAAATTTAATTATATTCAGGGGAACTATTAATACATTTCAGAAGAACTGCTAATACTTTTTAGAAGGACGACTAATACTTTTCAGAAGGACTATTAATACATTTAGGGAGAAAAATTTAATTTATTTCAAGAAACTACTAATACTTTTTCGAGGAACTACTAATACTTTTTTGATGGATTACTAATACATTTCGGGAGTATATTCAGGAGAAATACAAAAAAAAAACTCTTCAGGAAACTACTAATACATTTCATAAGAACTGCTAATACTTTTTAGAAGGACGACTAATACGTTTCAGAAGTACTGTTAATACATTTTATAATTAAAAGAGACAACTTTGTAGAAATGTATTATACGTTGCGTTCTAATGTATTAGATGTATTAAAAACATGTATTAGACTTTACAACTTCGTAGTAATTCTTTGTTTTATAATTAAAAGGGACAATTTCGTGGTAAAAGATGTTTTTGACTAATACTTTTCAGTGTAACAACTAATACAATTGAGAGCAACAAGTAATACAAAATACAAAAACTACCAATATAAAAAGGGCTAACAACTTAACACCACATAAAAAATACCCATTTGAAATTGAAAGGCTACGTAACAAATAATAAAACTGCCACTTGAAAATTGCAAAAATGCCATTGACGGCGGAAATTACCAAAATGAATCTGGGTCGCGGGTCAGATCCGTCTAACGGGGCAGACCCGTTAGACGGTCTGACCAGAGTTTTTGTCAAGATAAATAGTGGTTAAAATTACATTAAACCTTTAATTAAAGCAAAATAAGGGTATAATTATCAAAACAAACATGTGGGGGGCCATCCAAATATGGAGTCAGTTATTAGGAGGGATAAAATCACGTGGGGAGAGAGAAAATCGCGAAAAAATCACGCATGTGCTCTGTCATGCAATATGATGTACATTTATCATATATTTGATGTATACTTAACAATATTTGAATGTATATTTAACATAATTTTACTGCATATTAAAAATGGGTCAAACAAAAACATATGGGGACCGTGAATTAAAGAATCAATAATAGAGAGAGAATCACACTCATTACCATGTGAGGACCGTGAATTAAGTAAATCAATTATAGAGAGAGAGAAAATCACGCTCATTATTGTGCTGTATATTTATCAATGATTTGTTGTATACTTAACACTATTTTGTTGTATGTTTAACATAATTTTACTGTATATTAAAATGGTCAAACAAAAATATGTGGGGACCGTGAATTAAAGAATCAATTAATAAGATTATTCCGGGCAGACCAATAATTATGGTTTATTACGGTATACCAAATAACAGTAATTAAAAATATCAACAACTAATCGAAACAAATCAATTAACTAAATTATTGTACAGTTAACTATGTCTACATATACAATAAAATCAGGCTATGTATACAGTAAACCATGTCTAACTATACAAATAAAATCATATTATCTATATAGTAAACTATGTCTAACTATACAATAAAATCAGACTATCTATCTATACAAAGAAGCTATGTGGGTGGGGGAGAGGAGAAGAAGGAGGAGGAAAAATTTGGGGGAACAGATGCCATTGTGGGGGAGATGAACGGGATTTGGGGGAGATACCAATTGGGGATGAAAACTACTAATAAGAAAATGACCAACCTGCCCTTTTAAGCTTTAAAATAAATCTAAAATGATTATTAAATTGGAAAAATCTCAACCATCGAAAATTTGAGATTTGTGGCTAGGATTAGTCCACAATGTCTCACTCTAATTATGTGGTCTCATTTGATCCTATTCCCTTCATAACATATATAATATGCAACGAAATACCAAATTGAAAACGATAATATAGACATCCTTTTATAACAACCCCTTTGGTTGTTCGATAGATTTGTATGTCATCCTATGTAAGGTGCTAAACTTGCTAATAAATCGCATTAATTGCTCTAGGGCTCATTGTCGTTGATCGAATGTGATCTTCTATATGAAGATGATGCTTTTTCTCCTATTCCACATGATTGCCACTTAGAGCTTCTCCAGCAATCATGTCAAATTGGCGTTGGGTGTTAGAACAGTTATGATTGCATCTCCACCACTGCGCCAGACATGGCGCTATTCTGGCATTTGTTGTGGCGCGGTACTGTAGCATCGCTACTTTTTTATTTTTTATTTTTTGCTTTTTTTATTTAATTTATTATGTGTTTATTTTAACTCTAAATATTATTAGTAATTTTATATTTTAGTTAATCTAATAAAATAATACTAAAATTAATTCAAATATATGTGGTGTTTATTAAATAATATAATATGTAATTTTTTGAATTGTTATTTTAATTTTGCATTAATTTCATTAAATTTAACATTTTTTTAATTTGTTTAATTTTAAAAATAAAGCATTTAATAAATGTTATATTAAATAAAATTATTTGTGTAATATTTTTATCAATTATAATATAATAAAAAAATAATATTTAAATGAATAAAAGAAAGAATCTTATAGAATATTCTTTTTTGGTGCAGAAAGTAGTGCAAACTACTGGAGATGAAATGCATATTATGCACTAAAGTAGTACAAATGCTGCATTAAAATAGTGCAAACTACTGGAGATAGTCTTATGTTTTTAACGTTTTTTTTCTTTGAATAAACATCATAGGGTGCAGTTTTATTTCAATGAATTAATTACAAATGAAACAAGGAAACATTTAGGCTTCATTTGGGTAGATGGATTTGTAAAAAAAAAAAAAAAACCATTGAATTTGTTTGGATACGATGAATTTCAAATCCATGAGCTCCTATTTTGAACTATTTTTTGAGTCATCGTGGTGGATCTGAACCTTAGATTGAGTGCTTGTTTGGGGGCACTATTCAAAAGTCCATTCCCAAAATAGACTTCTCAATAAGTAAATTTTCAAAAAGTCTTCAGTTCTGACTTCTTTAAAATAGACTTTTAGTAGGAGTGACTTATCCAAAAGTCCATCTTAGGTTATCCACCTAACATCAATTATGATTGAAATTGACTTATGAATCCAAAAGTCCATTTCAAAAGTATTCCCAAACAAGCTAGGAGTCATTTGAAATCTTCTCCCCAAAGCCTCTCCTAAGATCTTTCAATCCAATTGCAAGTACAAATTTCTACAAAATTTGAATTACATAGGGGGACAAAATATGATATTTAATACTTAACACAAGGGAGTGATTATATCCAGAAACAACTATACAAATTTTCTATCTATGATTAATATGGTATTTTGCTATTTATTATTTTAGATATACTTGTAGTTGTAGATTTATTTATGGGTAAAATTCACTTTACCCCCTTGTACTATCGGTTTTGTATCAAATACCCCCCTCTACTATTAAAACCTTCAAATACCCCCTTATACTATTAAAAAATATATTGATGGACAACAATACCCTTGAAATAAGTAAAATATTTAGTTCCATATTTTTTTCTCCTACAATTCTTAACTCTAATTTTAACTAATCCTATAATTTAATTAAAAAAACAAAATAAAACAACAAATATAATTTCAATAGTATAGAGAACTGCATTTAATTTCCCTAAATAAATAAATCTACATTACTATCATCATATATGTCTATATTATTTTAATAAGTGAATATTAAATTAGATATTAATTTATATTGCTTAGTATTTATATTAACTAATAAGAAATTTACTTGTGAATTGGAAAGTAAAAATTTTAAAATATTAAAAAAAATATAATACTCTCTAACAATAAAATATTAATAATTTGGTCTAGATTTTACTTAAAATGATCTTAATAAATATTAATAATATAAAAACATATAAAATTCAAAAAACGTAATATCTCACATAACTTTATACTTTGTTGCTTATAAAACACCTTTCAGATTTTTATTTTTTTGTACTTCTTTACTCAGTCTTAAATGCATTAATATTTAACAAGGTTTTGTTATTGATTATATAATTTTAATTTTTCTTTAATTCCATTTAATGAATATTGTAATTTAATCCATTAATATATTTCAATTACATATGTGAACCATACATAATAAATATATGCAAAATTAAATAATATTGTTTAATTTTAATTATATATAATTGACTACCTACTTACTAAAGCTATATATTCAATATAATAGCAATATAATTTTATATAAGATATATGTTTTTTCTTTTAAAGCATAACGTGTTTTCTATATAGTATTTAGATTATATTTATTTTGATTCAATTTAAGATTAATTTTATTTGTAAAATTAGTTTTGAACAAAAATTCGAATCAAACTAATTGATATTTAATTTAAGAGTGGAAAAACATTTATGATTTTATATTATAGGGTGCAAAGTAAATTTAATCTTATTTAAACCAAGGGTACTTTTGTCAATAAATATAACTTTTATTGAAGTAGGGGGTATTTGAAGGTTTTAATAGTAGAGGAGGGTATTTGATACAAATCTAATAGTACAAGGGGGTAAAGTGAATTTTACCCTTTATTTATTTATTAAAATACATTATTGATTTAATTACATAGGGGGACAAAATATGATATTTAATACTTACCCAAAATTTTTTGAGACTTAATATTTTTTTAGTCCAACTGTATCTTCGTCCATTAGCATAATTTTTAGTGATTAAGAGAGAGATTCAAAAGTTTCAACAGTCTAGTGAGTTATTTAATTGATGTAAAATGCATTTAACCATGACTAAATTTTCATTAACTATGAATTGACTAAAGCGTGAAATACATATGGAGTAACTGAATTGTCTCCTTAGATTCATTCTTTCCTTTCTTTTCCCCTTTGTTTCATTTTCAGTTCAGCTCCCATTTGACAAACCTGTAAAAAACCCAACCAAGAACCCATATAAAGATATACTGAACCCATAAAACACACACAAAAAAAAAAAAAAAAAAAAGAAATTTGGAAGTCTGTCAGACAGCTGCAAGACCACCCCAGATGGCCGAGGCCAACTGAGGACAATCCTCTACTGCTGAAACAGCTCGGAGACCCGGGCTGTAAAGCTGTTACTCACGTTCTGGTCGAGCAGCCATGGTTCATCCACCAGACTTGATTTCCTGTCTCCTTAGAACTCAAGGATACAGAGGTACGATCCTATAGAACAGATCCTGTTCAAGTAAGGTCGTGACCTTTAATTATGCTGTTGGAGTTTAAAAACCCGCTCTTAATATCATCTGTTACCTATGTGGGATAGGCGATGCAAGTGGTTTTATTTTGGGCCACTGGGCTTTAAGCCAACAGATGTATTAGTTATCTTATAACGGGCCTTTTTGGAGTAAATGTTAAATGTACTCGTATCAGTTTGGGCTAATTATCAAGACTCTAAGCCGACAAATCCCTATTCGCTTACAAAACCAATGTCTATCTATAAAATGAAATAAAAGAGTAACTGGATTTGAACGAACCTGTGGTATGGGGCATAATTTTTAACTGCAAAATAAATATTGATCAATTAAATTTTCATGTGCTGTCCAATCCTTTGTTAAGGGCGGAGATAATCAATACTTAGGGATAATTAAAAAAAAAAACCTGAGGTTTGGTTTTAAAGGAAAAAATGTAAGACGTAAATAAACTTTTGGAGTTATTTATAATTTAAAATAATGGTTTTTTTTTTTTCGTAATTAGCCCCAATCTCAGGTTTTTTTTTTTTTTGGGTACATATCTTGGAAGGAGAGGGATAGGGCTGCAATCGAACCGAACCGAACCGAGCTTTGAAGAGTTTGAGTTTGACTCGTTTATTATCGAGTCGAACTCGAGCATGAATTTATCTAACATATTGATGGCTCACGAACTTTATCGAGCTTAATCGAGCCTAAACGAGCTTAGTAAATATTAATTATAAATTAAATTATTCTTTAATCTATTACAAAAAATAAAATCATATATATTAAAAACGCATAATATATTTATTAAAACCTATGATTTTTTTCAAACAAATAAATTTATTCAAATATTTTTATATTTATCATAAGTTAACATATAAAAATTAAAATTGAAGTCAAATTATTAGTTTAATTTATACGAGTTTACTAACGAGCCTACTCACGAGCTTGCTAACGAGCCTGTTCACGAGCTAACGAATCGAATATATCTGAGTTTGAGTTTGACTCATTTATTTTAACGAGCCTCATTAAACGAACTCGAACAAGCTTTTATCGAATCGAGCTCCGAATAGTTCACGAGCGGCTTAATTGGTTCGTTTGCAGCCCTAGAGAGGGAGCAATGAGAATCGAACCCCTGATCCGAGTATGAGAGTCTTAACCCTACTGGACTACTATTCGATTCCCAAAGTTTTCTTTTATTAATTATTATCTCTAATACTAATACTAATGAGCTAAAAGACATCATTAATAATGCTAGTTGCTAATACTAAATTACTAATACATGCGTGTACATATATTAGCACTTGTAAAATTAATATTTTTAGTAAATAATACGCCTTGAAGGTGTTTGTTTGATTTGGTATTTAATTTCGGGTTAGTTCGATCTTGTGCTTGGATATTTTAAATTTAGTAATGACCTACAGTGTTCACTGGGGTGGTACTCAACGAGTATATTTTAATGGTTAAATCAATTTAAATCGTGATAAATTAGATATACAAACAGAATGATAGGAGTTCAATTATCTTATAATACTTGGTTTTGGGTAATTGTGATTTATTTGACTGAGAATTCGGTCGAGTAAAGTCAAGACCCAACAATAACAAGAAGCTTGCTGATAGATACTTTATTCTAAGAAGGTAGTCTTAAAATTCTTATTGATTTTGTTGTATTGGATATGAGAAAAACTAGAGGTAATTTTGAAGATCATACTATACTGTTGAGTAGACTATTCATGGTGCTCACTAACTCTTTAATTGATGTCAAAAAGAGAAAACTTAATATGTATGTTTGGGGCAAAACTTTGACGTTTTCGATTTTTTTTTGATATAGCTTCCGATTACTGCCTTACATAGAGATGTTAAAAGGGTCGTGGCCCGTTGGCCCGGACCGTTTAAACCAGAAAAAAAGAGTGTTAGGGCCGAATTATTTTGGCCCGGACTATTTAAACCGAAGCCCGTTAGGGCTAGCCCGCTATTTTTATTTTTTAAAAAATAAATATAATTCTAGTATTTTACATCTACATTTATTACCCATTACTAGTAAATTTATTTTTTAAATTCACATCTCTCTCAACTTTAAGTTTAACTTTATTAAACAAACTATAAATTCTTGGAAAACTTTTTTTTTTATTTGTTTTATCTATTACTTAATTTACTTTTTCATTTCTATTCTGAATAAGAAAATGTCACTTAGTCTTATTAGATTATTTAGGATATAAATTATATTACTAATATGTGATAAATCTAATTTTATAATTTTGTTAATACAATGTAATTATAAATTATGCATGACTTTTTTTTTTACAATGAATAAATTAACTTTAAATGTTAAACTTAAATGTTATATATGCTCAAGTTTGAAATTTTAGATTTAATATCTTATTTTGAAAATATGAAATTATACTCATATGAGTAATTACAGAAAAAATGTTAATTTTGTGTAGCTTTAGTTATTATTATTTTATTTTCAAAATTTAGATCATAAAATATTTAATTTTATAAGTTTGTTAATGCAATATAATTAGAAACTTTGCATGAATTTATTTATGACGTATAGTTTAACTTAAAATGTTAAACTTAAATGTTAGGCAAAAACTTGCGTGAGACGGTTTTTGATTTTGATCCGTGAGACTGAGCCCTTACACAAAGTTTTAAAGGTTTTTTTTTTTTTTTATTTTATTTTTCTTAGGGTTTATATTTGTTTTTTTAGGGTTTATTTTGTTTCTTGGGTTTATTTTTAATTGATTTGGGTTTTAGGATTTTTAGTTTTTTTTAGGGTTTAATTTTTATTTTTTGGGTGTATTTTTGTTTTTCGGGTTTATTCTTCATGGTTCATGTTTTTAGGGTTTATTTTTGTTTCTTCATGGTTCATTATTATTTTTAAATTTATTTTCATGGTTCATGTTCTCAAGACGGAGCCCTTAGGAGGTCCGTCTCACGGATTTAGACTCGTGAGACCGTCTCACAAGAGACTTGCTCTAAATGTTATATATATTCAAGTTTAAAATTTTAAATTTAAATATATAATTTTTAATTTTTTGACTTATAGCCCGATAGTGGCCCGGTTAGCCCGAAGCCCGTTAGGGTTAGGGTTTATATTCAAGTTAATGACTTTAGTTCGAAGTTTGCTTATGAAGATGTAATTTGTTACTTGTGTAGATGTGTCATGGTGCTTTTATATACCATTAACTACATAAACAAATCATAAGCAATAAATCCATAATACATAAGCAACAATCCGATACTACATAAGCAACAAATATACACTATGTATGCACCACGAATACATTAACTACATAAGCAAGTCATAGCAACAAACCCATACTACATAAGCAACAAGTCTGTACTACATAAGCAACGAATATACACTATGTATGCACCACGGATACATTAACTACATAAGCAAGTCATAAACAACAAACTCATACTACATAAGCAACAAGTCTGTACTACATAAGCAACGAATATACACTACGTATGCACCACGGATACATTAACTACATAAGCAAGTCATAAATAACAAACTCATACTACATAAGCAACAAGTCTATATTACATAAGCAACAAATATACATTACATATGCACCACGAATACATTAACTACATAAGCAAGTCATAAGCAACAAACTCATACTACATAAGCAATAAGCATATACTACATAAGCAATGAATATACACTACACATGCATCACAGATACATTAACTACATAAGCAAGTCATAAGCAACAACCCTATACTACATAAGCAACAGAGATTTTTTTTTGAAACTGAAACGCTGGAGAGAGAGTGTGCGTGAAAAGTGGGTGAAATCGCGTGAAAGAGGGAATGAAATCTTAGTAACTGATTCTAAAGTGTCAAATTACCACCCTGCCCTTTTTAATTGCTGAAACAAAAAAATAAACATAAAAAAGCCTTAAAAATCTGGACCACCCAAAATTGTTGATCTATGGTTAGGATGTGTCCCCATGGACTTGTCCCAAGTAGGAGGACCTATTTGATCCATATCCTATATATATATATATATATATATATATATATATATAGGGAGGGGGGGTTATATGAGACCACCTCATAGGGTGAGTCCATAGGGACCAATCCTAGCTACATATCTAGATTTTTTAATGGTTGTGATTTTAGAGCTAAAATTACAAATTAAATGCTGGAAAATATAGGAAGGGGTAAATTAGTAATCCTACAAAATTACCCAACAAAAACGGATTCTGTTAACTTTTATAATCACGCACGATCTCTCCAAATCGATCCAGCAAAATCAGCGTGAACATATCTCTTCCTTCTTCTTCATCGAACGATTTTCATGATATAACGTGAACCAGGCTCCCTAACTTGAATAGAACACCATTTTTGCTGCATAATTTTGTGGAGAATCAATCACATATCATGATGCATGCAGAAGAGATGAACAACATATTTGAAGAATGATTATATACATCACTTGGAAAAGGTACGTATGATATTGATCATATTCTGTAGATGAACAATATGATGCTAGCTAATCTGCAACGCAATTCATAATTCTAAAAAAAACTCTCAACAAAACTCTGTAGTCATATATCTGCATATGAAGGTAACGGTTTCTGCTTATGTAGTATCGGCATACTGCTTATAAAAAGCATTACTTCGTTAGAGTGTTAAAAACTCTAAAAAAGTATCATGAAAACATGCTCTCAAAAATCATGCATGTGAATAATTAATTTGTTGCTTATGAATAGAAGCGTTTCTTCTTATGTAGTATTGTTATGTTGTTTATAAACACATGTGTGTTTCATGAAAATATGATTGTTTATGAAGAAACGCGTTTCTGCTTATGTAATATTGTTATGTTGCTTGTAAACACATCGGATCACTTTATCACAGCACAAGTGGGTACGAAGTCGATACAACATTACAAAAAATATGGTCTGATTTCCATTGTTGTGCAAGGATTACAAAAGGCAACAAAGAAATTTGGAATCTTTGGGAAAATCATTCAAGACCACAAGCAGTTGTTACTCATGCAACAAGGGATTAATCCAGGTATATTGAACAAGCAGACGTTGCTAGAGGACTTTGGTGAGACTACATCACAACTACAGGTTCAAGTTTTGCCACAAAAACAGGCCAAGAATAAGGGTAGTGGTAGCCATGTTAAAAGCCAAATACAAAGCCACAAAGAGAAGAAAATCAAGGCAAGCAAAAAGCTAAAGAGACATTGCGGGAAGTGTGGAGACATTGGGAACCACAATAGCCGAACTCATGGCAAGCAAGCGTAGCACAAGACTCTATAATAATTTTCATTACTTTATTTCCTTAGACATTATACATTGATATTTAGTTACAAACTATGTTTTTGAATCTGCTCTGGTGATAAGCTTCGTATGCAATAAACTTCAAGTACATAAGCAATGTATGAACATTTCGTATGCAACACATATACATTTAGCTTAAAATCCAAAAAAGCTTATACATAAGCGTCCCCCATATATTACATATGCAACAAATATGTACTACATAAGCAAGAATTGCAAAATGTATGAATGCTTTGATGATATAAGAAAAATTATTTGGAAATAACAGTTATCTCTTTGTAAGCACTAACAGGCTTCTTCATATGCTAGCAAATTATAATTCACAAGCAACATATCTATTTAATCATTGTAGTATTGCACACAAACATTGTACCTACAATTATTTAATCTGTACCTGCAATGCTAATGTATACTTTACACAAAAATATCGTACCTACCCAAAAAAACAGAAAATGTACGATCCTACTTACATGTTTATAAAAAGATTTGCAATATGACAACATAAAACAAAAAAACACATCAAGGTATCTTGTTCGAAATAGAGTTACAATATCAAATTCAAAATCCTACAACTACTTCATCCACTGTACTTTTTTTGCCTCGAGCAAATTCTTCGCCTTGAGTTCGTTCATGTCGCCCAAAGCAATAGCGGTGTATTTCGCCATAACATGGATAAGCGTGGCGGGATTTTTCTTCATCAAACCACTATCCCAGTTCCTCATGCCTCCGGCCATGTATGTTTCCATGTGGCGCATGGCAAAAACACTGATGGCTCAAAAGCTACCTTTAAAACCGTAGGCAAGTGCACCTATCGTTTTATAGTATAGATTATTGAGTACCGAGTGTCATTCCCACGAGGATTGTAAGTACTAATAATTACCGTCTTTTTGTTATTTAATCTAACAATTTTCAGAGTTTTGTGTTTGATGAAAAAGGAAAACAAATTATAAATTGTAAAAATGAAGTAAAATTTTTGTAGAATAAGAAATCAAGAGATAGAAGTGTGTTTGAATGTAAATCCCTCTAGAATGTTTTTGTGATTTGACAAGTTAAAAGATTCAACCATAAGCCCTTAGCAAAAACCAACCTCTTTTAATAAAATCTCATGCTATGTGGACCGTAGAAATTCCCGATTTAAGTTAATCCCTTTCTCAAGGCGAAAAACTCCTAATCTCAAGTTGATTAACTGAAATCTCTTTCTAGTTAAAACCCCCAAGATTGCATTATAACGATTTATGAATTCCCATATTAGGTTTGACCCTAATCCGGAAGATTTATGTCGCCCTATATCTAGGATTGCATGCAACTCTTTTCACTTATATAGGTTCTATTTCACCATGAATCTCTCGATTTCCGGATGAAAAATAAACTTCAAATCAATATTGCGCATATATCAATTCGAATGAACAAAGCATAATATAAGTGAATCACACAAAATATGAAGATTTTATTAAAAACATACACACCTTAATCACAAATCCATTCTAGAGTTCATTACATTCAAACACTAGGAGTTTAGCTACACATGATTTTGACCAAAGAATAAATTACACAAGAAGATTTAAGTATTGTAGACATGGTGTACTTATCTTTCTCAAAATCTCAATTGACTTCTTTCTTGATTGATGATGTTGCTCCAAGCCTTCTTCTCCAATATTGCCCCAAGCTTTCTCCTCCAAGACCCTTGATCCCAATTCTACTTAATGAAATGAATACAATGAATATTTCCGAGTATCTAATGAATATCCTCTCCCAACTTCAACCCTGGCTTTTATAGGCAACCAATACATTGATAGTACTCTCTTTTGTTAAACAATTGCCTCCATTTTCCTTGTTGGTTGGTGAATTCTTGTATTCAAGTGATGAGGAGGGGACATGGAGACATGTTTCAAAGAAAAAATAGGGTGTTAAAAGTGTACAAAAGTGGCCAAAATGGGTTGGTTGGTGAGTTTTCCCCAAATTCCGCAAAGAAAAGTTGCAAAAAGAGGTCCGGACACGCCCAGTGTCGCCCGACACGGCCAGGCCGTCTTTGTTTTAATTGTGCAGCACTCCGCCCCGACATGGCCGTGCTTCCCAACACGGCCAGGCCGTGTTCCCTGGACACGGCCGTGTTGGGGAACACGGCCAGGCCGTGTTGGAGGTGTTTTGTGCAAAAATTTCGAGTTTTTGGCTCCCGTGAACACGGCCGTGTTGCCCGACACCCCGCCCGTGTTGGACCAAAAAGGCCCCGAAATGACGCGTTTGGCTTGGAATTTCGAGCGTTTTGCATCCTTAAACTCCCGGTATGTTTTGACATGAATCCATGGTCCGAAATTCACCAAAATTAGCCCCGAATGGTCAATCTACATCAATAAAATCACCTCGGAGTAATATGAACTATGTACAATCAAAAATTTACAAAACTAACAATAAAATAACTCGAATTCTACTCAAATATACACATAAAACATGCATAAAAAGACCCTTATCAAACCACCTCCAACTTTGAACTTTGCTTGTCCTCAAGCAAAACATTATATCAAAAAGAGGGATTCAATAAATCACAACATACAAAGATGATTTTTTTTTCAACATATTGAACATAAGCGAGTCAAGTTCTTGGCCTTCTCAACCTGAATTAACCATTAAGTAAAAACATAGTTTTGTAAAGCGATCGATGTCAAGAAAGATCAGTAATATCGCAGGCATTATTCGGACCAAATCATCACTCCACAAATATCGATAGTTATGAATAACTTCAATTCAATAACGCCATGAAAATACAAGAATTCAATAGATCATTGTAGTTAGCCTACTAGTCATATAACCAAGCTTCTTGAACTTTATTGGAATGAGAAGTCAATGAGTATTCATTCTCCTTTTTTTTTTTTTTTTTTTTTTTTTTTTGGGACCTTTTTTTGGGACCTTTCGAGACATGCTTCCACTAGGTTTATATTTAGAATTTCTGTTCAAACACTCCTAGGGTGGTTTCCCATACTCATATTCGTGTCACCGTTTTACGTAAAAGACAAACATGGGGCTCATGAATGCTCCTAGTTACTAAGCAACAACAAATAGAGGAGTAAAACCTCGATTGGTCCGTGTTTTTTTTTTTTTTTCTTTTTCTTTTTTTTTCATTTTTCTTTTTTTTTTTTTCACAAGCTTGGTTTAACAACTAGTTAACCACTACTAAATCATGAGTTCTCGGAAGTTCATAGCACTAAGTATCGTCGTATATGCCTTAACGCATCAAGTATTTATGGTGTTGGAAATCTCGTCAAAATTTAGCCCGCATCCACGTCAATCTATCCTAGACAATCAATTGCTTCACACTTAAAACACAAATTAACAAGTTAATATAGGTATAATTGGGCAAGTTATTGATTAGCAAATACCAATTTGTTAAAAAAAAAAAAAAAAAAAAAAAAAAAAAAAAAAAAAAAATCACATCTCTTGAAAACAAACACACAAGCATTCGAAAATGTTATTGTACCCACCTCCAACTTTAAGATTCACATTGTCCTCAATGTGAAAGAAAGAAATGGACAAACACACACAAAACACTCAAAAAAAAAAAAAAAAAACAAAGAAATTAGAATGATATAAAAGAGGTGGAAAAAAGAAAAATACGACCTTACTACAATAGTGGAATCAATGTTGAGCGACCATTGGGTTGTTTTTGCGGGACCTTCAACGGCATCTTCATACCTAATTAAAGTTAAGCAACACACAACTCGAATACCGTGAAATCTCAAATATTCCCAATTAGGACAACAAGAAGAAGCTCAAGAGTTTTTTTTTTTTTTTTTTTTTGATTTGAAAATGACTCTAAGGACTTGTGATTATTTTGAAAGAAAATAAAATAAACAAATAAAAATAAATGAAAACAATTGCACACAAACATCGGGTTGCCTCCCGGGTAGCGCTTCTTTAACGTCGTATAGCTGGACCATTTCACCTAAATGTGAAGATTTAATCGGGCGGAGCCTTGAACTTATGAAATTTTTTATCTCTTTGAACAACATCGCCACCCGTATCGATTTTTGAACAATTGACCTTCATGGTCCTATTTTTCTGCATGTTATTCTCAAAATGGGATTTATCTGTGGAAACTTTTGCACATTGAACATCACATACTTTCAAGGATTTATTAGAAGACATATCAAGCAAAGAATCATTTATCCTTGTCTCAATCAAGTTTATAGGAAAACAAGTATCATTTATAGGATTTCTCAAAGGAATTTTAAAGATAACTTGTTCACCCCCTACTCTCAAAGTAAGCTTTCCATCATGCACATCAATGAGAGATTTAGCGGTAGCAAAAAGGACGCCCTAGAATTAGGGGAACTTCTAAATTATCATGCATGTCAAGAATAACGAAATCGACTGGAAACACGAATTTGTCAATCTTGACTAACACATCATGAATAATACCTCTAGGATGTTTAATCGATTTATCGGCTAATTGAATGTCCATCCTAATAGGTTTAAGTTCACCTAATCCCGCATGCTTAAATGTTTCATAAGACATCACATTGATACTAGCTCCCAAGTCGGTGTGCCCTATCAACAGGTAAATCATCAATTGTGCAAGGGATAATAAAGCTTCCGGATCATTAAATTTTTGTGGTAGTTCATTGGAAGGACATTTATCATTCAATTGCACATTTGATAATTTGTTAAGCTTATTTTCACTAGGAATGATGTCATTAAGATCCCTAACATGCTTTGAAGGAGGGTCAATAAATGGAATATTGGCATGTAATTGTTTGAAAGAATTAAGGTACTTACCAAATTTGTCCTCCCTTCTATCTTCTTCGGTTAGACTCGGTAAGGGATCTTGGGCTTGTATCTCGCAACCTCCTTTTTCATGAGATTTTCTTTGGGCATGTCATCCTCCACGTATTTCTGCATGGCGGTATTGGCATAATCATGCTCATGTGGAAAACTGATGGTGATTGCCTTTACGTGCTCCCTTGGGTTTGGCTCAGTATTACCCGGCAAACTACCTTGTGGCCTTTCGGAAATCATCTTCGCAATCTGGCCTATTTGGTTTTCCAGATTATGGATAGATGCCTCTTGATTTCTCAAGGATGTTTCCACCGCCTGGAATCGGGTATCTCGTTGATTGCACAAACTTTGTTATAAGATCTTCCAAGTTAGGCTTACCCCGATTTGGTGAAATCCGGAGACGTGTGTAGATCGGGATTGGGATTAGGTCGTGGTTGGCCTTGATTTCCCAACCAAAATTAGGATGTTGTCGCCACCCAGGATTATATGTGTTCCGTAAGGATTACTTGGGTAATTTCGCCTTGATTCCCAACGTAATTAGCATATTCGTGAGGAATTGTGTGTGGACAATCCCGATGATTATAGCGATCCTCCGCAAGTTTCACAAGATAAAACATGCGGTGGTGGTGGTTTAGGAATTGCCAAATCATCGATCTTTTGGGTTAACGCTTCGACTGTGCGGCGAGCGTAACTACAGATCGCATTATACACACCAAGCACTGTTAGTTTTACCTCGTATGGATTGCCATTGGTAGCCGTTCATGGCCATTCCCCGATCAAATCCTGAGCGGCTTAGGCGTTTTGTTATTAAGAGTTCCCCTGCCATTGCATCGATCATTTGTCTTGTTGTAGAAAGTAGCCCATTATAAAATGTTTGGACTTGCATCCAAAATAGGTAGGCCATGGTGTGGGCACTTTCGCAATAATTCCTTAAATCTCTCCCAAGTATCGTATAAAGTTTCATCGTCGCTTGAGTAAATGAAGAGATTTCGTTCCTTAATCTTGCGGTCTTTGCGGTGGGAAATACTTCAAAAGGAATTTTTCTCGCCATAATATTCCATGTTGTAATCGTTCTTTTTGGCAAAGTATTTAACCACCGTTTTTGCTCGCCCCAAGAGAGAATGGGAATAAGCGTAGGCGGATGGCATCATCGGAGACCCCGTTGATTTTGAAAGTGTCGCAAATTTCAAGAAAATTCGCGATGTGATTATTGGGATCTTCATCTGGTAGACCATCAAATTGGACAAGCTGTTGCACCATTTGAATAACGTTGGGTTTAATTTCAAAATTGTTGGCGGCAACAGCGGGCCTTACAATGCTTGACGTCGTGCCATCCATGGATGGCTTGGCGTAATCGTACATAGTTCTTTGTTCATCCGCCATGATGAAATCTTTACTTTCGTTAGTATCCTCTTCGTGGTCTGTGTTAGTACTTTCTCTGTGTTGCTACGGCGGTGTCGCGCTTCCAAATTCGGCGACGAGTAGGCATACATCGCTGCGGTAAACAAAGAGGATAAGTATAAACCAAGACTTACAAAGATAGATAAAAAGGAAGATAATGGTAAAAAAAATTAAAAAAATGATTAAATTAACAAAAATAAAGCGTTCTTAATAGTACAATCCCCGGCAACGGCGCCAAAAACTTGATGGCTCAAAAGCTACCTTTAAAACCGTAGGCAAGTGCACCTATCGTTTTATAGTATAGATTATTGAGTACCGAGTGTCATTCCCACGAGGATTGTAAGTACTAATAATTACCGTCTTTTTGTTATTTAATCTAACAATTTTCAGAGTTTTGTGTTTGATGAAAAAGGAAAACAAATTATAAATTGTAAAAATGAAGTAAAATTTTTGTAGAATAAGAAATCAAGAGATAGAAGTGTGTTTGAATGTAAATCCCTCTAGAATGTTTTTGTGATTTGACAAGTTAAAAGATTCAACCATAAGCCCTTAAGCAAAAACCAACCTCTTTTAATAAAATCTCATGCTATGTGGACCGTAGAAATTCCCGATTTAAGTTAATCCCTTTCTCAAGGCGAAAAACTCCTAATCTCAAGTTGATTAATCAAATCTCTTTCTAGTTAAAACCCCAAGATTGCATTATAACGATTTATGAATTCCCATATTAGGTTTGACCCTAATCCGGAAGATTTATGTCGCCCTATATCTAGGATTGCATGCAACTCTTTTCACTTATATAGGTTCTATTTCACCATGAATCTCTCGATTTCCGGATGAAAAATAAACTTCAAATCAATATTGCGCATATATCAATTCGAATGAACAAAGCATAATATAAGTGAATCACACAAAATATGAAGATTTTATTAAAAACATACACACCTTAATCACAAATCCATTCTAGAGTTCATTACATTCAAACACTAGGAGTTTAGCTACACATGATTTTGACCAAAGAATAAATTACACAAGAAGATTTAAGTATTGTAGACATGGTGTACTTATCTTTCTCAAAATCTCAATTGACTTCTTTCTTGATTGATGATGTTGCTCCAAGCCTTCTTCTCCAATATTGCCCCAAGCTTTCTCCTCCAAGACCCCTTGATCCCAATTCTACTTAATGAAATGAATACAATGAATATTTCCGAGTATCTAATGAATATCCTCTCCCAACTTCAACCCTGGCTTTTATAGCAACCAATACATTGATAGTACTCTCTTTTGTTAAACAATTGCCTCCATTTTCCTTGTTGGTTGGTGAATTCTTGTATTCAAGTGATGAGGAGGGGACATGGAGACATGTTTCAAAAAAAGGGTGTTAAAAGTGTACAAAAGTGGCCAAAATGGGTTGGTTGGTGAGTTTTCCCCAAATTCCGCAAAGAAAAGTTGCAAAAAGAGGTCCGGACACGCCGTGTCGCCGACACGGCCAGGCCGTCTTTGTTTAATTGACCGCAGGCACTCCGTCGACATGGCCGTGCTTCCCAACACGGCCAGGCCGTGTCCCGACACGGCCGGCGTGTTGGGGAACACGGCCAGGCCGTGTTGGAGGCTGTTTTGTGCAAAAAATTCGAGTTTTTGGCTCCGTGAACACGGCCGTGTTGCCCGACACCCCGCCCGTGTTGGACCAAAAAGGCCCGAAATGACGCGTTTGGCTTGGAATTTCGAGCGTTTTTGCATCCTTAAACTCCCCGGTATGTTTTGACATGAATCCATGGTCCGAAATTCACCAAAATTAGCCCCGAATGGTCAATCTACATCAATAAAATCACCTCGGAGTAATATGAACTATGTACAATCAAAAATTTACAAAACTAACAATAAAATAACTCGAATTCTACTCAAATATACACATAAAACATGCATAAAAAGACCCTTATCAAACACCGCAATCCACCTTATTTTCATTGTCCCTCCAGTCCATAGTCAACCTCAACACTTTAGAGTTCTGTATAAAACGTGCAGCCAATGGACAACCTTTGGACAAAACGTACTGAGCAAAAATCTGGCGCTGCAAAAGTCACAGTACATATGCATCAAAACAATTTCATATGCACAAAGTGTCAACTACATAAGCAATTAATAAATACTACACATGCAACACTAGTACTAACTTAGAATAGCAAAAGGTTATACATAAGCTGCACATATACATTATATAAGCAACACATCTATATTATACAAGCAAGCATTGCAATATGCATATGAAGTGTAGTACACATGCAGGAATGTTATACTATACATGCACAACAATTATCATACGCAAGCAATGTAATTATATTACATGAACATATATAAAAGAAATATTAAAAAAGGCAGGAGAAAGGTGCTCATACCAAATGATGCCCTGTTACAAAAATCTAAAACTTTGCATGCAAATATTAATAACTTCATAAGCAGAGTTACACAATTACACAAGCAGAGGTATACAATTATATAAGCATCATAAATATTCCAATAAAATCAGACATAAATAATAGAATTGCGATAGAGACAATGTATTATTTTTGAACAAACTAAAACAAAGAACCCTAACAACTACCATAAGCAAATGAAAAAAAGGCCACAATCATGTTTCTGAACACAACAAAAAACACCAATGTGCAAACATATATGAAAAACACGCAACATCAATCCAAAAAACCATCACAGAACAACAAAAAACATATATTGAAGTTGCAAAAATCGAAAGAAAATCCGCAAATTAAACCTTCATAAACCCTATAAAACTGGAAACTACCTACAAATCGAAACTTCGAACACACAACTGAACGAGATTACAACTTACCTTCAAAACAACTGCAAACCCTTCGAAAAATTAAACTGGAAGTCTGAAAATCGCAAGGAATCGAACTGGCTGAGAGAATGAATGGAGAACTTTTGAAACTGAAACGTTTGGAGAGAGAGGAAAAGAAACGCAAAGAGTGGGGAATAGACGCGAGGAAGGGAATAAAATCTTAGTAATTGATTCTAAAATGCAAAATTACCACCCTACCCTTTTTAATTGCTGAAACAAAAAAATAAACAATAAAAAATCCCTAAAAATCTGGACCACCCAAAATTGTTGATCTATGGTTAGGATGTGTCTCCATGGACTCACCCCAAGTAGGAGGACCCATCTGATCCATATCCTATATATATATATATATATATATATATATATTATTTCTACAAATTTGAACATAAGGGAATAATTACATCCAGAAACAACTATACAAATTTTCTATCTATGATTAATACGATATTTTGCTATTTATTTATTTTAGATATACTTTTAGTTGTAGATTTATTTATTTACTAAAATAGATTATTGATTTAATTGACATTTATACTTAGGGGAAAAAATGATATTTAATACTTACCCAGATTTTTCACCTTAACCCACAAAACATGAGATTCAGAGAGATGTTCAAAAGTTTCAACAGTCTAGTGAGTTATTTGATGTAAAATGCATTTAACCATCACTAAATTTTCATTAACTATGAATTGACTAAAGCGTGAAAGTATATATGGAGTAATTGAATTGTCTCCTTAGATTCATTCTTTCCTTTCTTTTCTCCTTTGTTTCATTTTCAGTTCAGCTCCCATTTTGACAAACCTGTAAAAAACCCAACCAAGAACCCATATAAAGATATACTGAACCCATAAAACACAAAAAAAAAAAAAAAAAAAAAAAGAAAATTTGAAGTCTGTCAGACAGCTGCAAGACCACCCCAGAGGCCAAGGCCAACTGAGAACGATCCTCTACTGCTGAAACAGCTCGGAGACCCGGGCCATAAAGCTGTTAATCACGCTCTGGTCAAGCAGCCATGGTTCATCCACCAGACTTGATTTCCTGTCTCCTTAGAACTCAAGGATACAGAGGTACGATCCTATAGAACAGATCCTGTTCAAGTAAGGTCGTGACCATTAACTAAGCTGTTGGAGTTTAAAAACCCGCTCTTCTTCTTATCTGTTACCTATGTGGGATCGCGATGCAACTGGTTTTATTTTGGGCCACTGGGCTTTAAGCCGACAGATGTATTGGTTATCAGTTATCTCATAACGGGCCTTTCTGGAGTAAATGTTAAATGTACTCGTATCGGTGTTTTAATACGGATTTGACTGACAAATCTCTATTCGCTTACAAAACAGAGTAATTAGATTTGGACGAACCTATGGTAAGGGCCTTTCTTATTTAATTGTTAATTGATTAATTAATTATACATGTGCTGTCCAATTTTTTGTTAAGGGCGGAGATAATTAATACTTATGAGCTAAAAAACATCATTATACTGCTGGGTTGCCACTACTAATATAAGCGTACAATATATAAGCACTTGTAAAATTAATATTATTAATAAATAAAGGGTGTTTGTTTGATTTGGTATTTAATTTCGGGTTAGTTCGATCTTGAGCTTGGATATTTTAAATTTAGTATATTTTAATGCTTAAATCAATTTAGATCGTGATATTGTAAAGATTAGATATACAAACAGAATGATAAGATTTCAATTATATTATAATACTTGGTTGGGGTACTTACAATTACTGGTCAGCATACGTCTCACATGTTGAGAACCAATAGTCCTAAATAATTGATTTGACAATTAAACAAAAGCAGTGCCGACTCAACATTATTCAATACTTGCCAATATAACCTTCATAATAAAATAAGCATCCAAGGTTTGTTTATGCATTATATACAAACATTTATCATTTATAAAACCTTAATGCAAGAAATGACATGAGAATGAATCTATTCACAGGCAATAAGTACGACATTAAACAAGATACATAACAAAGGTTACATGATGAATCAAGAGACAGCAATGTCATCGACATCCAGCCAGTCATTTGATTCCTTAGTCTCATTGGCATTTGCACTTTCCTTGTCAGATGAGCTTTTTCCCAGTTGAACCCAATCTCGTGAATCTTTATCAGAACTGTAATTCGATTTTCTGAAACTCGACGGGACGTCTCCATCATCTTCTTCTTCAAGATCACTAAATGACACGTCATCCTCGTTCTCAATGGGAATTGTGTTTCCAACAGCACCACCAACTTCTGAAGTCTCTTCCTTTAACCAATCATCTGCATCATCGCCGCCGTCTTCTTTCTCTACTGACACATTTAACGAACCAGATTCGAATATTGATCTTTAACCTGGACAATTTCTTTCTTTTCAATGACAGTCTTGTCAACAATTTGGGTTTCATTTCTCTCGACTGAGTTCTTCACTATTTCAGGAGTAGCTACTGCCATAGAAGTGCCTAGATTAAGACCAGAAGCCTTGTCGGACACATTTTCAGAAAGAATGGGGGATGGGACGGAAAGGGGCTCTTCATGACGAGAAATAGCATTTTCCTCTGGATCCAAAGATTTCTTTCCAGACAAGTCTTCCTGTTTAGTTACATTTCGGTTCTTTAATTCATGTCCCAGCGAGGCCCTGGCTTCCACTATCTGCAACGGGGTAGTTATACAGATAATAACACTTACGGAAAAAGAAGATAGCATGCATGGTTTTCATAACCAAAAATAACAAAAGATACTATAGTCAATTAGAAACTGAACACGGCAGAGGTGTCTTCCGGAACTTAAATACTGAACGTGTTAAAAATTACAAGAAGAACCTTCTTTACTGAAAGCATCAGAAATGAGCAAGATAGATATTGCGTCTAATTATTATTGACAACCAATGGATGTTAAACTAGTACTTTGTGTGCTCTACTAATTGTCGGCTAGTGATTCAATCACATCAGGTAAACCAAGAGAAGAGCAATTCTTTATTCAATAGTACCGGCCATTCAAAACTTCCACTAGGAATGCCATCTTCTTTACACCACCTCTCTTCCGGCAGCGCATAGGCCACATCGGATTATGGTTCTAAGAGGAACTTGAATGGGGGCATTCACTTCTGGAAAGGCTCATTGAAAGGATTAAGAGAGGACATAAAGAAAAAATCTAAAAGAGAAGGGGAACTAATGCTAATGGTCTTGGATATGGCTCAGAGTACTGCCTCGCTTAATGCAATATCCAATATTTTATGTTGACCATTTTTTACAAATATAGTCATTAAATATATATATATATATATATATAATCATTATTATAATTATTTTAGTAATAATATTAATAATGGTATTATTATTATTATTTTATCAATATTATTGTTACTCTTATCAAAATGGCAGCTATACACCAATTCTTTCACTATCTCACGTGGGAGCTATCAGCTTTCTCCCACAAACCTCAACACAAACACACATTCAACAGTTTAAAAAAAAAAAAAAAAAAGAACTTACAAGATCATGACTTATTGCTGATAACTGATACAACCATCTAAGGCTAGTACAAAAGCCAACCCCCTGAACAATCCAAATTCACGTCTGTTCTTTCAGCATAGGTAACTTTTCCAGCCTACATATCACTTTCTTCATCTTTTATTCCTTTCCTAGCACCTCCACCATGAACCTTTAGCTTAACACCCAACCCTCTCAACCAAAAGCAAATTTCTGAAGCCCATTGCCTAACCACTCAAGTCAACCTTTAACCACAAGAACCACCACCACTGTCGCCCGCGCCCATCCAAGCCAGTCTCACCCGAAACTCAAATAAATTAATCGATTACGATAAATTGCCATTCGGATAAGAGTAACAATAATATTAATAAAAAAATAATAAATACCAGTCTTAACGTAATTACTAAAATGATTATAATAAGAATTATATTTATATTAATGCACCATAGGGGTATAAACATGCCTAACTTATTTAAATAATATGTAATAGAATTAAACAGTAACTTATAGGATTATTTAGATAAATTTTCTACGATGGCACGAATGATTAAAACAGCTAGGAAGAGAAACTTAAAAGAGAATATTCTTAATATGCCTACTGGTGAGTTAATAGGCTGTTCTTAGATTTCCTTAATGAAATTCTTGATTTCTTTCCTGGGTAAATTTGACCTGTCCCTTTTAGATGGCACACTGCACTAATTTCAAAATAGAAACACATAATACTTTTTAAGCAAACAAATCTTGTTCAACTAGTACTAGTTCTCCCTCGAAAGAGAATATGCTGCCAACTGTTGATCCAACAATAATTAAAAGTTTACTCCAGTTCCAACGTAACTGAAAGTATATGTTCTTTAATTTTAAATATGAAAGGAAGAGAGCAAAGGAGAAGTAAGAGAAGAAGATGATAATAATGATAACTATGAACCTGTGGTGTTGACAGAAGTTCAGCATCCTGTTTATCAAGTCTAGGGTGAAGGAGTACAAAATAAATCTTCCAGAAGCAGCTGTCACTCATGTATCCAGGGCAAAGCTCAAACCTTAGTGCAGCTAATCTCGGGGAAAGTTGTTCAACTGCTAAGGCATGTTCTTGTTGGGCATCCGACATATCAAAATCTGGAGTTTACAAAGAATAATCCATCAAATCTATGTCCCATGCATATTTCATTACACAAATACTATGTCAACTTATCATAAACAAGGAAATATATTACAGTTGATGGAAAGTGTTGTGGTTTATAATGTGCCAAGAGCAGACATTCATTACAAAAGATCCATAATGCTCTTGAAGTTTGTACAACAACTGAATTTAATGAATGAATGCAAGTCATAGACATAACAAGTACACAGCTCCATATGATGTGCTTAGAGCTATCAATCAAGCTGGGTCTACCTAAAGCCTCATTTGGTTAACTTATATTTGACCGAGTCTAAATATAACTAAATGTGAACAGAATTCAGTTTGATCTTGATATATAATATTGTTGCACATAATTTTAAACCTCCATAAAATCATTTATGTCATATAACAAATTATCTAATCTATAGTAGTTTTTGGCTATAAGCATATCAAGGTGATGAAGTACACAAAATCAGTGCAAATCCTTGCAGAAGAGATTTTAAGATAACTTTCAAGTTTTGATTCATGTCGATGCTATTAACAAAGACTTATATAAGCATTAGATTTGATATGCACTATTGTAAACTTTTACAGATTGGTTTTGAAATACTCAATGTTTTATTTAATGTTATATGGATTTATAGGTTTGAAATTGATATATTTCACAATATAAATTTCATTTTATGCAATATTTTTTGCATTTTATTGTCTAGTTTCTTCTGTGAGCCAGCACGAAATAAGCCTGAAGCTCAAAAAAAAAAAAAAACTGGATTTTGAACCGAGCCACGAGAAAAAGGTTTGAGCAGAATATAAGCGTATTTTAAATTGACAGCCCTAAATAGGAAGTTTCATAAGAAGTTCAACAAGAAATAAATGCATAACATATGGTTTTGCACAATTACAGAAGACATTCAACACTCAATGCATTGTGTCAATCTAATAAATCTCAGTCCAATAAAATGTAAAGATTTCATACAGTATCCATTAGATTTAATATGCTTCTTAACTTTTACACCGATAGATTTCACATACATTTTCTATGCAAACCTGCACTGCAATTCCTCAACCAATTCGCCTAACAGAGAACTTGTATAGCATTTTTAGTTGAAATATAAATCATCATAGCATTTAATGACCAACAATCAGCAAGTAACCTTACAAAATCTAACTAGTATCACCTCCCACTGTTAATCACAGACAAATTAACTATCTAACACAACGAGTAACTGAAAATATGTTTATAAACCAACAACTGATTAAATAAAACGAGCAGCTAAAATACCCTAAAAAATAAAATAAAAACAGTAAGGTTCAACATACCACCATTATCAGGTAATGGGAAATCCAACCAGGTCTCCGGATGCATAGCAATGTCACGTGCGAAAGCCACTACATCCTCAGTCACACCCACTGCTCCTTTCCCCAAGGAATCGAAACCCTCCCTCTTTCCTGTCCCATCATTCTCATCAAACGATTCCAATTGCAGTAAATTCGTGGCCATTTTAGTAATTTCAGATACGTTGATGTTAGTAGACAGCCGAGAAATCCCGCTCCTGAACTTCCCCCCAATCTCCGCAAAGTCACTTCGGATCCCCAAAATCGAACCCTGCTCGGATTCCGATAAACCTGGGTCGGATTTCTGTTCGGGTTGGGGTGGAGGAGCTAAGAATGAGGCGACGCCCCAGAATTGACGGGTTAGGGTTTTACTGAGCTCTGAGAGGTCCTCTTTGACACCCGCGACGGCGATGTCGGAGATGTAATGTCGTCGTTCTGGGATTCAGGGCTTTCGGGTTGTTTAGGATCGGGCTTTTTAACGGCGTTGACGTCATCGTCGTCGTCATCGAATTTGAGAGAATTTGCGATAGATCGGGCCAACCATGACATTTTTTGATTTGTGAATAGTGGACGATGGTATTGGATTGAATTTTCGGGTCGGCCGCCGGCGATCTGGCTTTCGTGGTAATTGGGAGATTATACAGACTGGACTTTGCTGAAGAGGTATGCTTGTTATTCATACTGAAATGCATTATTGGTTTAATTTACATTGAGCTCCCTGAAGTTTCAACATGTCACATTCAACTCCATAGGTTTCCAAATTTGGCAAACGTTTCTTGCCCGTCCATTATCCGTTAAAAGAAATAGTGAAATTTATCCATCTGTCAAGTAGAGAAATGGAGTGTTTGCAAATTGCAATCAATCACTACCAAAAATGTGAAAAAATATTTTTTAGTGATTGCAAATGTCAATTCTGTTTCTAATTATGTTTTATTTAATCAAAATTGGAAATCATAAACATAGGTGTTTTAGATTTCTACTTCTGTTTTTGGATTGACTTTTGATAATAAATGAGCATTTTTAAAACTTTTTCACCAAACACTTTCACTTATGATTCTCAACTTCTAAATATATTTGCAAATACCATCAACTTTTGATTCTCAACTATTTTTACTTCTACTACAATAAATCATTTCTTCTAAAAACAAATATTTTTACAAATACTCCCAAAGATACTATTTAAATAACGCATGTTTTTTTTTAGTGAATATTAATCAATCCTTAAATAACTAATGATGCGGAGGAGGTTGTTGCAACTTGCATTCCTATATCAGTTGGGGAGTGGCATTGTAAATTCGAAAATTTTGGGAGGTAAATATATTTTAGGGTGACGTTATTTGCACCCCAATATTTGATTAATACACTACATTTTTATATACACCCCATCCATATTTTACAAACCCATCTAATTACTAAATGCACCACACCTATATTTCCAATTTTACCCTCCAAACTAAAAAATTCTAACTTAAAAAAACAGTTTTTTTCGAAAAAACCAGCTTAAATAGCTTTTTTCGGAAAAAAACAGTGGAAAAAATAAGCTTTTTTCGAAGAAAAAAGCTAGAAAAAATTAGCTTTCTTTCGGGAAAAAGGAGAAACGGCTATTTTTGGGGGAAAAAACTGTTTCCAGCGTATTTTGGAAAAAAAGAGCTTAAACAGATTTTTTTCGGAAAAAAAATGGTGTTTCCAGCGTTTTTTGGAGAAAACAGCTTAAACAACTTTTTTGGAAAAAAATCAGCTTTTTTCGATCGTGCCACTGTTTTTATATTATTAAGGGTATCATAGTCTTTTTAACTTATGGCATTTTTGTTAATATTGGGAATGGGGTGTATTAATCATATCTTGAGAGGCAAATAGCGCCACCCATATTTTTATTGGGTGAGGTTCACTGAGTAAAAGAGTTAAAGAATTGTTTAGTTTGGGTATTTTCTTTTACAGTTCAAGTTAAACTATAATCAATTAGTTTGTATGTATTTGTCCCTAATACCACTACAACATAAATGACATTAGGTAACACAAATTTTGTAGCACTTTTTACATAAGGTACATATGTAACACATGTTTGTAACACTTTTTACATTGTAATATTTATGTAACACTTTTGTAGCACTTTATCAATATGTAACGCTTATATGTAACACTTTTATATAAGTAACACTTTTTAAGTATCACTTTTTTTTGTTATTTCTTTTGTAACACAAATATGTAACACTTTTATCAATATGTAACGCTTATATGTAACACTTTTATATAAGTAACACTTTTTAAGTATCACTTTTTTTTGTTATTTCTTTTATAACGCAAATAGGTATCACTTTATTTAAGAAGCAGTCTTGGCAACACTATATTTTATTGATTGTAACACTTTTTAGGCTATATTTTAGTAACAAAAAATTATATAACTATCATAAATCATGTCAGCGATTTATTTAATTAATTAATGTCACAAAATAGGTGAAGACAAAAAACAAAATCACCAAACCCAAAAAATGTAGATGTACTCTGTTTTTTTAACTAAATTTTTGTTTTCTCTTTACAAAGTATTTTAATTTTGCTTTTATTTTTTTATTTTTCATGGAGGTAATTAATTCCATCGTAGTACCGACGGAAAATATATATATATTTTATTATTATTTATTTATTTTTTAATTTTTACTAACGGAGACCAATTTCACCGTTAACCATTTTTTCATTTTTTTTACTTTTTAAAAAAAATTACCAATGAAAATTGATGTTGTTGGTAATTATTTAGGAATTGTTTCCGTCGGTAAATTATTTTTTCATTATTTATTTTATTATTTAACTTTTTTACTGTTAGAACTTTTTTATCTATCGGTAAATTAATTTTATATTTTTATATATTTTTCATTTTTACCGATTGAATTTTTATCAGTCAATAAATTTATTTTATATATTTTTGATATTTTTAATTTGTTGTGTCCTTTAATATATAACATAATATGATTTTCAAACTATATATTATATAATATAAAATTTGATATATATACAGTGTATAATATAATTTAATACATATATTATATAATATAATCTTTATTATATAAATTATATTATATATATATATATATATATATATATGTGTGTGTGTGTATATAAAACAAAGCAAAAATTGTAATAAGAATCAACTGAGCTTAGTGACAAATTGTCACTTCCACACATAACAGGTCGTGGGTTCGAATCTACTTGGTTGCAAAAAATAGTATTTCTACGAAGTGCTAAAAAAGTGTTACATAAGATTCATATGTAACACTATAGAAGTATTTTTTTTAAAGTGTTACAAATATAAAAATATGTTACAAAAAGTGTTACATAAGATTCATATGTAACACTTTAGAAATATTGCTTCAAAGTGTTACCAGTAGATAATTTAATGTAACACTTAGAAAAAGTGTTCCTAGAAGCTAATAAATGTGATACCTTAGAGTATAGGTAGCACGGGCAAGTGCATCACCATAAAAGTGTTACCTATTGTCTATAGTAATATTTTATGGCCATTAGGTAACATTTTTTGAGTGTTACCTAATATCATTTATGTTATAGTGTACGTGGGTTTTTTCAGTATATAAATTTTTCTAGACTTGAGATTTCATTGAAAAGATTCAGATAAGCCATTATTTGACAATACCCGACATGAGCGAGACTAATCGTTGCAATGCTCAAATTCTACGAATCAGTTAGATTCATTTAGATTTAAAAATTTTGTTTTAGATCTGTATATATTTATAATCCTGTAGGGCTTGCAACTGTTTTTCATTCAATATTGTAATCATGTATAAATTTATTTTGATTAATGAATTGAATTAGTTTTGATTATTAAAAAAATTAGTATTGTATATATGAAACCAATGCACGCTACAGAAGCGGATAGGGAATTAGAATTCTACGGACATGTATGGTTATGTTTCCATGATTCATTTCAGTTTCTAGTATTGAAAAATAAATTTTGAGAATTTATTGTTTTTCCGTGTGAAAAATTATATTTGGAATGCTTGAATAAGAATGATGTAGACAAATTAAATTTGCACCAATCAAATGGTGACTCATGTGAAATTCTATATTAAATATCAATTTATATTTACTATTTGTATTTAAGAATTTAATCAAATTTAATTCCTAAATTAAATAATTAATTAATTGATATTTTAATATATCTTTTGTTGATCAAGATTTATCTTGATAATTATTATCTCTTTTGATAATTATCACGTATTATGATTAAAGAGGTAATATTAAATCTTGAATGACCAATCAAATCAAGGTAGTTCGCCATATGGTTTATCCAATAACTCCTCTTCTACAAGTATAAATAGTTGTCCTACTCATGGAATTAAATCATAATTCGAAGAAAAGAAATCCAAGTAAGAAAGGCGGTAGAGAAAATTCTATGTTCAAGGCGAAATTCAAGGCATTCATCATGGAGTCTGCTCAAATCATAGTGTTTGATTCGAGAATAAGCAGTCAAGCCCTCGAGCTAATATTATCGAATATCAAGTTCATCTTGGAGGAAGATCAAATAGACAGTTCCGCCATGAAGTTCTCATTTTCAAGTCAAATATCGTCAAATATATCACGTTTGATTCGAGATTAAGCTTTCAAGCCCTCGAATTAATGTTATTCAGATTCAATTCAAGTTTAGAGAAGATCAAGCTAAAAAGTTTATCTCTAAATCTCGAGTTCAAAATATTATATTCTTGAAGAAAAGAATCAAAAGATTTGTAGAGATTGCAACCTATATTTTTCGTTTGATTCACATATATTCAATTTGTACGATTTTTCTTGTTTGTTTATTTACAAATCGCAGACGATAAAAATTTGTGTTACAAATGAGTTTTATGTTTGGTTGAGTAGTTTTGATGTAATATTCTACGTACATAATAATTTGAAAAGCTAATTGTGGTGGGTCCATTTTCAATATTTTATTTTGAATATACAATATTATATCTGTAAGATTGTGGGTGGTGGGTCCTATTAAGTAGATATAGTATAAAAATAGTAATATTTTAAGTCGATAGAGTTGATAGTGGTGGGTGGGACATGTATAATTGGATGAAAAGATAAAAATATTGATTGATAAATAATGTAATGTAGTGTATAGAGTTGCGAATTGAAATTATAGGTTTGAGATTGTTTTACGTAAAAATAGAAAGTGAAATTGATTATTTTAATTGGAAAATTTTATAAACAATAATGATTCCATTTTTATGAATAGTTAGAAAATGGACATGGGCAGGGGTGTAGCCAGCCCGCATGAGTATCCCTAGCCAAAGTTTTTTTCCCCTAGCTCAACTATTTTTTTCCCCTTAAATAAATATATATAATTTTTATTTTATTTTTTTTCCACAGAAGGCCCCCCTAGCTACGCCCCTAGACATGGGTACTCGGAAACATAAACAAACAAAGTATAAGGTTTCTTCAATTATTATACAAATAGTTAAATTACAAAAGTTATATTTGCTTGGAATTTAAAATATTACAAATATTCCCTTAAAATATTACAATATCTTCTTGGAATTTATATTTGCTTGCGAAATACCCTCTTTAATAGATGCAATTTGCAAAATAGAAACAAATATATATGACATATTTATAATTTTGAAAAATAATCAGTTTTTTTTCCTCTTTGTAATTAGATTGGATATCAAGGGTATTTTTCATATAACCATTTTTTCTCTTTGTATCAAGGGTATTTTCCGCTAAAAGTGTTTGCGGCGATCAGGGCCGGATCTGAGAAGAGGCTCAAGAAGCTCCAGCCTAGCGTCCCAAATTTTTTGGTGCACAAAATTTTGTTGTACATTTTAGTAACAAACACTTTTAGCCCAATCTTTTTTCCTCATCAGCCCATAACACCCAGAATTACAAAAAGGCTCAAATTTTATTTTCTTATTTGTTAGTTGATATATTGTTGTTGTCTTGCCGGCAAACTACTTCTCTTAATGTCTCTTTAAATATTATTTCCTAGTTATTATTACAACTAGCTAGTATTACAATTGGTTTTTCGCCCTTGATTTAGAGTAATATTTTTAGATACAAAAATTTGGTCACTACAAGGGCCCATTTTTAGAATCTCACTTAGACATCGTGAAGCACCGATCCGGCCGTGCCCCTGGTTCTTCTAGATCCACATACCTTTAAATATATACACATTCTCAAGGATACTACATCTGGACAAATTTTTAAATGTAGTGATTGTGTATTCTTTAGTGAGATATTTTACCATTTTTCAAAAAATTGGCGTGGTACATAACTCAATACGGAGTTAAATAACTTGGTACCAGGTTATGTGTTTCAATACCTAGACATGTTTCTCGGTACCGAGTTATATATCAATCTCCAAAAATAAAAAAATGGCAAAATGAACATTTGAATTCAAAAATGGCTAAAAAAACATATTTTTGTAAAACATGGATAAAATCCTGGCTATGCACAAAGTTATCTCTAAACTCCTGGCTAATAAACTTAAGATGTGTCTTGATAAATCTTGAACCAATCTGCATTTATTCCTGATAGAATGATTCTTGACAATGCCATTATAGCTCAAGAGGTTATGCACTTCCTTAATAGATATAGATCAGGTAAAAAATGCTATATGGCTATTAAATTGGACATGGCAAAAACATATGATAGAGTGGAGTGGGAGGGGTTGAGAAGTGTGATGATAAAAATGGATTTTTCTCATGTTTTGGTCAATTGGATTATGTCTTGTGTTATATCTTCTTCCTTTTCCTTTGTGATTAATGGTACGACTAGTGGGTATGTGCTCCCTGGGAGTGGGCTTAGACAGGGGATCCTATTTCTCCCTTTTTGTTCTTGATTGTTTCTGAGGTTTTTTCATGCCTTATTAAATCAGCCCGGAATAACAAGTTATTATCTGGGTTGAAAATATATAGAAATTGACCAGTTATCTCCCATCTTCTATTTGCTGACGATTCTCTTCTTTTTTGTGAAGCAATGTGAGAGAAGCGGCCTCTGTGATGGAAATTCTAAGGACTTACAATCTTTTCTCTGGCCAAAAAGTTAACTTGGGTAAATCTAGCATTTTCTTTAGCAGGAATACTCCTCTCAAAAACCAAGATGAAGTATGTCTATGCCTCAATGGGATTACCAAACACCAGTTATGCAAATATCTTGGTCTTCCTCTGATGATTAGAAGGTCAAAAATAGAGGTGTTCAACTATTTGGCGGAGGCAGCAAAGAATAAAATCAACAGCTGGATGGATAGATTCCTCTCTACTGCTGGTAAGGAAGTAATGATCAAGGCAGCGCTTAGTGCCTTACCTGTTGATAGGTGTGAGTTTTGCATGTATTTTGAGGTATAAATATGACTAAAATGGTGATTAAACATGCAATAACGTGTATGAAATGGTATATATTCGCTCTTTGTGGAAAAAGATATTACGCTTGCTTGTTTTGTAGGAATTTAACGATATTTGGAGTGATTTTGTGACAAATACGAGCATTGCTACCTAGAATCATCAAGAATCGAGCGATTACACCCAATTGGAAGCCAACTATATGGAGTCTAGAGTCATAGTGACGAGTCGTGTGTCAAAAGAAGCATGGATGATCAAACTACAAGGAGATTTATCTCAAGGAACATCCAAACGCGTATGGAATTTCCAGCACTGGCATGGTTTAGTATTTTGGCCATAACTCTCTCTACAAAATTGATATTGAGGTGATTCAAGTGGCTATGGAAAGCTAAGAGAGAGGTCTACAACTCTTATGAAGACCCCGCAAGCAAATTCGGACGTTTTGGTGGCGCACGGGCAACCGTGCGTGGACGCACGACCGTGCGCCCTCGAGAGATCGGATTATTTCTGAGGATGGCGCACGGGTAACCCATGCGTGGGCGCACGACCCGTGCGCCCTACAGAGACTGGATGTTTTCCTACGGCTTTGAGCACGGGTAACCCATGCGTGGGCGCACGACCCGTGCGTGCTTGCAGAAAACTCCAAAAATGACAGCAAATTGACCTAGACTTCAAAAAGGGTATAAATACCACTTCTGGGCGCACACCGAGAAGAGGAAAGGTCTGGAAAAGACCCAAGAACACAAGAAATAGCTCAACTTCATCAAGGAAGAATCAAGAGAAGAATCGGGTCGAATCGGAGCTTGAGGATTGAAGATAAATCGAGAGATTATCCATTTCCCTAAGTTTTCTCATTCTTTGTGCTTTAATCTTTCATTTTATCTTGTCATGAATATGAACAATTTGTCTATGAGTTGTTTATTTTTAATGAGTAGCTAAACTTCTTGTGATTTAGGGTTTTGGAAGTAGATTAATTGAACTCTTGTTGAATGTTTTAATCTTAGTTGAAGTTATTGTCTTGAAGTCTATTTGAGTACTTTGAGCTTATTCTTGTTTTATCACTTGGCCAATGATTTAACATGTTTGATATATTGATTCATAATTCGAGAGATGAGTTTCAATATTAGATCTTGAGTACTTGACACGAATATTTGCATGAATCGAGAGGTTTGTAGATTTTTGTGAGGACATTTGATCTTTTGTGCATTTGGGAGTTGTGTATCTTATGTTGAGTAGAGATGCTAGCATAGATATTTCAATCTACACTTTATATACATCTCGAGAGGGAGGATAAAATACCGTTGTGATCGTCTTATAGGTGTATTGATAATAACTTTGGCTTTGATTAAATCGGACAACAAGAGGAATATTAATTGAAACCATAATCCGGGAATCCATTTCATTCTCTTGATAATTCCATTATTCTTAGTATCTTGTATTTTTGTGGTTATTCTTGTCTTTACCTCCACAACAATCATCCAATTACGATCGTCTAAATAAAAATAAGACTATCTTAGTTCAATACTTAGCACATTAATTTATTAGTCTCTGTGGATACGACCTTGCTTATCCTATTCTATAAACTACACCGTACACTTGCGGTGAAGCTAAAAATAAGGCGAACAAGTTTTTGGCGCCGTTGCCGGGGACTAATACAATTTTTGATGCTAATATTGCGATAGATAGAATTATTTTTAATTTAGATTTTTTTATTTTATTTCATTTTTCTTTTGTAAATTCTACCTCTACAATGTTTGATTTGTTTCTTTGAATTGTTATAGGTGCACGCTCGGATGGAGGGAGTCAATTATTTCAATAACTGTAATTTCTACAGTTATGGGAATAATCCTACTCCTACGCACTATTGTTCAAATTGGGGGATTTACGAAGATTTTTCATATGCTAGCACGGAGAATGTAATTCCACCACCATCAAGCTTCAATATAATGAATGGGTTTACTAATGCGGAGGCAAAGTCATCTTTGGAAGACGCCTCATTGCATTCATGAATCAAATGACTTCATTTGTAAGTGAGACAAGGAACCGGTTCGATGCACAAGAGGCTAGGATGGACATGATGGAGTTGCAAATGGCGATTCGATAAAAATCTTGAGACTCAAATGGGCCTATTAGCTACGATTATTGGTGAACAACAACAAAAGAGCCATTTTTCGAGCACCATTGAAGCCAACTCAAAGGAACAATGTAGTGCCATTCATCAAAAGAGTGGTATCGCATACGAGGAGCCAAGATCCTGGAAAAGCAAGAAAGTTCGGAACAAACACGGATTGTTCTGTCTATGCACTTTTCGGCCCATGTATGGTACCGAAATTGAGCAAAAACAGGACAAGGAACACACGAACCATGTGTGTACGCCCGTGCGGCAAGCGTGCAAGATGTCATAAGAAAACTATTCGAGAATGAGGCGGGCACGGAATATGTGTACACGCACGGACAACATGGGCATAACCCGATCAAAATGTTCCAATATCGGACTCCAATACTTGCTTGAAATCCCAATTATGCATTACTAGATGCAAACAATGGAAAAACGGTTCTTGACCATGATCCAAAGCAACTAATATATGCATTCAAAGGTGGTACGAATCAAAATTAACAGGCGTCAAGCTAAAGACGTTAAATATAGCGCTTGTTGGGAGGCAACCCAACGGTTTGTGGTGTGATTTTTGTTTTTGTTTGTTTTCTTTTTGTAAAAAAAAAAAAAAAAAAAACGAGTGTTCAGACGGCATCACGCACGGGTGACCGTGTGCAAGGCGCACGACCCGTGCGCCCTTCCTCGCTAAGACAATATTAAGGTACAAAACTTGAAGTGATGGTTGAAGGAAGAAGTCCTAGCGATATGAGGAGATGCCAAGGAGGGCCACCACCCGCACAATGAATCAGGTAAATCCACACAGTTTTATATTGAAATTCTATCTTCTCTTACGTGCGATATAATTTCATTTAAGTTTGGGGGAGAGATAGTTATTTTGATATGAAATGTGTGGATTAAAAACAAAATTGCATTTTTGTGTGTTTTCATATAGTTGCATGTAGAGCATTTTAGGTTGCATTTGCATTAGAAACACGTTTATTGTTTTAGCACGTTTATTGCTTTCATAGATTTTAGGGAGTGAGTTGATCTCTTGATTGTAACTTATGCTTGATTTTGAAAATTTTGTATTGTTAGGATTGGGTGTTGAGTATGAGTTGATTGAGCCATGAATAGATGATATTGAGCATGTGGATATTGAGAACATGGTTTGATGCTTTGAATTACGATTTGCAAGCTTGTGAGTTTTGAGCCTTTCTTTCGCTTTCATCATATGCAATCTTGTTGATTGATTTGAGTGTATCATTCATGTTGTTAGAATTCTAGAACTTGCTCTGGTATCTCTATCAAAGTCACATGTTGTATGCGAATTGTGAAAATGATCAAAGGCCATTTTTGTTAGCCCTTCAAGCCTTTTGCTTACCTAATGATGATATTGAAATCCCTAGTTAGCCAACTTGAGCCTATTGCCTAATTTCTTGATAGCAACAATTCAAGCCTTAACTTGATATGTTTGTTACCCTACACTTGAGCGTATAACATTGAGTAAAGGGAATGAATGAGGTTGAATGAGTTGGAATTGAAAAATTGGATAATTGTGCAAAATTGGTTGATGGGAACAAAAGAGGAAGAAAAGGAGGAGAAAAGAAATGTTGAAAATTCATAAAAGAGTCGAAAAAAAAATCGATTTTATGATGCGAGTTTTCATTGAATGAACTTGGAGGCTAGGAATTGTAATGTAAGGTGATAATGTTTACAAAAGAAATGGGATGGAGATAAGAAGAGTTGATGAAAATGAGAGAAGAATTTAGTAGCATATTGAGCTTTAATGTAGATGATTTATATGCTCATCGGTCTATACGCTCGAGTTTGAGTCACTCTATCCATATTTTCCTACCCTAACCAAAGAACCTTCATTATAACCAAAAGAAAAAGTCCTTTTTGATTCACAAATTGCATATATTCTAGTGGCGGAGATATGAGACGATTTGCAAGCTTATGGTAATTCTTCAACATTGAATTGAATTGAGCGTAAACACGCCCCTATATTCATGTGAGATGAGAGTATACACTTGATCTTGAGAGAAGCGATTCAAAGCATTTACCATGATTTATTTGATGTGTGCTCTATGTTAGATGTTTGAGGCTTGGTTGATTCGTTGCTTGACACCTACGATAAACAATGCGAATTTTATGGAGTTGTTGTGCGTTGTACTTTTCATTACTCCCAATCATGTGTTGTCTAGTTTTTAAAAGCGTTTTTGGGACTACATTATGAGTTTAAGTTTGGGGATTTTGATAGGTGTGAGTTTTGCATGTATTTTGAGGTATAAATATGACTAAAATGGTGATTAAACATGCAATAACGTGTATGAAATGGTATATATTCGCTCTTTGTGGAAAAAGATATTACGCTTGCTTGTTTTGTAGGAATTTAACGATATTTGGAGTGATTTTGTGACAATTACGAGCATTGCTACCTAGAATCATCAAGAATCGGCGATTACACCCAATTGGAAGCCAACTATATGGAGTCTAGAGTCATAGTGACGAGTCGTGTGTCAAAAGAAGCATGGATGATCAAACTACAAGGAGATTTATCTCAAGGAACATCCAAACGCGTATGGAATTTCCAAAGACTGGCATGGTTTAGTATTTTGGCCATAACTCTCTCTACAAAATTGATATTGAGGTGATTCAAGTGGCTATGGAAAGCTAAGAGAGAGGTCTACAACTCTTATGAAGACCCCGCAAGCAAATTCGGACGTTTTGGTGGCGCACGGGCAACCGTGCGTGCGTGGGACGCACGACCCGTGCGCCCTACGAGACCGGATTATTTCTACGAGGATGGCGCACGGGTAACCCATGCGTGGGCGCACGACCCGTGCGCCCTACAGAGACCGGATGTTTTCCTACGGCTTTGAGCACGGGTAACCGTGCGTGGGCGCACGACCGTGCGTCTTGTTAAAAACTCCAAAAATGACAAAGAAATTGACCTAGACTTCAAAAAGGGTATAAATACCACTTCTTGGGGCGCACACCGAGAAGAGGAAAGGTCCGGAAAAGACCCAAGAACACAAGAAATAGCTCAACTTCATCAAGGAAGAATCAAGAGAAGAATCGGGTCGAATCGGAGCTTGAGGATTGAAGATAAATCGAGAGATTATCCATTTCCCTAAGTTTTCTCATTCTTTGTGCTTTAATCTTTCATTTTATCTTGTCATGAATATGAACAATTTGTCTATGAGTTGTTTATTTTTAATGAGTAGCTAAACTTCTTGTGATTTAGGGTTTTGGAAGTAGATTAATTGAACTCTTGTTGAATGTTTTAATCTTAGTTGAAGTTATTGTCTTGAAGTCTATTTGAGTACTTTGAGCTTATTCTTGTTTTATCACTTGGCCAATGATTTAACATGTTTGATATATTGATTCATAATTCGAGAGATGAGTTTCAATATTAGATCTTGAGTACTTGACACGAATATTTGCATGAATCGAGAGGTTTGTAGATTTTTGTGAGGACATTTGATCTTTTGTGCATTTGGGAGTTGTGTATCTTATGTTGAGTAGAGATGCTAGCATAGATATTTCAATCTACACTTTATATACATCTCGAGAGGGAGGATAAAATACCGTTGTGATCGTCTTATAGGTGTATTGATAATAACTTTGGCTTTGATTAAATCGGACAACAAGAGGAATATTAATTGAAACCATAATCCAGGGAATCCATTTCATTCTCTTGATAATTCCATTATTCTTAGTATCTTGTATTTTTATGGTTATTCTTGTCTTTACCTCCACAACAATCATCCAATTACGATCGTCTAAATAAAAATAAGACTATCTTAGTTCAATACTTAGCACATTAATTTATTAGTCTCTGTGGATACGACCTTGCTTATCCTATTCTATAAACTACACCGTACACTTGCGGTGAAGCTAAAAATAAGGCGAACACCTGTTTATGTGATGTCTATTTTCCAACTACATGTTGGGACGTGTAAAGAGCGAGCGGGTTGTTTTTTGATTTTGGTGGGTTCTCTCCGAGCTTAATGATGAAAAAGATTCATTGGAAAGCATGGAGTAAGTTGTGAGTGGATAAGGTGGATGGAGGTTTGGGCTTCAAGGACCTCTAACTTTTCAATGAAACCATGATGGTTAAACAATTGTGGAGAATCCTTTCAATACCAAACCCTTTGGTGAGTAAGTCTTTCAAGGCCAAGTATTTTGTTAAAGGAAATTTCTTTGATATTGTGTCTAATTCTGGTGACTCATGGATGTGGCATAGTTGGATGAAAGTCAGCTTGGAAAGGGGCTTAGATTTCAAGTTGGAAATGGAAATCTATTAACATTTGGAAGTCTCCTTGGATTCCTTCAGCTCCCAATTTTAAACCGAATGGGGATTCATTTTAAATTAATGGTCATGTTTGGGTTTATGAGCTTATTGGTCAGGAGATAGCCTGATGGGATGAAGAGCTCATTAATTCTGTGTTTTCTGAATCAGATGCTAAAGCTATTCTCAGTATTGAAGGGCTGGGGTTGGAAAAAAAGGATCAAATTTGGTGGCATTTTGATAAAAAAAAGGGAGATGTCGGTTAAATCTGTTTATGGGGTACTTATGAAGGACAAGATTTGTGGGTCGAATGTTGTTGAGGGTAGTAGGGATAATCATGTTAATCAATGCACAAGGAACCATAGTTGGAAATTGGGTGTTAAAGGAAAAGTGAAATATTTTATGTGGAAATGCTACAATGAAATTCTACCAGTCAATGTGAATCTGCAAAAAAGAGGAATGGAGATTGATGGTGCCTGTCAGTTGTGTGGTGAAGCTGAAGACACTCTTGAACATGTTTTCTTTTCTTGTGATCGTGCCCAAAAATGCTGGAAGTTATCTCCTATCCATTGGGAGGGAATGACAGAAGAAGCTGTTACTTTTACCACCACTCATTATGTAATGCTAGGAGCAGTCCGTGGTTCGAAGAACATCTCCAACTCACTTCATACATGTTATGGTGGCTTTGGAAGACACGTAATTTGTGGATATTCAAGAAGGAAAGAATGGCAGAAATTAATGTTGTGAATGGTGCTGTCAGTGAGTGGAAAGAGTTTCAAGAAACAAGAAAGTTGCTTTTAAAGATGTAAGGTTAGTGGCTCTTCTAGTAGGGATTAATTCAGTGCCATGGTGCTCATTCCTGTCCTCTTTTTTAGTTCGTGTGTATTGCTGTTGATATGCTGTCTGTTGGATTTCTGAGTTCTCTTTGTGCGGTCTGATGGATTGGCTACAGGTCCCTATATTAGCTTATTGCTTGTAGTTTTGTCATCAGTTGCTTCTGTTTTGGTTCTTGATGATTGATTTTCAGTTCTAGACATCCCTTGTGTGGATGAGTCTCTTGTTCCTCCTAGATGTCAATTTGTAACCAGGTGGAACGTGGTCCTCGGGCCTCCCAATTGTAATTCCTTTGAGTTTTAATATATCACTTTCGTTGTTAAAAAAAAAAAAAAAACATGGATAAAAGACATTTTTGTTACGGAGAAAATGCCAAAAAACCTGATTGATGTATTTGTGTGTAGGGCATATAGTTACTGGAATGCAAAATTAAAAACAGATTCCTGACAACAAATTAGTTCCCACATATACACCTGCAATTAGATAACAATTATTCTGTCTCCTCCAAGTGGAAAGAGCAAAGAACAGAAATGCATATTATACACACATCTTTTCTATACTTCCCCAGTATTCTATGGTGGAGTTGCTAGACATGTAATATATTTACAAATTACAACGTAGAACCACCTTAAACATACTAACTAGCATTTAATTGAGACATGTAGGATTCTATGTATCTGAATTTGCAACATGTAATAACTACCACTGCAAAATGATATATTTTCATGATTTTATGGGTCTGAAATTGCTCGAAAGCCTCTCCAGCTGCGCCCAAAGCAAGTTTCCCAGCGAAAACCTCGGCCTTTCGTCCACTCCAGTGCTACTGCTACTACTCGACCTTGCAGGCGAAACAATTGGAGATGCCCCTAATGATTTATCTTCAACCATAATGTCTCCTCCGATTTCTTGTCTTATCGCCTCGAGTGTTACTGGAGTCACATTTTGCCCTGTTGTGTCTTGAACGTAAAATGTCCCCATTGCTTTTTCGTCACGAATACCAATTTCTAACCTTTTTATCGATAGGCCGGCCTCTCGGAAAACTCGTGTCACATCTGATAACAGCCCGGTTCTGTTTGTGGTGCAAATATCCAGTTTCAACCCCTGCACAAATTAATTAAGGAAAATGGTGATCGCCTAGCTAACTGTTTTTGTTAAAAACACAGTTAATTACATAAAGTACCCTTGAGGTTCAGTCTAATTACAAAACACTCCAGCTATCATTCAAATTTACAATTTATAAATACCTCATTGAAATTTGTTTTTATTTTACAAATTACGCCCTCACGGTAAGGTATTTGTGTTTGTAATAGAGACTACTGGATATTTCAGGGGTAGTTTTTGTAATTTAACCCGAAAAGTTAACCAGTTTCTACAAGTAAACTCTTTGAGTAACATACATGAGAAGCTCTCCTTTCTGTGGCAGCAATCAAACACTTTGTAACAAGGCGCCTCTCACCTTCAGAATACATAGTCTGTCCATTTTTGTGCCTTACATAATACTCCTGACAGAAATTAATCTAGATTTAGAACCGATAATTCAAAATTGAAATATTTTAAAATTGAAATATCAAAAATTGAAAATGCACATCATTATGTGTTTACCTGAAATGCAATAGATCCATGAGAGCTAATAGCTGCATGGTGCACTACATACTGCAGGTCCGTCAAAACACAAACCGTGTCGAACAATAACTTCGGCCTATCCCGACTCCGTATATTAATAATCGAATAACCGTTTTCTCTACAGTTCTCAATCTTCACATGCGTGCCATCACATCCCTTCTTCTGCCCTTTATGACACCCTCCGTACACGTAAAAATCGTCCCCTTCGCTATTCCCACCGCAACAAGAGCAGCATTCCTCGTAGTCTCTATCGGCCGCCAACAGCTGGTGGAGCCGCCTCTCCGTGTGGGTCTGGCCCGGCGCGGGGGCTGCCAGCCTCACGCTCCGTCGCTCGTCCTCGTGGTGGTGGGCTTCCACCACGTTCTCGAGCTGGGCCTGGACTTCGGCCACCCTGCACGGGTCCATGATCGGCCCGGTCTTAGCGGCCGTGCTATCCTCCACGTAGATGATGCACGCGGCACGGCCATTGTGGGTCCACGCCACCGCGGCGGTGACGTGGCATCCCAGCTCGGCTAGGACGGCCGACATTTCCGACATTAGGCCGGGCCTGTCGACACCCGTCATCTCGAGCGCCATGTGTTCGGCCGACACGTGTCTAGGCCTGACTTCTTGACGAATGGTCGGTTTGGCGTCGTCGCTCGAAGCCTGCCTACTTGCGCAGATGCCCTAAGAAATTATTATCATGCTTGATTTGTTCATCGAATCGAATAATAATACCAAAAAAAATAATTTAAATTTATTAGGAAAAAAAAAAACAATAACCAACCTCTTGGATGTAGTCTATGAGGCCTTCGTCAGTAAGTTTGTGCCCTTGTTGGTCAGTCACGTGGAACACTGGAAACCATGCAATCAAAACCAACTCCAAATGAATACAAACACAAAAAATAATTGAAGGCTGACATGTATACAAGTCAGAAAACCAATTTTCTTAATTTTAAATTCAAAAGAAGATATAGTAAAATATATATATTTTTAAAATAAATTAAACTTACCATCCATCAACCAACCACCGTCAGAGGAGATGTATGATTTGGAAATCACGAGGTCAAGATCAGTAAGAACTTGGACCATCTCCAGCAGTTTCCCGTGCTTATTAGTGCTATCAACCTGTGAAAAAAAGGACAGAAAATATGTTAAAAGTTTTTTAGGTCATTTTCTTGTTTTCTGTCAGCATCTTGGAACTAGAAATTTTGTTCTTTTTAGTCATCACTTTATTTCACTGAAAATGGTCCCCAAACAAGGCCCTGATGAGCCCCACAAAAGTACTTTTTGTTATATGCCTAAAATGTGTCAAAATCAAGTAGTGCTTACACTTTCCCCAGCCAAACATTAAACAATTATTAGTGTCTATATAAAACTGGATTAATACTGACTAATTGCACGGAACTTGTTGATAATTAGTGGGATGCTGAATTATTATATTCGATAAATGATGATTAGTGGGTTTAATTATTAGATATATGTATCTGTTGGCCTCCACTCTGGGGGTCAGAAAGATAATGGAATAACTAGAATTAGTGTTTGCTTAAGAATGTAAAGTTCTATATATTGTTTATGAATCTTAAGAACTTCAAGAATTTTATTTCGAAATATCCAATTTTAGCAAAATAAAAAGTTACACTGTTATACATGAGTGTTTGCAAAAAAAAAATAAGTTAGTGTTTGCAAATAGAATCAAAAAGCTGAGAGTGCTGGTGAAAAGACTGTAAAACTACTTTTTAATTTGTAAAAATCAAATTAGAAGCAGAATCACAAAACAAACACGCATATCCTGCTCATAGATTTTGATTAAATAAAACAAAACGAGAAGCATAAGTTAACATTTGTTTGAGAATTATTTTTTTTAGTGATTGCAAACCTTCTGCAGAATATTGAAGCTATTTTAAACTGTATATTGCTAATTTTCATTTCTTGTAGAATCTAAAAATCATAGAGCTAATTCATTAGCATTTCCCCAAGATCCAAGGAGTAGGAACCCTAATTCTTTCAATTGGAAATCGAATAATAATCAAATAAATATAAATTATTAATTAAAAATAAAGTAAAAGATGATGTTTATGTACTAACCTTGACAAGAGTGCAATCCGGGTAAGTATCATTGTCAACACAAACTCTGAAAACCCCAAAGAGAGAGCAACAAGTGAGTAAACAAATGTAAAATTAAAAATATAAATTAAGTTTAGCAGTGCAAATACATGAATTAGGAATTAAATTACAAAAGCTAGAAAACCTTGGCGGATGGATTCTTTCGATAAGTACTTCCAAATCTGGATCAATGTACGGCGTGTAAGTAATATCCATCTTCTCCGATGACCAAACTGCAAAATTTGATTAATTTGAAGAAATGTCAGAAATCTTGAAATCTGGAAACGCAATGCAATATGTATATATAATATAGGGATCAGATAAGGGAAATGCGTACTTCTTGTTTTCCACGTCTATTATTCAAGAAATCAACAGAAAAATTAAAAAAAACTCTATCCTCGTAAACTTGTATTGACAAATCGAGATAAGATTTTTTGAAAAATGAGAAGACCCACTTGAATTAAATTTCCAATTGACTTGGATTCGAATGACGTGAAAAAACCAAAATAACGCTAGATATTGCAGAAACAATTCTTCAAACACAAGAAATTAAACCAAAATCGTGTTCACAACTTAGAAAAAAAATCAAGAAACATTGACCTGAAATTCCGTGTCAAGATCAATGTATCAGAAAACTAGTTAAATTACCTACGAAGAAAAATAAGCTGCTCTTTGGGTGGAAATATGGAAGCCTGCAGGTTTTCAGGCTAATTTGTTTCGTTTAGAGAGAGAAATGTGAAAAAATAATATGTGGAAGTATTAGTATTATTTATTAGTGTACGTAATTTTTTCGAGGAAATATATTTCGGTTTTGGTTTTAAATAAATAGCTGGACGGGAGGAGGCGTTTGTTTTGTGTTTTACTGTAATTTATTTAGTCAACGGTGGAACGCGCCACGTAGAAAGCGGGGGATGACGTGGCGCTTGGATCTTTTAAATCACAAGCGCGGTGGCTCGGGCTCCCTGGTGCTGACACGTCGCTGTCTCTGAGTTGGATTTAATGGCCGTGAATCGTTTTCGGGGGCATGTTTGTGGGGCTAAATTCGTCCATTCCCGGTCAAAGAGTTTCATTTCTTTCCCATTTCATGTTTCATTGTAGTAAATGAATGATACGTGTATAAGATGATGTCATAGTTGTATTGTATATGTATTATTTATTCATCAAAATGAAAAATGAAGTGGAACAGAAAATCTCCCTCCCTCCCGACAAGGGTACGGGATGGGTTTTCCGTTTTTGCCGCCAACAGGTTTCATGAAGTCTTATGTGATATGTCAAATAATTTCCATTTTTGGAGTCATAATTGCAAGATTAGACATGTAATTAAGGGGTTGCCAAAGTTGGTCATGTTCAAATTTAAAAATTTGATTTAGTACCGTAAATACTAAAATTGCTTGAATCGTGTTTTATTTTTGCCGGAATTCGAAAAATTGGCCATAAATAAGCAAATTCGGAATTCTAGCAAACATTGTGGTTTCATATGGTTATTATTTGTCCAACTTAGCTCGGTTAGTTTGTCATATTTAAAGTCTAAACATCTTCTTCTTTCATCACCATAACAAATGGGCAATGTCCACGTTAATTCGAGCAATTTTAATACTTACAAGACTTAAATCAAAATTTTGAATTTGAACTTGACCAATTTTGTCATCCCTCCTTAGTTAAAGGACTAATTTTGCAAATTTCCTAGTCAAAACTGATTTTTTTGGGGGTGGCGAAAATTAATTTATCCAAAAGAAAATTGTATCTCAAAATTTTCCATATTGTTACTTGTACTACCTTACCATATGTATGTATTACTATCACGATGTCGTTACAGGAATTAAGCTGGATTCATAATTACTTGCCATTCCAATACGTTATTTGACTATATTTTATATGCTTACTTTGTTAGTCTTTTCGAATATGTTAACATTGTCTGGATGTGATTCATGTCCACAAATATTATGAAGCTAGTATACTAATACTAATTGACCAAAATTAATGTGATGATAAAGTTTGAAGATAAATGTAAAAAAATTTATTGAATAAAACAAATGTAACAAAAAGGATAGGCAATAAATAAATAGAGTAAAAACAATATTACATTTATTATTCAAGATTTAGAAAGAAAATTATTACCGGATGGGATCTTCTATTTCAAAACCGTGTTTCATCCCCTATTCCAACCGTGTGGATGATTGACATGTGTATTACACTTACCATGTTAATTTTCAAGCATAAATTAAGCAGAAATTGTAGGGTTCTAATATGGTAAGTGTAATACACGTGTCAATCATCCACACGGTTAGAATAGGAGATGAAACACGGTTTTAGAATAGAAGATCTCATCCGATTACTACTAATCAAAGTGTAGAACAATTACTAATGCAGACACCTCCAATAATGCTTCGCAATTGGTACGTTGACGACTTGAAAACCAAATGGAAAAATAAAAAGTTGACTTCCCAATAAGCATCTAATTTAATTGAAACGTGAATTCTACAAATGAGGCAAAACAATCAATTGAGAAAGTTTTACCAAAAATGAAATATGATTCAATTCCATAACGTATAAAATTCAAAAATGAGGGGGAAATGCCAAATTTAAATGTCGCTTACCCCTCCAAGTTCTAATATGTCGATCGGTCGTAAACAATTATAAAGAAATAGCAAAATGTCCCGAACTCGACCGGGCTGGGAATTCATATCCGCTCTGAACCCGATGGAAAATTGTTAAGTTGGTATTTTACCAACTTATTTGATATTTTAGAGTAGAATTTGGTTTTATTTTGGGTGTTTTTAGAGTCGTTAGAGTCCTATTTATTTCAATTAGAGTCGATGTAGAGTCAATCTGATTTGGTAGCCAGAAATGAAGAAAACGGTGAAAAACGGCTTGAAGAAAGAAGAAATCGCGTAGAAAGAAAAGAAAAAAAAATCGTATTTTGGCCAGGACGGGCGGGCAAGGCTGCAGCTTTGGCCCTGGCACTGGCCACGCCCGTGTGTGGCAGGGAATGATAGTTTGGAAGCGAGCATGTGGCGCGGCTAACGCCCGTGCAGTGCCCGCGGCAATTGTGTGAAAAAAAAATGATGGCGCAGCTTGCGCCGTGCGATAAGTTAGCGGCGATGTGCGTTGGGCGAGATTCTTTGGCGCCCCGCGCAGCGCCCATCTGTGAAGCGCCCAGGCCCGGGGCGGAAAATCTATGTTCACCTACCCTTCTTGGACTTTTGTGTACTATAAATACCATCCTTGTGGCTTGAAATGGGGGCATCTTGGAACCCTTGGGAAGGCAATAAAAAACACTACAAGACAAGGAAGAAGAATTTGAGCATTTTGAGAAGAATTTGGAGAAGAAGATTGGAGGCTTCTATCATCTAGAAATAGAGAAGATCCTCAACTCTTGTTCTTATTTTGTTGCTTTTTTCATATCTTGTAAGATGTATTGTTGTATTTTCATGGATTCATTTTCTTTAATCATGAGCTAAACACTATAATTCTAGAGGATTGATGTAATCTATGTTTGAACTTATGTTTTGAGATTGTGGTTTGTCAATCTAGATCTATCAATTTATTTGTGCTATTTGGATCTATTGCTTCTAAATTACTTGATCAATAATTTAGATTGTTTGGTGTATTTGATTTGACACTGAGAGATGTAATTGAATACATGACCTTGGAATAGCATAACCTAGGATTTCATAGAATTGAGAGATTTGTGAATCCTTTGAAGTCATTTATCAAGATTCATAGCTTTTATTGAGATTTTGATTGGTGATTTTTATAGAGATATTGATTTCCCAATTGAATCTAAAATCATTGGCACTTGAGAAAGGGAATGATTATTGTAGAAATCTTGACTTATAAATTGATAATTGATGATTGATAAACCATATTGACAACATAAGGGATAACTAGATTCATCATACCTCTAGAATTCATTTAATCATTTGGATAAACTCATTGTTATTTTTATATTCTTGATCAATTTTTGGTATTCTTAGTATAATCAACTCCATCAAATATTGAATTTCTAAATAAAGTTAGACTACTATATTATAGTACTTAGCGATAATTCGATAATTATTCCCTGTGGATTCGACAACCTTACTTCTCTATATTAAAACTTGACACCGTAGACTTGCGGTTAGAAAAATCTCTAACAAGTTTTTGGCGCCGTTGCCGGGGAATAATTCATCTTATTTGCGCTAATATTATTACTTAGTAGTTTTACTTTAATTTAGATTGGTTTCTTTTGTTACAATAGGGTCATTGTCATTTTTGAGTTTTCTTGTTGATGCGAAAAAATAAAAGTGCTAATTTAATCTTATTTGATCCAGAAATTGAAAGAACGCCGAAAGATTAGAGCCGCACGAAGAATCGAATTCACAAAAATGGCGAGAATCGGTGATGATGAAGACCGCATACCTATTGTTGCACCACCGGAAAGGGCCATTCGGGACTATTTTCGACCAACCACAAATCAAAACTATTCGGGCATTGTTCGCCAACCTATCAATGCGAATAATTTTGAATTGAAGTCGGCCCTAATAAATATGGTGCAACAAAATCAGTTTGGGGGTAGTCCGTAGACGACCGAATGCTCATTTGGCTATTTTTCTTGAGATATGTGACACTATCAAAATGAATGGGGTTCCCGATGAAGCTATTCGGTTGAGGTTATTTCCGTTTTCACTTCGTGATAAAGCTAGACAGTGGCTTCAAACCTTTCCACTGGAAGTATCACTAGTTGGAATGATCTCTTTGAAAAATTCATGGCAAAATTCTTTCCACCTAGTAAGACACTTCAATGAAAAGTGAGATTGCTCAATTTCATCAACTCGACTTTGAGCCACTCTACGAAGCTTGGGAGCGATTCAAAGAATTATTGAGGAGGTGTCCACAACACGGGTGCACGCAGATTGGCAAAAGGTTCAATATTTCTACAATGGTATGAATGGGCATTCAAGAACTATTATAGATCTTTGCGGCAGGGGAGGTACATTGATGGCTAAAACTCCAAGTGAAGCCATGCTTTTACTCGAAGAGATGGCAAATAGTTATCAATGGCCGTCGAAAGATCTACGCCAAGAAAAGTTGCGGTGTTCTTGAACTTGATACTATGTCCGCATTGGCCTCTCAAATTTCCGCCTTGTCAAAGCAAATTGCTACACTAAGTCCAGGTGGAAAACAACAATCAGAGGCCGTCATGGAGATAAGTCAAGAAATTGTGAATCCCGATACGGAACAAGCGAATTATGTGAATAATCGGGGTTTCAACAATAGAGGGAATCAATTGCCGACACACTATCATCCGGGACTTCACAATCATGAAAACTTCTCGTATAGCAATACGAGAAATGTGTTGCAACCACCTCCGGGATATCAGAATCAAGCAAGTACGAGCACACATGTGGGAGAACAAAAGCCATCTTTGGAGGAATTACTTAGTTCATTCCTTGTAGAATCAAGAGCAAGGATGAACAAAGCCGATTCTAACATAGAAAATCTGGGTTCAAGGGTTACAACAATTGAAAGTCATCTCAAATCTTTGGGGACACATGTGGGTCAATTGGCCACGGCTATTAATTCACAACAGAAAGTTGATACGTTTCCAAGTAACACCGAGGTGAACCGGGAACATTGCAAGGCCATTAAGTTGAGAAGTGGGACGGAATATGATGAACCAAAGATGCCCGCTCATGCCACCAAAGAACGAGAAGCAAGCTCGAAACACTCCAAAATGAAGAGGGCATTGATAAGCAATCGAAAAGGCAAAAATTGAGGTAAAACCAATTTCGATTCGATAATGTGTTACCAAATGCTCTTCCTTTTCCACAGAGATTTGAAGAAAAATTTGGACGCTCAATTTTCCAAGTTTTTGGAAATATTCAAGAAAATTCACATCAACATCCCTTTTTTGCCGATGCACTCGAGCAAATGCCAAACTATGCAAAATTCATGAAGGATGTGATGTCGAGAAAGAGAAGGTTGGAGGCATATGAGACGGTCAATCTCACGGAAGAGTGTAGCGCTATTTTGCAAAGAAAGCTACCACAAAAATTAAGAGATCCGGGGAGTTTCATTATCCCTTGCACTATTGGTGACTCTTATTTTAATAAAGCTCTTTGTGATTTAGGTGCTAGCATTAATCTTATGCCGTTGTCTGTTTTCAGGAAACTTGGCCTTGGAGAAATAACGCCATCCACCATCACATTACAATTAGCCGATAGATCACTCACCTACCCAAGAGGAGTGATTGAAGATGTGTTGATCAAAGTGGATAAATTCATATTTCCGGCGGACTTTGTGGTGTTGGATATGGAGGAAGATCATGAAATGCCATTGATTCTTGGGAGACCTTTTCTAGCAACGGGACGAGATTTAATTGATGTGCAACGAGGAGAGTTAACATTACGGGTAAATGATGATGAGGTACTATTTAACATTTATAAAGCAATGAAATTTCAAGAGGAACCTCACACATGTCATTTTATTGATAAAATCGAACAATGTGATCAAACGGAAGTTATAAAACAAGATTTAAAAGATCCGTTAGAACATTGTTTGATTAATTCAATAATGAAATGTGATGAGGAAGATAGTGATGATATTGATTTGCTTGAGTTTATTTCTTTCCTTGAGGCTAAAGAAATTGTAAAAGAAAAACAAAAGGAAGCATTAGAAAATGCCAATATTGAAAATATTCCGAAAGGTACTTTAGAACTAAAGGAACTTCCGGAACATCTTCAATATGCATTTTTGGGAAAAGATAAAACTTACCCGGTAATTGTTTCTGCTTCATTATCTTCATCCGAATTGGATAAGTTGTTGCGTGTGCTTCGTGAACATAAGTCGGCCTTGGGTTGGTATATTTCTGGTTTGAAAGGTATAAGTCCTTCCATTGTAATGCACAAAATTTTAATGGAAGAATCTTATAAACCATCTATTGAACACCAAAGACGGCTTAATCCCGCAATGAAAGAAGTCGTGAGAAATGAGGTTTTAAAGTGGCTAAAGGCGGTATAATTTATGCCATTTCGATAGTTCATGGGTGAGTCCGTGACAGGTTGTCCCTAAAAAGGGAGGTATGATTGAGTTGTGAAAAATGATAACAATGAATTAATTTCTACACGAACTGTCATCACAGGATGGCGAGTGTGTATTGACTATAGAAAATTGAATAAAGCTACTCGTAAGGATCATTTTCCCCTCCCCTTTATTGATCAAATGTTGACAAGGTTGTGAGTTACGAATATTATTGTTTTCTTGATGGGTATTCAGGATACAATCAAATCGCCATTGCCCCGAAGATCAAGAAAAGACTACTTTTACATGTCCATATGGTACTTTTGCATTTCGCAGGATGCCATTTGGACTATGTAATGCACCTGCTACTTTTCCAGAGGTGTATGATGGCGATTTTTCATGGTATGGTTGAGGAAATCATGGAAATTTTTATGGGACGATTTTTTCTTTTTTTGGTACTTCTTTTGACCATTGTTTGCATAACTTATCTATGGTTTTGCAACGTTGTGAAACTAATCTTGTGCTCAATTGGGGAAAATGTCACTTTATGGTCAAAGAAGGGATTGTACTTGGACATCGTATTTCTTGTACATGTTTGGAAGTTGACAGGGCGAAGGTTGTGGCTATTGAAAAGCTACCCCCACATTCAAATGTGAAAGGCATAAGAAGCTTTTTAGGGCATGCAGGATTTTATAGGAGATTCATAAAAGATTTTTCAAAAATTGTTAAACCACTTTGTAATCTCCTTGAAAAAGATGCTATCTTTTGCTTTGATGAGTTGTGTTTGCAGGCATTTGAACAGATAAAAAAAGGCACTCATTGCAGCTCCGATTATGATAGTCGGATTGGACTCAACCATTTGAGCTCATGTGCGATGCAAGTGATTATGCAGTGGGTGCCGTTCTCGGTCAAAGGCGAGACAGAATTTTTAAAGCTATTTACTACGCAAGTAGGACCATGGACAACGCCCAACAAAACTACACCACCACAGAAAAAGAGATGTTGGCGGTAGTTTTTGCATTTGATAAATTCGAGCATACTTGGTGGGTACAAAGGTGATTGTTTACACGGATCATGCGGCAATCCGATATCTTTTCTCCAAAAGGATGCAAAACCCGGTTAATTCGATGGATTTTGCTCTTGCAAGAATTTGATATTGAGATTCGAGATAAAAAAAAGGAAGCGAGAATGGGGTTGCCGATCATCTATCTCGCCTTGAGCAACCTTACGAGGTGATTGAGAGTCCAATAAAAGAATCATTTCCTGATGAACAAATTATGCGTCGAGACATCATTACCTTGGTACGCAGATTTTGTTAATTACCTCGCGGGAGGAGTTTTGCCACCGGACTTGACTTCACACCAAAAGAAAAAATTCTTACATGATGTTAAGTCTTATTTGTGGGATGATCCGTTACTGTTCAAGAGATGCGCGGATTCTATCATTCGCCGTTGTGTTCCTAAGGAAGAAATTGGAGAGATTCTTCAACATTGTCATTCATCATCTTATGGGGACATTCGGGCCAACCCGAACCGCGCAAAGGTACTACAACTGGTTTTTATTGGCCAACATTATTCAAGGATTGTTATGCCTTTGTGAAAACTTGTGATCGATGCCAAAGGGTTGGTAATATTTCACGGCGTCATGAGCTTCCCTTGACAAACATAATGGAGGTGGAGTTATTTGATGTATGGGGTATTGACTTTATGGGGCCATTTCCGCGTCTTATGGAAACTTGTACATTTTGCTTGCGGTTGATTATGTCTCCAAGTGGGTTGAGGCGATTGCTACACCAACAAATGATGCTAAGGTAGTACTCAAATTCTTGCACAAGCATATTTTCACTCGGTTCGGTACTCCTCGAGTTATTGTAAGTGATGAAGGTACGCATTTTTGTAATATATTATTTAACAACCTTTACGGCTAAATTTGGTGTGCGTCATAAGATTGCGCTTGGTTACCATCCTCAATCTAATGGTCAAGCCGAAATTTCCAATCGTGAAGTGAAACAAATTCTTGAAAAAACGGTGAGTTTTAATCGAAAAGATTGGGCACAAAAGCTCGATGATGCTTTGTGGGCTTATCGCGACGCTTATAAAACACCCATTGGTATGTCACCATATCGATTGGTGTTTGGTAAAGCGTGTCATTTGCCGGTTGAACTTGAGCATCGAGCTTATTGGGCAATTAAGAAATTGAATTTTAACTTGAAAGAGGCCGATGAAAACCGATTACTTCAATTAAATGAAATGAAAGAATTTCGTCAAGAATCATATGAAAATGCCAAAATGTATAAGGAAAAAACGAAAAAATGGCATGATCAAATGATTTTGCGACGTGAATTCTTACCCGGCCAACAAGTGTTATTGTTCAACTCTCGATTGAAACTCTTTCCAGGTAAACTCAAATCACGATGGTCCGGACCATTTGTGGTTGAACGTGTGTTTCCGTATGGTGCCGTCGAGTTAAGAGGGAACGATGGGAATTCGTTCCAAGTGAATGGACAACGATTGAAACATTATTTCGGGAATGAAGTAAGGAAGGTTTTAAATCTTCCGCTTGGTGATAAAATTTCCTGAGCCTGAATAGTTGAGTCCGGCTACGACTATAAATTTAGCGCTTCTTGGGAGGCAACCCAAGTGATTTTCGTGTGATCGAATTTTTGTGTGATTTTATTATTATTTTTTATTATTTTTTTATTGTTTTTTTTTAAGTTTGTTGGGTGTTTATTTGAATTTTGGTGTGATTTTTGTGTGAATTAATTTGTGTGTGATTTTTAAATTTTTTAGTTAAATTGTGATTTTTAAATTTAAAATATATATATATATATATATATATGTGAAAATAATAGCTACTGGCTATTATGCAGTAAACCTGGACCCATGGCGAGAGACAGAGCGATTGATTAAAGGGTCAGTTAGCCTCATTTTTTTTCTTACAAACAAAAACACACACACACGCATATCTTGATCCCTTCTACAAAAATCCCACCTTGTTTTCACTTATACACCATTCAAGTGGGCATTTGAGCAACTTAATCATCATCTTCATCTTCTTCATCAATTGGGTAAGTGAGCTTCAATTGTACACCAATTTTTTTCAAATTTTCAAGCTTAGGTTAAAAATGTGGGAATTTTCAATATCATTATAATTTCGAATTTCTTGATAAGTTCTTGATAAATTGTGATGATATATGATTATATTGTGCTTGAATTGGTTGGTGTTGAAACATGGGCATGAATTGAATTTCAAATTTGGTATTCATCTCTTCTTTGCATATATGCCTACAAAGTGTTTGTTAAAATGCCTTAATGAAAAATATTACACCTAGGCATTTGATTCTTGTCATCATTGTGTACTAAAGGTTATTTGATCATGAATTGATGACAAAGATGCATAATTCTTGAGTTGTTGCAAAATTCTTAACCCCTAACTCGTATTGTGCGTCCTATGTGCTATGTTGCTTGTGTGATTTTTCAGGTGATTTTCAAATCAATCACAATGCCAAGAACAAAGAATGCAAGCAAGGGCAAAAAGGTGGCAAGTACCTCCGAGGAATATGATACTAGTCGTTTCGTAAGCTTAGAGGCACAAAATCTTTTTTATGAGAAATTAAGCACAAAGAGCATAACCGCGGAACGGGGGTTACAACCGGGGCCAAATGATGGTGAACTTGCACAAATGATACATCAGAAGCAATGGAAAAAACTTTGTACATAACCTAGACCATTCGCACCGAATATAGTCAGAGAGTTTTATGCAAATGCAAAGACCAAAAATGGCTATAACTCAGAGGTTTTCATACGTGGAGTAAACAAGGTATACACTCATTCAGTAGCGATAAGAGAATATTATGGACTCCCGGAGGTGGATCACTCACCGTACGTTGAATTTATCTCGCAACCACCGAGTATGGAGGAGATTTGTAATACCTTATGCCGGCCTGGGCGTGGTACGTCATATAAAAGTTGTGGGAGGTGCTACTGCTTTTCCGCACACGAGTCTTAGTCGATATGGGCGAGCTTGGTACCACTTCATATGCAACAACTTGATACCAACCAAGCATGTTAGTGATGTAACTAAGGAACGAGCTCATCTTCTATATGCCATAGTTACTGACATACAATTCGACCCAGCGGTAATTATTGCAAGGTCCCTTCATAACAAAATGCTACAACCCAAAACAGGGACTAATCTTACCGAGTTTAATTTGTGGGTTATGTAAAGAGGACGGTGTTACATGGGATAGCTCCGAGCCATTGGAAAATCCTAAGGGACCCATAGATTCGGCTACTATTGCTTCTTATGACAAGTGGGCAGGCGGTGTGCCTAATCCGAAGGGTGCGGGATATATTCTTGATCCCGAATTTGCCTACCGGCTATTGAGCATGACACTCATGCCCAACCACGAGAATGTAGACACTCCATCCGGTTGGCGGCAAGACGCTCGTTCTAGACGCTCACATCACGATAACAACCCTTCAGACGCACTAGTTCGCGAAGTACGAGAATTGAGAAGGGCTTTTGTAGCTGAGCAACGTCACAGAGCGGCACGAGAAGAATATGAGAATGAGCACAACCGAATAATGGCCCAGATATATAGCCAGACACACCGCATTCAGTTCCCAATACCACCACCACCGGTCCTATTGCTCATTTTTCACCACACGACTCCGATGAGGAGTCCTAGCGCTCCGGCTATCGGGAAAGTTTTCTCACTCTCCATTGAGGACAATGTTCAATTTAAGTTTGGGGGGGTGTAATCTGTATTTGTGTCTTTTGAGTCGTAAAAAAAAAAAAATGAGTTGAGTCGAGTCGAGTAGTTTGTTGAACTATAGAACTACATGACTAAGTAGATTTGTTGATCACAAGTTGAACTGTCACGAAAGCATGCTTTTAAGTAGTGATCTATATTTTGCTTCATTGATTTTATATTCATGCATATTCTCGTTAAATTATTTGAAAATGATTAATGAAGTCGAGTGTTGCTTGTATGATCCCACCGGATTCTAGAACTTGTTTGATCACTAATTGAGGCGAAATCCTAGGTGAAATAACATAAGGAAATGATTTAGGCCATCTTTGAATAAAAGCTAGAGCCAAAATGACTACCCTTGTATGCGATATAATTTCACTAGTGTCCCCTTTTGAGCCTATTAAACCTGTTTCTTTGGCAACCAATTTTTTTTTTATGAGCTTATATGTGAAAATCCTAATTACCCATCACTCATACACACAAAATGATTGAAGGTTGAGGAGGATGTGATAAGTAAGGTAGATGTTCATTCGCATGAAGTTGCCGAGAAAAAGAAATAATGAAACCCCATGTGTTAAAATATGCAAAAAGATCAAGTTTGGGGGTCTCAAAAAAAAAAAAAATTGTTGAAAATAGAGGCTCGTAAAGGAGAATAATTGAAAATTCAACAAAAGTGAAGGTAGCCATTTTGTTTGGCAATTGGTGATTTGAAGAGGTAATTGTGTGTTTGGGTGAGTTGAGCCACTTAGTCCTAAATTTTCCTACCCGACCCTAAGCCACATTACAAGCTTTGGAAGTCATATTGATCCATGTGTTATATTAGCCTACATTAGTGGAGATTAGTGGGAATAACAAGCTTTATGGAATCCGGTAGTCATTATCTTTTGATACTTAGCAAGTGGATCATCTTGATAACATTTGATTGCGTAAATCAATTTGAATAATGTAAACGGAATTTTCATGAATATTCAACACTTTTGATCACAATGATAAAATGCATGCTTGATTGATAGTGAAATGAGTTTTTAGACAAATTTTATTGGTTTATGGAGTTTTGTAGTTGTTTGTGTTGTTGTTTTGTTTGTCTTTCATTTTGGAGTTATAATTGTTTGAGGACAAACAATAACTTAAGTTTGGGGTATTTGTTAAGTTGGTATTTTACCAACTTATTTGATATTTTAGAGTAGAATTTGGTTTTATTTTGGGTGTTTTTAGAGTCGTTAGAGTCCTATTTATTTCAATTAGAGTCGATGTAGAGTCAATCTGATTTGGTAGCCGAGAAATGAAGAAAACGGTGAAAAACGGCTTGAAGAAAGAAGAAATCGCGTAGAAAGAAGAAAAAAATCGTATTTTGGCCAGGACGGGCGGGCAAGGCTGCAGCAAGCTGGCCTGAGCCCACTGGCGCCACGTGCCGCCGTGTGGGAATGATAGTTTGGAGCGAGCAGGCATGGCATGTGGGCGCTGCAGCGCCAACGCCGATCTTCTGCAGGCGCCGGGCGGCAATTGCAAAAAAAAAAAAAAATGATGGCGCGCAGCGCCATGCGATAAGTTGGCGGGCGTCTGCGCGAGGCGCGCGCGCAGCGCCCGTGCGATAAAATGGGACGAGATTGCTGGGCGCCGCAGCGCCCGGGGGCGGAAAAACCTATGTTCACCTACCCCTTCTTGGACTTTTGTGTACTATAAATACCATCCTTGGGGCTTGAAATGGGGGCATCTTGGAACCCTTGGAAAGGCAATAAAAACACTACAAGACAAGGAAGAAGAATTTGAGCATTTTGAGAAGAATTTGGAGAAGAAGATTGGAGGCTTCTATCATCTAGAAATAGAGAAGATCCTCAACTCTTGTTCTTATTTTGTTGCTTTCTTCATATCTTGTAAGATGTATTGTTGTATTTTCATGGATTCATTTTCTTTAATCATGAGCTAAACACATAATTCTAGAGGATTGATGTAATCTATGTTTGAACTTATGTTTTGAGATTGTGGTTTGTCAATCTAGATCTATCAATTTATTTGTGCTATTTGGATCTATTGCTTCTAAATTACTTGATCAATAATTTAGATTGTTTGGTGTATTTGATTTGACACTTGAGAGAGGTAATTGAATACATGACCTTGGAATAGCATAACCCAGGATTTCATAGAATTGAGAGATTTGTGAATCCTTTGAAGTCATTTATCAAGATTCATAGCTTTTATTGAGATTTTGATTGGTGATTTTTATAGAGATATTGATTTCCCAATTGAATCTAAAATCATTGGCACTTGAGAAAGGGAATGATTATTGTAGAAATCTTGACTTATAAATTGATAATTGATGATTGATAAACCATATTGACAACATAAGGGATAACTAGATTCATCATACCTCTAGAATTCATTTAATCATTTGGATAAACTCATTGTTATTTTTATATTCTTGATCAATTTTTGGTATTCTTAGTATAATCAACTCCATCAAATATTGAATTTCTAAATAAAGTTAGACTACTATATTATAGTACTTAGCGATAATTCGATAATTATTCCCTGTGGATTCGACAACCTTACTTCTCTATATTAAAACTTGACACCGTAGACTTGCGGTTAGAAAAATCTCTAACAAAAATCCTTACCTCTATTATGTCAATGGGATGGGGATGGGTTTAGGTCCCCCCGCCATGCCCCGCCCCGCCTCTACTTTTATATATATAATTATATATTAAGTATATTTTATATTATATATATTATGAAAATAGTATTTTCTAAAAAATTATCTTTAATATTCATATTTTTAATATACTGATGATAACTTCTAAAAGTGTTAACAAATATCAAACATAAATTTTAACAAAATATGTATATATTTTTGTTAAAATATATAAATTGAGAATTAAAAATATTATTTAAATTATAAAAATTCAAATGGGGATACCCGCTCCGCCCCACCCCGATCATGCCCGATCCTTAGATCATCTCTAGTAGTCTGCACCATTTTGGTGCATATTTGAGATTCTGCACCACTTTAGTGCATAACTTACATTTCATCTCCAACAGTTTGCACCACTTTATATACTAAAAAGAAATAGTCCATAAGATTCCTTATTTTATTTATTTAATATTAATTTTGTTTTTTTACTTTTTAATTAATAACATAATACATATGTCCTTTTATTTAAAATAATATTTATCAGATTTTTTATTTTCAAAATTAATCAAAATAAAAAAATATGTAAGATTTAATGATTTTATGTAAGATTTATAATTTTATGTGTTATATTTTAATCTCATAGTATCATTCAAATTACACATTATATTCTTTAAAAAAACTATTACAGATAATTGAATTACTTTTAGTATATTTCTATTAGATAATTCATAATTGAAATATGAAATTAATACCAATATTTAAATTTAAGAAAAAATATATAAAAATGAAAGGGAAAAAACAAAACAAAAAAGTAGCATTGCTAGCGCCATTTGTGGCGCTTTACTGTAGCAACTCCAAATTGACGCATCAAAGTAGCGCATTGTTGGAGAAGAAAAAATGGCTCCCATCTTCATTTTGGTGCTATGCTGGAGAAGCTCTTAGCAGGGTGGATACATGAATGCCAAACCCGCCCCAACCCGCCCCATTGCCACTCCTAGACCCCATATAAAGAAAAAAGAACTTAATTTTATTGTCTACTAACTATTGTTTCCTTTATTTAAGAAAATGTTAAAAAAAAAGGTTAGAGAGGTGAAGTTCCAACAAAGTAAAAAAAGAAAACGATAAATTGAAAGTACTACGAGAGTAATGGCAGAGACAAAGCGAAATACAATCAACTTAATTTCCAAATAATTGGTTTGGTGCTGCTTTTTAGGGTAGAATTCCAAAACTAAAGAGTTTTGATAAAGTTCTTCTTCCCAAGGGGAAAGTCTTCAAGTCTTCTTTTCGAGGAGTTGAAAATCCTCTACTGGGAGCTTGCCTGCATAAGCAAACATTAGTGGGGTCTATGGGGGTTGCTCAGGAAGGCCCCTCTGACGCTCAAGTCAACATGGTGATCGAAAGAGAATAAACAGTAATTGAATACTGAATTAAATGCACATGAGTAATTATGAGTTAATTGACTTACAAATGAAGATGAGAGACCTTTTAATACCTGAGCGATGGAGCTTATGGGCTGCATAGGAGAAATCGGCCTATAAGCTAATCCCAAACTCCTTTGGGCCGGGTTATTCCATTAAGAGCTCATTGGAAAATTAATATTGGGAAATTAATATCAATATATAAATAGAATTATATATTCAATAATTAAATATCGTTTTTGCCCCAATTAGCTTATAACCTAATTGCACAACATGATACATTTTTGTCTTTTCAACTTTACCAATTAACAATATTCCTTTGAACAGATTCAAGAAGTTTGAGTTGGAGATCGCAACTTTACTTGGAGAACAAAAGGAAGAAAAATGCATCACACTTGAATATTTGATGTAAAGAATTGAATTTGTCTCGAATACACAGTATTTGATAGTATTTATAAAATTCTTTGAAATACTCAAAAAGCCAATAAAAGACCCAATTGTTAAAATAAATAAAGGGTTACTTGCAAAAAGTGCACTTGAGGTTTGAGATAACTAAAAAAACTCAATTATGCTTTAAAATTACAAATAAAATACTCACGAGGTTTGCTTCCGTCTAGCATTTTATCACAACCATTAGTTAATCTAACAGAATTTGTTGACATCATCAAAAAATTGGCCTACAAATAAAAAATATTATTGTACTCAGTGACGAAGCCGGAAATCTCGTGTAGGGGGTCCAACTAACATTAATATAAAACTAAATTAAAATATATCAACTCTAAAGATAAAATTATAAATAAGAACCAATTTTGATAGAGCCAATGTATTAATCAACATCTTAACATTAAAAAAAAAATATAATACAATTACATTAATATATCATAATATTTCTCTGCTATTTTTCATATTTTGAAATCATAGCATAATAGCTTCAATGCTAGTTTTTCAAAAAGAAAATATTGGGGGAAAATGTACAAAATTTTGGTGGAGCTAAAAAAAATATACAAAATTTATAGTGGAACAAAATAACAAAATTTTGAAAAAGAAAAAAATGAACAAGACTCAAGGATTTTTCAAGATTCACAAATGGGGAATGGAAAAGAATAATGAAGGAATTGAAGACTTGTTCTATTTTACGTATTTTATGTATTCTTTTAAGATTATAAAGTAAAATTACCAAAATACTTCTATTTTTTTCAAAAATTGAGGAGGCCCAATGACCCCTTTGGCCCTGTAGTGAATTCGTCTCCGATTGTACTCTTATGATGAAACAAAAATGTCCTTCGACTATTCACAACATGTTACAAAACTAACCATGTCAAAAGTTATAACTTAAAAGAAAACAAAAATCAGTTTCAACATAAACAACAACATTTCCCATTATTTATTAATCACCAACAATTCTAGACATACTTACAGACACAGTCAATAATCAAGGGAAAATTAAATTTGAATAACTACAATATACATATATAGTGATGACAATGGACAGGGCGGGATGAGGGGCAGGCCATGTACAATAAAACTTTATGGGTAAATTTCATTTTACTTCTTTATACTCTCATTGAATATTATTTTATCCCCTTGTACTTTCAATGTATCGATTTACCCCTTTCTACTATCAATTTGTATCACTTTACATCCTTATACAATTTATATATCTTTTAATCCTCCTATTCCTTTATTAAATGACCTAATTATCCCTACTATTATTTTAATTTAACCATGACATCAAATACATATAATTTTATTTTTGGAAAACCTATTTGATATTTAATAAAATTAACGGTGTTCCTACTAAATAACTATATATTGTAGGTTATTTTCTGTAAATTAATATATTCATACATTTGTTTTCATAATAATCAAAAATTATGTATTATATTATAAAATAATATTTTGTATTGAAACAATTAACCACGAAATGACTTTTGTTTTCTGATTAACATAGTTTTTATTAAATTATGATTATTCAATCAATAACTGAAAAATTACTAATAATATTTCACATCTTTAATAAAATTATATTATATATATTATATAATTTTAAGTTTGTAATGAACAATAAATTAAAAGTATAAATCTATTATATTAAATATATTATATAATAGAAATATCATATTATATTTTAATTTAATAGAGACTATATTAAAGTTAAATAATTAGCAAGTAAATATAGAATATAAATGATTTAATATTAAGCGTTAATTAATTAAGTTGTGAAAGTTAATTTAGAAAATAAGTACAAGTTTATTAATATTAAATGCTTTTAAAATGATTTTTTTATTTTAATAAAATTAATAGGTAAGGATAAAATGGTCATTGTTTTGAGTATATGAGTATAAAATAATATTTTAAAAGCATAAGGGAGTAAAGTGATACTAATTAAGAGTATAAGGGGTAAAATGATATAATTGAGATTACAAGGGGGTAAAGTGATACTCAAGGAGAGTATATGGTGACAAAGTGAGATTTACCCAAACTTTATTAATATAAGATTTTTATATGTTATTTTATATTATTAAATTATATTTTTTATAAAAATTATCTATCAATATATTATTACGTATAATATTAACTATATAAGTAATATATTATTATATATAATATATATAAAATATATATTAAATATATTAGAAAAGTAAAAATACTAGGGCATGGGATACCCACAGAGCATATGTGATACATAACCCCGCCCCACACAGTCTATCCTCGAGTTACGGGGACCAGGGTGGCTCAAAAGGGGTGGGCTAAAGCGGGTCAAATAGTCATCCCTATATAAATAACTGAAAATTTATTTTATTCTTCACAAATTACATAATATCAAAAATCCTACCCAAAATCTTACAAGTATCCCCCTCTAGTTAGGAAGAAGAAACAATTTTTAATCTTTTTGTTTTTCATAAACTACAAAAAAGTTCCAAATTAGATAGATGATTTTGCCTGTCCACCTTTGTTTTTCCCTTCAACTTATTTTTTTTTTTTAAGAATTCTATCAGGGGATGTTAGTTTTACCATATTTCCTCAAACCTCAGGGATTTTTATAGAATTTTAAATCTTAGCTAGTTTATTTTTATAATTATTACTTCAAACCTCATGGATTTTTTTAATTAAATTATAAACAAATAAATTATCATAAGCTCTTTAAAATCATAACAAATTAATCGCATAGAGATTACAAAATTATCAATAATAATAATATTATACGATCAGGTTCATGAGTATATTCTATTCAAATGCTTTGAAAACTTAATTTTAGCATCCGATTTAACTTTGCAACTTTTTTTTTTTTTTTTTTAGGAATTTACGGTGTTAACTAATTTTAGATAATTAATTGACACTATAAACTCATACCATCAACTTTGTTTTTTGCATGAATTTAAAGTGTTAACTAATTTTAGACAATTAATTGACACTATAAACTTCATACCATTGGTCCAATATATTTGAGATTAAGGTGAAGTTGATCATAATGACGCAACTTTAAAACTCAATTTTTAAATAAAATAAAATATTTTATGAACGGATACGTAGGGGTGACCAATGGAACTGAAATCGGGTTCCAAACCGGAATTGGAATCGTGGTCAACGGTTCCAAAATGGGAATCGGAACTGTGTAGGCCGGTTCCGATTCTGGTTTCTTAGTCCCAAAATCGTGGAATCGACTGTTTTAACAGTATATTAGAACCGTCGGTGGAACCGCCGATTAAAACCAACAGTTATTTTTTTGTTTTGTAAAAATATGTTAGAATAAATGTTAAATAATTATTATGATGTTTTATATTCGTAACGATATGAGACCCATTTTAAACCAACTGTTATAAACAAACTACTTGAACAACTGTTTTGGAACCGTGGCCACTCCTACCGATACGTATGTACAAGATTTTCAATATAAGTTTATTCAAACACTTAATTCGTACTCATACTTATTGCTCAATTATGCAGGCAGAAGTTTTAATTCCCCACCATTGACCTGTCAATTCAAGAAGTTTGGAACACCTAGCTACCGCTGGCCCAGCCGCCTTGATTGATCCATTATTGAACAAACCCTTCATCCCTATCCTCCTCCCACAACTACCAGATAACTGTATTAAGTTCTCAAATCATCCATATCCATTTTAGCTTCTCTACACGTATTCATTCCTATTCCAACCCACCACCTGAATTTTGATCATTCGGTTCGGAATACGAGACCTCCAAATTTCAATCGCTCTTATCCATCCAAACTGCAAGATTTCTACTGGATCACCTTCAATTGAAATTTCTCCCCCTGTTTCTCGCATACAATTGTACGTGCACGTAACCCCCTTTTCCCCTTTCTGCAACTCTTCGAGAATTTGATTTCTTCTCCGACAACGGTTGCGTATACATCAATCTCTACTCTTTTCTGTTTTTGTACATATTTTCAGATAGGTTTATGCTTTTGTTTATAATCATTAGTGTATAATTGTGTTTTGTGCATCTGATGTAATTTTTTTGAAGTTTGGGCATCGACCGTGAATAGTGATTTTAGTGATCTAACTCGCTTATTATTTGTTTAAAATCTGTATATATATTTTTTTAATTGTAAATTATGGATTTAGTACTGTTGGAGAAGGGTTTAGAGTATGCAAAGAGGAAGAAAAAATTTGTTGCTCTTTTAGGAGCATTGGGATTATCATGTTACGGTGCATACAGGATTTACAATTTGCCTTCTGTTGTTAAGAAGAGGCAAATATTGTTTAAACTCTTTGGTGCATTAGTTTCTGTAGCTGAAATGATGTCTGATTCAGCTGAAGCAATTGGGATTATTTCAAAAGATCTCAAGGAATTTTTGAGGTCGGATTCTAATCAAATTCCTCAAAGTTTGAAGCAGGTTTCCAAAATTGCTAGGTCCGATGAATTTTCCGAGTCGTTAACTCGGATCACACGGGCTTCGACTCTGGGATTTTTGCGAGGATATCAACACAAGTTGATAAAAAATGGTAAATCTTTCGGAGGTGACAAGGATTTCTCCGACAGGGTTGTGGATAAATTGTTTTCGGAGGCGGGCTCTGGTTTTGCTTCTGTAGTTGTTGGCAGTTTTGCTAGAAATTTAGTAATGGCTTTATATTCAGAATGGAAAAACGATGGAGGATCGAATTTAAATGATTCTACAAATGCTGATTCGAAATCAAATCAGTATGTTCCAAGATGGGTTGAAGTTGTTTGTGATGATAAGTGTAGAGAGCTGATCGGAGATTGTATTCGATTGTTTGTGAGCACAACTGTCACTGTTTATTTGGACAAGACGATGAATATCAACACCTACGATGAAATATTCTCTGGTTTAACTAATCCGAAGCACGAAGCTAAAGTGAGAGACATGTTTGTGTCTGTCTGTAATGGCGCGGTAGAAACTTTTATCCGGACATCTCATAATGTCTGGACGGCAAATTCTGTTGCTGTTTCGAAGATTGATTTCGAAGATGGTTTTAGTGGAGATGAGAAAGCCAGCACCAGGACAAAATTAATTCCAGCCACATTAAAATCGAAGAAATTGTATGAAAAGAATCATCAAGACAGTGGATGGGTGAGAAAAATGTCTTCGACTTTGGCCGTCCCGAATAATCGGAAGTTTGTTCTTGATATGACTGGGATAGTGACTTTTGAGACAGTTAGATCCTTTCTTGAGTTTCTACTTCAGAAGCTGTCTGAATGCATGAAGAGAAGTGTTGATGTTGTTCAACAGGAAGTGGTTGACAGGGGCGTTGAAGCAATTAGATATGTGAGTGGCAAATCTTCTGCAGTTACTACTTTGTGTATTACTTTGTGTTTGAACATATTGAATAGCCCTTGGATGTTGGCACCTTACTAGATTTTTCAGTATTTTTCTGATACTCAAATGATTCTTTGTAAGTGCATTGGGGATAATCCAGATTATGTCTTCATATTTTCTTGAAAATCGAATGTAAATATCCATTTGTTAGAGAAATAATCAGATGTTTTTCTACTTTCCAACAACTATTGATAGAGATGTATTATAATGTTGAATTGATTATGAAAGTGATTTAATTTCAATTTTTAAGTCAGTATTGATTTTTTTTTTCTCTGTTTTGCTGCGTGATGGTTTAAATTGTCTTGCTGTGTAATGATTTTATTCTTCTCTGTGCATGAGAATAAACAGAGTGAGCCAAGATGTGATGAAATGAAACTGATAATCATTCCTTTTAGAAGAAAAAACAGGAAATGGTTGATTAAATGAGTTATTACATAATTCTTGGACACAATGTATATTAATATTAAATAAAACAAAGTGGTAAAACGTTTGTAAAACTCACACATAGAGTCTATCGGGATATGTACTTCAAAAAAAAAAAGGAGCATTTTTTATTTGCCCTGCTTTAACTTGAATAATTTGGTGTAAAACATAACACTGAACAATAACTGAACATTTCCTGCTTTACAATTCAAAAAAAGAAACATGAAGAAACCAATGTGTTCTTTTGTATAACAATTGTTACCAGCAGACAGCTAGATGACATAAAATGCAGACATCATGTTGTTGGATACAGCACGGACATGGCTGCATGGAACCTAGCAAGGCTGGTCAGTAAAGATAATGACTCTAAATTCTCGCCGGATTTTGTTCATTGTCAAGAAGTATCAGATCATTCAAGGAGAACTAGTATCACTCTCTTTTGCTGCAGCTTCTTCCTGAAGTTTCTTTTTCCAGTACTCATCAAGAGGGGGCCCAAATATGGATTTGCCAGACACGATCCCTATCCTGAAAAATACAATAAAACAACGAATTCAGGCTTCTAACCTAAATCAAAACGCAGCGAAATTATTTCATCAACAACCAGAAACGTTCCCATAAAGAATGATCTCTTTCCATGTATACAATACACACATACAGCTTCTAAAGCTACCATTATGTTTCCACAATTAGCCTTGAACTTACTCGCAGATATCTTTCCTTCAGATATTTGTATTATCTTATACTGACTACTTTTATTTAAAATATACAGGCAACAATGATACTCCCTCACTCCTGTTTCCAGCTGCCATATGCCATTATATTTGTGTTAGCTTCTTTATTTCAAAAATATTGTGACAGTGTCAGAAGGAGATGTCTTAGGAGGTTAGTTAGAAAAAGATGCGGCTCTGAAACTAGCGGTTACTCTGAAGTATTAATCGGCTAGAATCCTATGACAGCAGAATACTCATCGACAACTATTACTTGTACACAAGAATAGAGGAAACCGGCCCCTCATGGGGTGGCCTAGTCGTGTAGAGTAGATTCTTGAGGCCGAAAGGTCTCAACCTCTGCACAACTTGGTCGAGCCTGACGCACAGGGCTTGCCTAGTGCGGTAGTGTGATTTGCAGGCTATTGGGTCAAGCCCGAGGGCTTACACAGACGAGCCGTAAGATAGTGGTTGCGGGTTCCGCGTTATATGAAAAAAAGAAAGAATAGAGGACACTGGGATTAACAACTTTAAGGAGAGTCCACAAGAAAGATCTTGGAAAATATAGATAACTTTTAGACAATAAGAGCATATACATCACCAACAGACGAAGCCAATGTGGAGAGGGGATGTCGGCTGCCCCCCTCAACTTCATGAAATTGCTAACATAAAAAAAAGATTACACATAATTATTAAATCTAAAAACTATGTCGACCTAAAAAATACTAAAAAACCATCTTTATCTACTATTTTTCAAGATAATATAAATCTTACCCCCTTGATTATCATTTTCAGCTCCGTCCCTAATCATCAACCAACAGATTCCTATAGTTTGTAGGGCTTAGGATGTGTAATAGGTTGATTACAAGATCAGAACTCCTGGTGGAAATTCTGGAACACATCCAGATAACCTCTTACAAAGTTTTTGTCAAATCAACCAGATAAGAAACTACAAATTGAGTTTAATATGAAAATCTCTACGAATTTCTGATTGGTGGTCACTAGTCCCACTACGTCACAAACTAGCTATTACAATCAACGGCGGACACAAGGGGGACAAGGGGGCCTGCTGCCCCCCAAAGTTTTCCAAATCTTTTTTCCACCCCAAAAGTTTTTAAATATATTAACTCAGTCCGTTCTTTCGCCCCTCAAAAGCTGGAATCCTGCGTCCGCCACTTATTACAATTATTCAAACACCCACATTCGGTCAACTTCTAATCACGATTTCTCTTTAATTAGTTTGGTACGAAACTTCACGACATGAAACCCTAGACCCGCATTCTCCGTTTTGGGGTGTCCCCTTATGCGCTCAAATGTACTGGCACTAAACTTCTAATCGGGAAAATTTGTAGAAATCAAATTCAATTTGAATTAAAAGAACTGGATATATCTAGGGATTCGATTAAGCAATTCAAAACCCAGAAACTCGTGGAATTTCACAGAATATTGAAGGGGGAAACAAGAAACTACCTTACCTCCATTGTAAAATGGACTCAAGCAGAACTTCAAATAATAAAAGAGGATCGGAATATAAAATCACTTCTTCAAATAGATAAGGTGCTCAATCATTTGATAGCAAAGAGTAGTCTAGGAAAAAAAAAACGGAGAAGGCAAAGGAGGGTAAAGCTTACACGACAGCTCCAAAAACCAGTGGCAGTGAGCGAAATCTTCTTCGAAAAAACATTTGTGAGGCTTTATTCGATCAGCTAGCTTCTGCTCTCTTCTTCAAAAGCTTTATAACTCACTCTCAGCTTTTCTGAACTCTGTTCTTAACTCTTAAGGAGTTTTTGCTGGTGGGCTGATAGTTGTTTTGGGCCTATTAAGAGAACGTGATATGGGGTTGATGCAAAGGCTATTGGGCTATAAGACGTCGTTTGGATTTACCACTTAAGTATTGGTTAAATTCTAAATGGTTCAAGAAAAAAATTACGGAGAAATTGTCGGAAATACCTCTATTTCTGGAAAAATACATTATTTACGCTCACATCACTCTTATACTCTTCTGGCTGACTTTTTTTTTTATTTTTTTTTACACTCCTGCATATTTTTTTTGATTATTTTTACGTTTTTTTTCCGATTTTTTTGTTCATGTATTGTTTTATATGTTATTTTTGTTGTTTTAATGTTGTTTATATTTGTTTCTTGGTTGTTTCAATGTTGTTTCGTTGTTATTTCAATGTTTCAATGTAACTTTTACTTACTTTTTACGCTCTTCTCAGTTCATGCGTTGTTTTATATATTGTTTCTATTGTTTTATGGGTTGTTTTCTATAATGTTTTTAATGATGTTCTGATGTTTCTTTGTTGTTTCCATGTATTTAATGTCTCGATGGAATTTTTACCTATTTTTAAGGGTTTTTTGACAAATTATTGCAATATTAATTTAAAATTGTCAAAATATTGTGGGTTTAAAGCCTCTTGTTATTTTAAGTGTAGGCGCAACACTGTCTTGCGCTTGTTGTTAGGGGTGGCAAATCGTTCGTGCCGGGCCATTATCAGGCTGACACGATAAGACCAAACACGAACACGACACGATAAGCTTAACAGGCCTAAAATTTAAACTCGAATACCACACGTTAAAAACACGATAAACACGGCACGACGCGATAAGCACAATAAGGAAAATTGTCCAATTTATTTAGGTAAGCCCGTTAGGCTCGATTGGCCCGTTAAGCCCGTTAACAAATAAAACTTATGATTTTTTTTATATTCTTTATATTTAATACTTAAAACATATATTCTAATAAATTATTAATAAAAATAGTCAAGTAAAAATAATCAATTATTATTAAATTACCCATAATTATCGTGCATAATCGTGCCAGCCCGATATCAGCCCGATTTTTATCGTGCCTTATCGTGCCAGCCCGATAACGGCCCGAACCCGATAAGCCCCAACCCAAACCCTATAATTTCGTGTCGTGTTCGTGTCGGTCAACGTGTCGTGCCTCAAATTACCACCCCTGCTTGTTTTTTTTTTTTTCCGGGATTATTGAGAAAGCGCAACAATATCTTGCGCCTGTTGCTTTTTTTAATTTTTTTTCGAGATCATCAAAGGCGTAAATTGATGCGCTTATATAAAAAAAATTGTTAAAGCACACTAACACATTGCGCCAGATTTTTTTAAAAAAATATCGTGTCTTGTTGTTAGTGTTTAAGGGCTTGAAGATTTTGAAAACAAATTGCAACTAACATGACTTTATACTTTTCTATTTGTAAGCATAATGCATCTTATTTTTTTTTTTTTTTTTTTTTTTTTTGATCGTGTCTTGTTGGATTACGTGTTTACGCCAAAGGGTAAACCACACTAGGCAAGAAGATTTTGGCTCAAACAAGAAAGTGTTGGTGCAATCTAACATGACTTTATACCTACTTTCAATTTGCTACCCTTGCGGGTATAATGCATCTTATTATCTTATTATATTCAAGCAAAACAAACAAACTTATATGTTGTCGGTTAATATTTTAAAAAGCCATTAAAGATGATTCACTTTTTTCTTTTCTTTTTTAAAAAAAATCAAAATAAACAACTATTCATGCAATTGTGTTTCTACCTAATATTATTTTTTTGGGGGATAAAATTCACTTCGCCCCTCGTACTATTGATGATATTTTTACTATTAAAGCCTTCGAATATCCCTAAACCAATAATTTAAATAAAAGATTTAATTACTTTGCATCATCTTTTATAATACTTAATTCTAATTAGTATATTTGACCTACACATGCGCATCCGATACAATTGAAATATGGATAATAGAAAAACTGAGGCTCAAGCTAATTATAAGAAAATTTGGAGATTTTTAAAATATTTCAAAAATCAACATGATGTTTATAGAAATATTGATGTGAGCAAATAGCAAAAATTGAGTATGTCAGCAAATAGCAAAAAAATTAAAAATCAGTTTCACAAAAATAGAAAATATCACATCAATAAATAGAATTTTTTGACTATGGACCAAAATCGAACCAAACCGAAAAATTATTTCGGTTTATTAGTTTCAAAACTAAACCAAACCGTTTAACAAAATCAGTTTTTCGGTTCCGATTTGGTACTTTTGCTCACCCCTAGTCATATGCGCCTAGTTTTTCTCAGCTTTTTTTTTTTTAATTTTTTTGCTATTTGCTGACATGCTCAATTATAGAAAACATAAATAATATAGAAAATCTGGAAATAATATTTGCTATTTTATTGATGTGATATTTTCTATATTATTTATGTTTGTTGGACTTTGGTCCAACAACTGCAATGGGCTTTAAAAGAGGCGCAAGGCGCGACCTGCGATTCGAACACGTGAGCACTAGATTACACAGTTAAAGGGGAGTTTAAAGGATTAGATATGGACTACACATACCAACAGGCGCATCTTATTTTCTGATGCCCATTATATAGATACTCTATGGTTAAGTGTGTTTGGCCTGGAGTAGACAAAGGATAGGTGACCCCCTGTGAAGCAATTTTTAGGGAGCGCGTGAGTCAGGGAGCGCCCGAGTCAGGACAATACGCGTTAGAAAAGACTCGTTTTAATTTGTGGGGACAATTAAATGCATTTTTACATATTTTTAAGGTATTTTAATTCATGTGGTGTTTTCTATAATTGTTTTTTGTTATTTCTATATAGTTTTCAATGTTGTGATATTGTTTCTTAATTGTTTCCATGTTTTCGATGTTTCAATGAATGATTATGTTTTTTTTTCTATTCATATGTTATTTCTATATTGATTTTAATACCTTTTTTTTCAATGTGTTATTTGATGTGTATATTTCTTGATTGTTAAGAGTTTGAGTATAAAATTGACTATTTAATGGAAGACAAAATCATTTTTTCTTTTAAATTTTTATTAGATGAAACATGTTTGAAACAATCATGAAACAACAACGTATAAAAATCCAGAAAAATTGGCGGAAGCGTAAAAATATCCAAAAAAAAGGCAAAAGCATAAAAAGTTAGGAAAAAGTCCAAGAGCATAAAAAGATGTCTTTTTTTCATGAATGTTGGACAATTTTGTCCAAAGCCCATAATTATAAATAACAAGGTGCGGAAAAAACCGACTTATAAATAATTACAATCCATCTCAATATCTGAAGAAACATTCTGCATGTTTGGGAGGATTTATGCAAAAGTCTACTCAGAAAATGTACTTCTTAATAAGCGACTTATCAAAAGTCCTCATATTCTAATTTGTCGAAAATAAACTTTTTGCAGGAGTGATTTATCTAAAAGTCCATTCTAAATTTACTACCAAACTTCAATTATTATTGAAATGAACTTTTAGATTCAAAAGTTATCTCAAAAGTGTTTCTGTTTCAAGCATTATATTGTATCATTTACGTCTGCTTAGTAAGCCATATACAAAATCCTTCAAATTAATCTCTAACCTTTGGTGAAATAATTAATGATATATTTTGTGCTTGTTTGGGAGCACTTATGGAAAAATTCATTTTGAAAATGGGATTCTCTAGAATGGACTTTTCAAAAAGCCTCAATTCTCACTTCTCTAGAATGAACTTTTTGAAGAAGTGACTTATCCAAAGAGTTCATTCTAAATTAACCACCAAACATGAATTATTATTGAAATGGACTTTTAGATCCAAAAGTCAATTTCAAAAATGCTCCAAACAAGCACAAATTTGTATAAATTATGATCTTCTTGGCCCTCAACTTTTTCCTTCAGGTTTTTTTTTCTTTTCCATGTTTTGCTTTTCAAGACTCTTGCTATCAATGTTAAAAATACAAAAGTGCCAAAATCATTCAAAACTCTAGTATTCCCTTACTATTATTTTAAGGGATAATTGAAAAAAATTGAGGTTCGGACTAATTAAAAAAAATCCAGAAGTTTTTGAAAATTGCATTAAAACTCCTTGATATTTGATCCGTCTTACATTTTTCCCATTTATAAACATTTGGAAACCATTATCTGAATTTATAAAAATATTACAGTTATCTCTTCACTACAAGAAAACAATCAAATTCCAACAAAATAATTCCAACGAAATAGAAAATTGTTGGAATTTTTAAAATTCCAACGAAAATTTCAATGCTACACTATACCGTTGGAAAATTCCAATGAAATTTCAATTGTAAACAAAACCGTTGGTATAAAATGTTGGAATTTAAAATTCCAACGGAAATTCCAACACCACAACTAACCATTAGAAAATTCCAACAGTGATTCCAACAGTAATAATAAACCATAAAAATTCCAACAGAAATTTCATCGTTAAAACATACCATTGGAAAATTCCAACAAAAATTCCAATGCTACAACGTGTTGTTGGAAAATTCCATTGGAAATTTCAATATCATTGGAAATTTTCAATAGGAGTTAAATAAATTTATAGTATAATACATATCAATTAAATATATCTTCTTTTTCGGAGTCAATCATATTAAAAAACTACATGGTTAAATGTGCTTGACTTGAGACAAATTGATGATGGATGACCTACTGAGAAGTTAAAGATATTAGATAATGAGATAAATTGATTGAATATTCCAACGGATATATACCATTGGATTAAATTCCAATAATATAACTCCGTTGGAATAACCGTTGGAGTTTTTTCCAACAATTAAATATATTCCAATCGTATAACTCTGTTGGAATTAGTGTTGGAAAAAATGTTGGAGTTATTTCCAACGGTTATTATTCCAATAGATAAATAACGTTGGAAATTGCGTTGGAATATGTTTCCATTGGAATTTCGCCATTCCAATGGTCATTTTACCAACGATGCATTTTATGTTGGAATTTCCGTTGGAATTGATAATTCCAACGGTAATTGGACAAATTCCAATGGTAATTAGCCAAATTCCAATAAATTTTTTCATTGGAATTTCCTTGTTTTCTTGTAGTGCTTTAAATTCAGAGAGAATCAAACATTAGGGAGTTTTTTTTTTTTTGTATATTTAAACATTTCTTGTTATTTTTCTTTTTTACTAGCCCAAAGCTCATGATGTTTTGTTAATTATCCGTTATTTTAATTTTGCAATTGCAATTGCCAACAAAAAAAACAGTTATCACAGTTAACTCAGTCTCTTAAACCCAAATAGCAAAGACGCCCTTCGTGTTTTTATTGTTCTTGTTTTTTTTCCTCACTATTTAATATTTATTCAATGACCGACTTAATGGTCAATATAGCTTGGGCCAACCCAAATAGGAAAGGATTAGAAATGGCCCAATTTTAAAACTAATTTAAAACATTGGCCTCACTTATTCAAAAGTTTCAAAAATAGCCATTTTTATTGTGATAACCCCAAAATACCCCTTATACAAGGTTGAAGGCAAACTAATGGTTTTTAAAGGTTTTAGGGGCCGCAAAAATGGTATCAGAGCCTAGGTTTATTAAGAACTTTTAGTTAAATTTATTATATTTATGTAATTAACAATTGGTGAGGAGAAAATACTCCAAGAATATGGATCTGGACAATTGTCCAAGATGTACACCTTACAGAACCTATCGTCAAATATTGACGATGTACGCACAAGATCACCAAGACAAGATAGCATATTGGCAAAACAAATATGATGAAAAGGAACGTGCAGGAGCCGATAGGGAAACCTTGAGACACTGCCAAAAGAAAGCGGCATATTATTTGAGTTTCTTGACAGTAAACCAGATAATATATGTCGATCTGATGAATCGCCAAGAAGCAGTCCATGAGAATGCCCATCAGAATCATGATTCCTGATGGAATACCAGAATGGAATGAGATACTTCCGGACACATCTAAGATCTCAAAAGATATTAGAAAAGTCCAGAAGATGGTGCAGAATTATGGCAACCGCCATATTCATATACTAGTACAAGTTCATCAGATCCAGAACCAGATGGAGACGATGGTGAAATATCAGAAGAAAACTCTTGAAATCCTTCATGATATTCAGAAACGAGTCAAGAACCTGGAGGACAGACCGAGTTCTTCCAGAGGAAAGAAGCATATCGATTTCGAGACAGTCCCCTATTTACACCAAAAGGGAAAACCAACCGAAGTGATACGAAAAATGACAGATGATGAAAAACTTATTGCTATCATCAAAGGAAAATCCGTCACAAAGTAAAAGTGATGGATATTGAGAAGATAAATCTTAAAGATCTACACGACCTGGCAGAATCCTTCACGGGATTAGGTATTGTAGATTTAAAGATGAACACATGAGATGGAACGGCTTTGGTTACCTATGACCCACTAGGTCGACCAATTCCACCACCACCGCCACCAGTAAATCCCAACGTCGCAGAAAGTGCGGGTTCAAATCATGGAACCCAGGACGAGAGAATGCATCACGCTGGAGATTTCACCACAGGGAATGAAACACTTTCAAGAACAGGAGCTCGACCACCTTTTGCGGGAACTCGACAACCTTCTAGAAGGCCAAATGTTTATCAGGCGCCTTATGGAAGATCACATCTCGACCCGATACATCCATATGGGTTGATGTTAAATTTGGATATCCCAGATTTTAAAAATCGAGAAGTTCTCATTGATGAATGGGCATCAACGATGAGGATTGCGATAGGAACCCTTGATCTTACGAAAGATTCTTTCATTTTACTCCTTGAAATGAGTCTTGAGGGATCCATAAGGATTGCATGGGATATGACCGAAGCAAGTATGAAAAGCGCGGTCACAACAGAAGAATCACTAAAAGGAGTTGATGATGATATGGCAAAATTATTTAAAATCCATTTGATCGGCACAGGTTACTTTGAGGGATTAGAAGAAGAAAAAAGAAAAAGATATAAACAAGCCCTCTACAGCCTTAAGGTACATGATATTTGTCATATTGACGAATATATCAAGTTATTCACCGAGTCCAGGTGGAAGTCGAAAATTAGAGACAAAGAAGCTTCATGACTATTCTTTGTAAAAATTCCAAGTCCACGGAGAGAAATGCTTATCGAGAGAATACAAGGATGCGGATTTAGATACCATGGCTCGAAGAATGTCTTTCTTGAAGGCCAAGTTATCTGAATGGTGCTACCAAACGACACTATACCAAAATTATAAGAGATTACAAGGAATTAATAAATCGGTTCTTCTATGTTGCGTGAGCGATGATATCCCAACGATTGTGGGAGGTCAACCAAGGTGGCATAAAAAGAAGAAGGAGAGAAGTCATCCATACCACCGGAAAGCAAAGAAAAGAAGAAAGCGGTCTTCATGGAGACCTAGAAGGTTTGGTCAAAACAAAGCCCGGCTACAAATCGGGGCAAAGCAAAGACCAAAGACAAGCAGGGAGTAGAGCCTCATCATCGGGTTCTAATCAAGCAAGTACCAACAAATCCAGGAAGAAGAACTTTCAGGCGTGCTCACACACGAGCTAATGAAAGTTTCAAAGATGTAATTGGCTTTGGACATGCGGAGCAAGAGGGCATATCTCAACGGATTGCCCAGGACAATCAAAAACGAGGAGTTATACGGTTTGAAGCTACCCCCTTAAATCGAAGAAGTTGTCTATTATCGGTTATTTAATACAAGTGTATCAATTTGAGGTTATTCCCTCAGATGAAAGCATCTATGAAGAAGAGATCTATTCTGATGATGAAAGTGAATCTAGTTCAGGATCAGAGTGAAGAAGAAATTCGTCAGCAGACGACCAGGGAGGATATGTCGGGATTCCTTTCTCATACTACGGTTTCTTATAAGACTCTTATGAGAATTATGAAGGAAAATCCAAATCTTCAGATATATGATGGATTTACAATCGGAGCTATGGAAAAGGCTTTGGATAATATTGGTTTTCGTAATAGAAAACACCAAATTATCCATAGGGTAACAACCGGAGAATTTGTCATTCCATGGAGTTTACCGGAAACCTGATCGAGATGAAGTTGGTCCCTATTAGAGAAATCCAGGAGATCAAAAGCAGAGTTAAAAAAGAAGTTGCAAATACACGCTCATGGATTCACATCGGAGCCATAAGAGTCATTATTAAAGCAACATTCAAAGAAGGAACAGATTCGTCACTCAATCTGGCTATCTTTGATAAGCGAATCTCAAATCTCAAGGATTCATACCTTATAGCGGTTACAGGAAATTTGTATGCTGGGAAATTGGCATTTAATGTCTATCCTAGAATTGCATACAATTTGGGAGATCGAGATTTCAGGAGAGTCCTAACCCTTCATCAAGATTTCGAAAGAGACGATTTGATTAAAGAAGGGAACATACCCCTTCCTCAAAAAAAAAAAAGAAGGGAACATACCCTACTCGATCACATACAAGATTTCACATGCTCTCTCGAATACACATCATTCAGAAGTATTCTTGAGAAAGGAATTTATTGAAGTTCCAAGAATCTTCGAGGACTTTGCCAGGGTGGTTTTACCAGAAATAATGGAGTCTCCAACTATCAAGGAGATCGATATGAAAATACAAGATCAACCAGTCTTCAACAAAAGTCGAAGTCTCAGAGTTGAGCCCAGAAGGATGCCTTTCCAACAAGACAAAATGGTGAGCAGTAGCCGTTGGGAAGAAAAGAGACCAAGTATAGTTCAGCGCATTCCAAATGTTTTCAAAACAGCAGGAGAGTTGAAATGTCCAGAAAGATGGCGAGAAGTTGAAGTAATATTCAACATCACTCAAAAGGATAATATTTTTCCTTGTGATGTTCTATATTATCTCCAACAACCAATAGTTGGAAGGTATCAAGGAAGCCTGAAGATAGGTGAAATTGAGCTTACTATCACAGGATTTGCAGGAAAAATCCCAGAGCAATTAATACTGGGAATTGAATTTCTCGAGGATCATAAACCTTGGGAAATATTACAAGAAGGAATGGAGTTCACGAGTGGTTGATAAAAGATACTGAGTAATCGATGACCACTAGTCCATTTTCCATATACATCTCTACCGGAATGTTATATGTTGAATACAAGGCCGAGTATTTCGCCGTCTATATTGATTCAAGTGCCGGAATATGTACTGCAAAGCCGGATGTTTTTCCTAAAGAAATTGGAGAAGATTTACCAGCTATTGCAGGAAGAGATTTCTCAAAAATAATTCTTATTCTTAATAGAGGAATTAAACAAGCAGAAATCATGATCGGAGGCGTGGGCGGTACCCCATGGTACAAGGTGAAAACGCCACCAATCTATTTCCATGATACAGGTGCAGATGTTTTGCTAGGAAATAATTTCCTACAAACATTCAAGCGATTTACATAGGAAAATGAGACAAGAAGACTTATTTTCACAACATTATGTGATCATAAGATTATTGTACAGAGACTGCGAGAAGCATTTTACAGAAAAATGCCTATTAATTTTTGCAGCAAGCGTGGTGATGAAGCCAAACTCCAAAATCCAAAAATGGCGGATCGAAGGAAATTTGGTGAAGCTTTATTATCCTATAGACAATTTGGTTCTCGAAAGGATAAGAAGCTTTGAGATAATAACTTGTATTCATTCAGAATGCAAGAAGAAGAATGAGTTACTCCAGAGGTTATTGCAGAATTAATGTTGAGCTAATGGAGAGTCCGCAGAGTGTGACCCTAGAGGAACAAATATCACTCGAGGATATCAAGAAGAAGATCCAAATGAATTATAATGAAGATCCTTTGGCATGGTGGGACAAGAATTAGCTCAAAGCATCCTTAAAGGTTAAACCTGGAAAGGAGTACGAGTTCGTGAGATTCAAACCAATCCTTATGAATCAGGAGGATCGTGAGGATATGCAGAAGATACTTAAGGAACATCTTGACCTTAAGTTGATTTCACCAAGAGTTTCTCCATACAACAATCCAGGATTCCTAGTCAGAAACCATGGAGAAATCAAAATAGGAAAGTCATGACTTGTTATTAATTACAAGGGAATTAATAACATTTTGGATTTCGACGGATATTATATCCCAAGCAGAGAATATCTGGTTAACTGCATCAAAGGTGCCAAGATATTCTCAAAGTTCGATTGCAAATCTGGATTTTACATTAAGATGGATGAAGAAAGCAAGAAATTCACAGCTTTCTCCACACCACAAGAATATTATATTTGGAACGTGATGCCTATGGGATTGGCTAACGCACCCCAGATATACCAAAGGAAGATGGATAATCTCTTCAAGGATTATTTCAGATTCATGTTCGTGTATATCGATGACATTCTAATCGCATCAAAGAATATGAAGGAGCATCTCAAACATTTAGAAATATTTTCAGATGTTTGTCACAAGGAAGGATTACTGCTTACGGAGAAGAAGACAGTGATTGCAACAAGACAAATTGAATTCCTTGTAATTGAAATCGATGAATCTGGAATCATTCTACAAAGTCATATTGTAGAAAAGATACAAGGATTTCCAGATACACTAAAAGACAAGAAGCAGCTTCAAAGTTTTCTTGGAGTTATTAACTTTGTTGGGATGTTCATAAACAATCTAGCATATTACAGGAAGTTGTTTAGCCCATTGCTTAAAAAAGATGCAGTATTCAAATGGGAGGATGAACATCAAAAAAGAATTAAGCAGCTTAAAGAAGTTTGCAAAAAGCTTCCTAAACTTGCAATTCCACGGGATGAAGATGAACTGGTTCTTACACAGATGCCAGTGATTATTGGTGGGCATCAGTTCTTACAAAAGCCACACCAAACGGAGAAGTGCCATGCAGATATTGCAGTGGTCTATTTACAGACAGTGAAGCAACTCGGTGGCATATCAACGAGAAAGAATTATTTGCATTCAGAAAGGCTTTCAACAAATGGCCTTTATTTCTACTGGCTAAAAAGTTTATCTTAAAAATTGATAATTCAAGTGTTAAAGCTTTTTTGGAAAACAAAATTGAATCAAAACCAGAAAAAGCTAGAATACTCAGATGGCAAGCTGAATGCCAATATTATGATTATGATATTGTCATTATAAAATCTCATGAAAATGTTCTTGCAGATTTTTTAACAAGAGATGGAGGGAATTGAAGCTGATTCCATCTTCACAGCCTCAAGACATCTTGGAGACCAGCTTGAAATGCTACTCCGAGAATTTGATACCCTGGTCATCAATGCTGATTTGGCCGGGAAATTACAAAGGAATGATCGGGACAAAGTAACCGATCGTATACAAGCATGTGTCCGGTCTCACTCTCAGTTGAGAACGACATTCCAAGGGCCACTCCTCCGGGCCGCTAATAAGCAAACAGAGCATTTAGAGCGCAGGGCTCCCCAACCTATAGCAGATGATTCAAGTACCTCTAGCACAAGTCCTAAGCTGGCAGAAATGTTGGCCCAAGGAAAAATTGATACTCCGGAATCAAATCCTGAGTTATCACACCAACCCAGCACATCCGGGGTAAAGGACGAAGAGATCAATCTTAGGCCTATAATGGGCAATTCTAAGGTTGATACTAATGAGATTAAAGTTTTTTCTTCTTTGCAGGAATACTAGGCGAATTGGGAGAAACTAATCACCAGGCAAGGAATATCCCCAGAAAAAACAAAGATTGATGTTTTTGGAAACTATCCAAGGGTTTGGACGTTACCAAATTCCAGCCCTCAAGAAGTAAAGAGGTGGTACGAGTTTGGGGCTTTGGCCTCAGTCTATACTACTTCACCAGCTTTTCCGGAGATCACAAAATTACCAAAGTGGATCAGGCGGTTCGACAGTCTTTGGTCTAATAATGACAGCCTAAAAAGAGGGGATACATTGGAGTTGTATTTCATAAGTGCAGCAACAGAGCCCGTCAGAAAGGGTGGACATGAAGCCTTCCATTACATTATGCTTCGACGACCAGATGAAAGAGCCTTCAAAAATATCAAGGAGGCAAATTCCGAAGAAGTACAATTAGCCATGACCTTCACTGAAGATCAGATTACAACAAGAAGGGCATGGGGATTGTGGGTCTATCTCACTGAGATGGACAAAGTCAAGTTTCCGTTCAAATTTTATCAGAATTCGGTGAACGGATCATTCTGTTGAATACCATGACAGGAAAAACTACAAGATTTGCAGAAGACCTATTCGAAAAGAAAAGAAATCTTCAGTGGGAAACAAGATGCCGGGGAGTAAAGAAACTCGCCGGAAATACTGTAATATGGCTCACATCGGCCATTGGGAACTTCGGGTCTTCCCCGAATGTCAAAACTAGAAGGAACCGAAATTTGGCAAAGAATTCCAGCCAAAAATTGATCTGAGAAGACTCGGCGATGGAGAAAAAAAGCCACAGAAGTATCCAAAGTTTCGGGGACCACCAAAAAAGTAGATTCCCCAACAAAGTTAGTGGATACATGTGACTCCAGACAGGTGATAACCCACTCAACAAAAAGATGAAAATTGGGTCCATGAAAGATGCCGTCCAAGTCACTAAAAGACGAAGGACGAGTCAGCATGATTTGGAAGTTTTCATAAGAAACTTCGGATACCAGACAAGAAGAGGCCCAACGCCTGTGAAGATGAGTTGGATGCCAACTAATTTCTGCAAGTGGAGCAATAATTCAAGAATGAAAGAGACATCCACTTAAGGCAATAATCTGAGAACATAGAGGTGTTCTACCTCTATAAATGTCAAGATTTGCTGAAGGCTGAGGATATCGAACATCTCCCTTAGCCTTCTATAATAAATTTCTTTTGTAATATTATTGGAGTGTTTAGAATTTCCAGAGTGTTTTCAGCTTTTAAATTTTTAGTTTCTAATTTTATGTACAAGAGTGTGATAGCCTTTATGAGAGGCTAAACATATTTTCTCCTCCCAAAAGGAGATTCGATGTAATAAATTTTTCTTTAAGTTCTTAATAAAATAAAGGTTGTTTGTTCAACATGTGTTCATAGTGTACTATTGATCTATCCCTTTGAAGAATTATTTATACGCCTGGAGTAGGAAACGAACCAAGGCTGTGCTGAGCAGTTGCTGAAGGAGTCGGATAACTTGCAGATCATCTTCCCTGAGGGTGAGGTTGAACAGTGAAGAGCTGTTTGTCAAACGATCAGGGGCGTAATTTTTTATTTGGTGGTATTTGCGAGCCATCTCACCGGTCTTTGTTTGGTCGAAGAAGGTATGAATTTTAAGGGATTTATTAATTTTATGGAAGCATGTTGGGCCTGATATGGTCGTAATGGACTATTTCCATTTTCACATGTAAACCTTAGTTTGGAGCTGATAACATAGAATCGAACATCTTTTAATTCTATGACCTGTTAAGTTTATCGGCTGGAAACCTGACATGATCTATTTAAAACCTCCGAATGGAGACTGAATCTAAGTAGGTGTAACAATGCTACGAATGAAACAGGTGACAGAAACTGAAAGTGTTCATATTCTGTGAAATCTGGAACGAATTTAATCATGTTTCCTTATTTGTTATAAAGGGTATAATGGGAACTTCAAGGTATATTTGAACTCTTTTAATAAGGAAGGTCAAACTTGTAACTGAAACTTAGAAAAAGGCCATTCTTGAATTTACCCCAACCCAAATAGAACGATGTCAGCTAGGGATGTCAATTGTGTCGGGTTTCGTGTTCGCGGGTCGTGTTTTTACACATGTATTACAGGTTTGACACGAACCCGAACCCGACCCATTTAATTATCCATGTCAAAATACACGACCCGAATATGACCCGTTTATAACACGTGTAACCCGACATGACACGAAAAACCTGTTTAATCAGAAACAATTGAAATTACAAATAAAAAATACACTAAATATTAAAAATTATTAAAAAAATACATTTAATAATTTTCCATCATCATATAACCAACTAAAACATCACAAAATATTAAAATAATATATCACTATAAAATTAAATGGGTTACATAGGTCAATCGTGTCGACCCACGGGTCAACCTGACCTGACCTATTTATTTTTCGTGTTAACCGTGTCCAACCCGATTTTGACCCGAACCCGTTAAGAGTTGTACCTGTACCTGCTAAATTCGTGTTAGGTTCGTGTCGGGTTATCGTGTCGGGTCAAAAATTGACGCCCGTAATGCCAGCCCACAATCATTTTTGTGTGTGATTTATTGCCCATTTCTAGGGGTGTTAATTTGGGTTGGGTCCAGGTTCGCAGGTTCGCGTGTTAGAAACAACCGACTCGAACCCGACCTATTTAACTATTCGTGTAAGAATCTTGACCCGAATCCGACCTACTTATTTCACAGGTAACCCGGACCCGACCCACTTAACCTGTCTAATAAAATTATTTTAATATACATTTAATAGTTTTAACTAAATAAATTTATTCTTTTTAAAAATCAATCACTATCATACACTATTCGATCAATAAACAATATCACAATTCACAAATACAAAAAAAAATAACATAATTGCATAAATAATATAACATACTAATCATATTTTGAGGACAATATTTCAAAAGACATGCATAATAATAACAAATACATAATTAAGGAGGTTCTATCATTTGAGTTTTAAAAATAAGTCTTGTTTGTTGTTTTTCCTTACAATTAGTTATTTACTTAATTTTTTTTTAAATTCACAAACAGGTTAGACGGGTTAAACGGGTCATAGTAGGTTGATCCGGACTCAACTTGTTTAATTGACAGATTATTCAGGTTCGACCCAATTTCGACCCGGACCCACGAAGCCTGGACCCATACCTATTAATTTTGTGTCGGGTTTACATGTCGGGTCCTAAGACACCCCTACCCATTTCCAAGGTAAAGATGAAGTGCAAAAAAATCATATCAAAATTGCCGTTATAACAAAGAATATTTTCTGTTTCACCCTCGTTGATCGATAAGGAACAATATTCATCCTGTGTGTGGAAATTCGTCCAGATTATGATCAAGACATATTGGGGTGCCGTCAGTGTATTGCTTGAAAATAGAATCAAAAGTTAAAAATAATAAACTAAGAGTTTTTGGTAATAAAATTATAAAAATGCTTATTTGTTTATAAAAATCAAACTAAAATCAGAAATCCAAAGCGCCCCTCTCCTAGTTCCTACTTTTAGATTATCATTAAATGAAACAGAAGTTAACACTTGCAAACATGGAAAAATAATTATTTTTCAGCCAAAAATAAAATTTTTTTTTTTTTAGTAATTGCAAACACTTCTTGTTATAATGTCAACCTCCCGATGAGTGATTTATGTTAATCTTTACTTGTTAAAAGACAAAAAATAAATAAATAAACTCCTTCAAGAGCTATTTAAAAATTAATCCAATTTATAAAAATCCAATACTAGTACATTCAGGGTCGATCCTGACTTTTTGGAGTCATGACCAAAAAAAAGGGCCCCTACTAAAAAAAATATAACATATATATATAAATATTTTATATACGTATAATTTGGATATAATTTAATAAAAACTTGAAAATAAGTAAATTTATTTAAATAATATAATAAACAGAGGTACAAATAAATTCAAACCATTTCTAAAATAATAGTAAACCACGGGTGTTTCCTTCCCATAGAAAAGGGTGCTTTAGCCCCTCAAGTTTTTGAAAACTTAATTAATTATATGTATATTTTATTTTAAAATATTAAATTTCAGTACTAAATATTTTTTTTTATTGATTTAGCCCTCCAAAATTATTTAGCCCCCCATATTTACGGGTCTAGCTCCGCCCCTGTAGTAAACATCAATGTACGGAATCTGAAGGAAAAATATACTTTCTTTTATTTTGATTTCAAAATTTAGATTAATCTTTTACAATGTTGAAAACAAAATGTCATTTTGGTATTTTTTTAATTTTTTGGGGGTCTTAATAAAAATATCTTAATAAAATATTTTGTACCTATATATAAAGATACATGTAAAATTGGGGCCCCTCAACATCGGGGCTTAGGCTATTGCCCTCGGTAATTACCCTAAGAGTCGACCTTGACTACATTGATGCCTTGTGAAACTAGGAAAGGCAATTTCCACCGACCCACGGGAACCCGCCCCGCCCCGTTTGGTCGCCCCGCCCCGCCTGTGGCTCGGGGTGGGGTGGGGCGGCGGGGAGGGTTTGGGTATCACTTTCGCCGTGGGGTTACTTACCCTTCCCGCCCTGCCTATAATTTTTATTTTTATAATATATTTTAATATATATTTTGCATATATAATATATATTATAATTTAATTTTTATGTATTCTTATATTACTTCTAATATTTATAAATTAATAATATTAACTTTTGTAAATAATATTTTATAAATATATTATAAAAAGAATTGTTTTTGAATTTAATTTAAAATGGGGCGCCCCAGCCCGCCCTGTTCTGAGGGTGGCCACGGTTCCGGAACCGCCAGTCCTGGTTCCTCATTTTGGAGGAACCAGAATCGGAACTGTTATTTCACGGTTCTAGTTTCGATTTAGAACCCGGTTCATCTACGATTTAGTTCTGGTTTTAACCGGAACCGTTTGTTTATCTTTAAATAATTTTTTTATTTTTTAAAAATGGTTTATCAATTTCAGTTACAAAAGAAAGGGAAATGTAAGAAAAAGACTTGGACTTAATATTCAATTAAGTTTTGTATTTAATATTTTAATAATATTAAAATATCTATATATGCTATTAGAGTATAGACGAATCAAAGTCCACATAGTTCACTTACAACATTTGGTTTAAAACGTATCTCATGTAATTATGAATATAAAACATTACAATAAACATTTGACATTTCTTTTAGCATATTTTAACCAAAAATCATAAAATTTGTTGGTTTTTACCTTGACACCAGCAATTTTAATTGTCGGTTCCACCACGGTTCCATAAACGGTTAAACCGCCGATTTTACGATTTTTGAGACCAAAAAACCGGAACTGGTCTACACGGTTCCGATTTTAGAACCGTTGACCGATCAATGGTTCCTGGAAAAGTTGACCACGGTTCAGCTAGTTTTGGTTTGGAACCCTGATTCGATTCCATTTGACCACCCCTATCTTGTTCTAGCCTTCTAGGCACATGACGGGCCTGAGTCTTCACCGACGCGCCCCGACCCACCCCATTACCATTATAAAACAACAAACCCATATACATGAGGCAACAAATTATTTTGCAGAAAGTCGTAAGTGGTGGGTCTCTCTCTATTTTTCTCTCCCCCTTCTCTCTACCCAAAAAAAAGTACCCTAACATATTTCTCCTCCCCTCTCTCCCCCTTCTCACAGCCGCCCCCTCCCCCTCCATGTTTTCTATTGGAGGGATAACAATGGCGGTCCTTTGGCGTACGAAAGTGGCCGGAATTTTTGGTCCAGGGTGAAAGCGGGTCGGAGCTTCGCGGAGGTGTCTCGGAGCTGAGTAGACGATGGGCTGCGGCAGTAGATTTGGGAGAGGGAGAGGCATATTTCTTTTTTCTTTCTGTTTTTTTGTTCTCATTTTTTAGCAATAGATTGTTGTAGTTTTCTTTTTGTTTGTCTTTTCTTTTCCCGGTTATTGCGAAACTCGTAGGCGGATCAATTTTATCTGTTATGTAGTATGTAGTAGTTGCTCGTGCCCGGTTTTGGTTTTTTTAGTGTGTTACAGTCTCCATTAAGGAGTGCTGAAGTCTCCCAGCGTGAGAGTGATCTAGTTTTGGGTGTGTAGTGTTTAGTTTGTGGAGTGGATCTGAATTGGTCTTACCAATTCCCCGCTTGACTTTTATTTAGTCAAGTCGGCTCTTAGTCAATTGGCTATATTTGTAGTTGTAATTCCAGTTTTGTTGAGTTATTCTAATAAAATACTTTTGAAAAAAAAAAGTAAGTGGTGGGGACAACATAAAAACGGACAGGAAAAAAAAATGGTACGTCTTTGACCCGTTTCAACTCAATTAGGACCATTACAAAAATGCTTTGATAAAATCCGGACCTTCATTTCACTTGACCGACCACGCAAGTTTCTGCCCGAACCAATCACGCCAGTTTCTTTGTCTATTTGGTTTTATTTCCAATAGTTTTGGGAAAGTATTTTATATAGGATAATATACTTTTCCGAAATGGACTTGGAGAATATGTACAATGAAAAACGTGGTTTGAAGTTATGTTGAGAAGTCTACATGATGCATTTTGGAAATTATTTTCAATTTAATATGTGTAGTAGTATTAGGTTTGAAAAATGAACAAATTTCGAACTTCAATCGATCTCGATTCGAGATCGATCGTTAAAAGCTCGTTTGAGCTCGGTTCGTTAAAGTAACGAACAAGCTTGAACATATTTTTCGTTCGATAAGATTTAAAGCTGCTCTTCGATTTCGATTAGTAAAAAAATAAAATATGTGTAAAAATATCAAGCTACTCGAGCTCGGTGGCTCGACCAAAGCTCGTTGAGCTCGATTCAATTAATAATCAAACAAGCTCAAACACAATTTTTAAAGCTCGATTAAAATTCAAACAAGCTCGAACAATACCATGTTCGGCTCGACTCGACTCATTTACACCCCTAAGTAGTATATTATTTTAATTATAACATTGTGTTCTTGTAGGGGGCATCGTGAGGGATTATGAAGGAAAACATGTGATTGCTTTTGGGGATCGAAATAAGAAATTCGACAGTGTAGTTGATGGGAGTTGATAGCTATAAGGGAAGGCTTGAACAGAACGAAGAATTTCGGCTTATGTCCTTTAATGGTTTTTTTTAGGACTTTTTAATGGTGGTGCAAGCAACTACGATCACTCAAGATGATCTTAGTTATAGAAGATTGCTAATTCAAGACATTTTGAGACTAGTAGTTGAGTTAAGAGCAACAGAAATCCGTCACGTTCGTCGCATTGCCAATAACATTGCTCATAGACTAGCTAATTTTACAAGTTTTTCTTCAATGTCTTTCTTATGGACGAATGAAGACATCCCGTTATGGGTGGCGGAAATTGTATCAGCAGACTTATCTACTTCGTAATAAAGCTTTACAATTTCTTCTAAAAAAACATTGTTTTGTTGTATTGGTGGATAGAATTATTAAATATTTTAATGAATGACGTCAGTTATCTGAAAAATGAAAATACCATTTTCAGAAAATGCAAGTGGCAAAGACATATTCTTCTCCAAAAAAGGAAAAATAAATTTTAAAACATAGAATCAAACATAGCGTAAAGATAACTTTAATTAACCATATAACTATAGTAAAACATAATTACAATTAAGCGGAATATAATAAATCAAACTAATTGGACTAGAATTTGGTGGGTGGAGGGCTTTTCACACCGCAGTCAGCTGTTGGTCTTACAAGAATCTAAGACCAGAGCAACAATTATATTTTAGTGACGTTTTCTCCTAACACTTTTGTTTACTTGGTTTTCTCAGTGCCTGGGAATTTACCAAGTGATGTCAACATTGTCACAAAGTTCACATTGATTTTGAAGTTGGGAACTTCTTATTTAAAATGAAATTATGTCATTTAATTAATATCAGTTATATTTACTAATTTATATTTTGATTATTCTTTTAGATCTAGTGCTTAAAAATTATTATGTTATTGAAGTTTGAAACAACTTGATACAGGACGAGATAATTGACGATAAATAACACCTTCGAAAAAAGAAAACTTTATTGCTCTTGCGTAAATTAGGATTCAACAACTCAAAATAACTGTCTAAAAGTATGTAATAAACCATAAACTCTAAACAATTAAATAAAATTGGAAATGTAAACAAAATCCAAATAAACTAGCAAACTTAAATGAGACAAAAAAAAAAGCCAAAACAAATGAATTTTAGGCCCGAACACCTTACATTAGTAGTTGAAGAGTTTGAAAGATGGTCGTTTCCTTGCGAAATGAGATCTTCTTAGAAAATAAGACGACGTTTTGGAAAATTACGCCTTTTGTAGTTTGGCTGATTTCCCTTCTTATTTTGATTCAATCAGCCTAATACGTAACTTCAACTCGTTAAACGTCATAACTAATACAACTCTAATTACTCAGTTATCAATATCACATTTTTTAAAGTCATGTTAATAATTTCTCCACGTATCTGGTGCCTAACAGTTAGGCCTATTCTAAAAACATGAGGCTTTTGATGTGGCCGAAAATGCAGAAATGGCGATAGATACCTGTTGAATGCTCAAGGCCAACAAGGTAACGCTCATTAATACATCTATTACAATAAATATTAATAAGTATGAATTCTCAACCGTCAACCACCCTCATCAAAATCAGCCCTGTGAATTAGATTTCTGTTCTTTATTTTTCCTCAACTTCCCAAAGCATCAAATTAATGGATCCATACAATTACTTTATTCGGCTTTGACAAGGCAAGATATGAAAATGCATATGTTGTTCTAATTTTGAATGATAATTAATGTGACCACGCGAAAGATACAACAGCGAAAATGAAGACTTGGTTTTGACCAAACCTGTTTTATCATATATGATAAGTAGTGCACCCGCAGTATTTTACACTGTCTGAAATTCGGGTTGGGACTTTCTATTCCATTTTCTGTTCCAATTCATATTTCACTTCCTTAGATGAACGATATGTGTAAATAAATCTAAAAAATCAATAACACATGTTGACGTGTGACATGTCAATATGACATTTATCTAAGCAAGTGAAGACGAGAGATCTGGTGCCCTGGAATTCTCTCTTTCGAACATTTTGAATGCATGGACATAGTGAATGAGTATTTCTTAGAAGTCGTTGAGACGAGGATAGATTTTATTTATGTATGAGAGAATATTTGTAAACTGTAAAAAAAAAAGAAGTGATTCTACGTTTGTGGAATCACTTTTTTAGAGTTGGCAATACTCGTTTAGTCCTTACGCGGATGAAGATATGGGGAATTCAATTGGAGCGTTGAAAATTAGTTGGTAAGTATGCTGATGTTGAACTTGTAGATATCCAAATTGATAAGTGTTCAAGTACAAGTCGAAAACTGACTAAGTACTCGGTCAACTTATGGTCTTAATTAATTAATTAATTGCAAATTAAACTAATCATATATGATAGAAAAAAGCGCACGTCGTGAAACCTAGATGCTACTGTTTGAATGTTTCTTTTGGTATTTCAATAAATTATATAATAAATTATTTTAATTTTCCAAGGCGAATCTAGTAGAGAACGATAACCAAGAGAAGAAAATACAAAGAACAAACACCTAGTATAATATAACTCTGCTAAACAAATTATTACACATCACCTAAGTATTTTTACACACACATGGTACATGATTCCAAGTAAGGAACTTAACATATATCACCACCAATAAACAAACTCAATAAAAAAAAACACAAATTTAGGAAATAAATGTTTTGATCATGTCCTTCTAATACAGCTTTCAAATAATGAAACATGCTACAAGCTGACACTTCTTCAGAATATATATATTAATAATAAGAAAAATAAAATAAAAAGTCTATTTTCTGATACTCTTTGTTTATGGCTTATGATTTTGGGTATAAATGTAATCAAGATGAGCAGTGAGGGTACTATTCATCAAGCACTCATCTTCTCCAATTCCTTGGCAGCTATTTTCCACTTGGGCTTTCTCTGCCTTAACCTATAACCACAAAAAAAAATGTTTTCTTAAAAATCTAAATCCAAACAGGGTGTTAATTATACCAAAGATTAAAGTAGGCTAAACAATTAGCATATTTATGAATGACAAACCTCATTTTTGGCTTCCACCTTATCTACAACAGTCGGGCCGAGACGAGCGGCAGAGCATAGAGAGAAGAAGAGGAGTGCTACTATGAATAAGGTCGTGGCTTTAGACATTTTCTTTTAATGCTCTGTTTGGTGGCTAGTTATTGAGATTGAGAGATGGGGAGAAGTTTTAGAAATGGGGTCAATTTATATAGAGTTTGATAAGGCAAGGGAATTGTAAAGTGTGCCAGTGTGAACCCAGAAGAGCAAAAGGGAGACTTTTATATTTAATGCATATGTAGGGGGCAATTAATGTTGTAAAATAAATTTTGACGAATTTATGGAAAGAAATTGATAGAAAAGAAGAAGAGGAAGCAGCACAAGTGTTTAATGGTGACCACTGCGGGAGAAACTAGAAAGGTTTAATTAATACCACGAACTATAAGTTAGGTTGAATATTTTATTATTCCCTCCTATTCAAAATAAATGTCTTTTAAAAAAACACACATGTATTAAGGATTGTGTTAAATATCATATATATATATATATATATATATATATAGGGATTGGTTCAAATGAGACCAATCCCTTTAGGTTAGTCCATAAGAATACTTATGGACTATATTTAAAATTTTGGATGGTGTAGATCATTTTAGTTAATTTAGGCATATAAGGGTATAATTGTACTTTCATATTTAATTAGTTATGTTAATTGGAAAGTTATTAGCTATTTTTAAGGAAACATAATCCTACCTTTTCAATTAACCGATTTTTAGGTAGGAAAAATCATCAACTTCAAGTATTTTTTTAAAAATTGATACTTATTTCCGCCATATTTGTGAACAGTCATTTTATTGTATACTTAGTTCAGTGGACTTGCATACTTAGTCATGTTTTATTGTATATTTAGTTCAGTGGATTTGTATACTTGGTTCAGTGGAATCGTATTCTTAATTATATAAGTAGTTTAGTAAGTAATTTAGTAAATTTGTCTACCTAGTTCTGTGGATTTGTATACTTAGTTATATAAGTAATTCAGTGTAGTTGTATACTTAGTTAAACATTTTTGTATACTTAGTATTATTTTAATGTATAGTTAGTTCAATGTAATTGTATAGTTAGTTAAATATTTCTGTATACTTAGTAAAGTTTTAATGTACAGGTAGTTTAGTGTAATTGTATACTTAGTTAATTGTTTATGTATACTTAGTAATGTTTTAATGTATAGTTAGTTTAGTGTAATTGCATACTTTTCATTAATTGTTCCACTATTTTGTTGACATATTTGAATAAATTGCAGGTTCGAATGGGAAGAGAGAGAAAAGAAAGGTGAATCGCTTGATTATGGGGACGTGATCAATACAAAATCACGTTCTAATTTTTAGGAAGCGGTTACTTATATTTAATTTCTGGATTCCTATTTTATCCTTCACATTGTATACTTACTTATGAAATCTTGTATATATTGTAATATATCTTGGCCATTGATTTACTATTTGGATTGTGTAGATTTAGTCTTATGGACTAACCTAGGAGGGTGGTCTCACAGGATCCCCTCCCTATATATATATCCTTAATTAATCATAATTGTTACTTTGGAATAAACAAATTTATGCATTAGTGTTAGATGGAAAACAAAAAATTTAAGGGTGATTTGGGAAAATATTTTTCTCACTAGTCTTGAAAATGTGAAAAAGACATTCTTTTTGAAGATTTTTTAATGTGCAAAAGGAACACTCATTGTGAATAGGAGGGAGTAATATTATTAGTAGATATTAGGGCTGAAAAGCGAACCAAACTACTCGAGACCGACCGTTAAAAACTCGTTTGAGCCCGATTCGTTAATATAGAGAAACATACTTGAACACATCTTTTCGTTATGTAGAAAATTGTCTTGATTAGTAAAAAAATAATAAAAACGTGAGTAAAATATGAATCGACTTGAGTTCGATTCGTGTTCGACTTGATTAAAGCCCGTTCAACCTTGACTTGATTAATTAATTAAACTAAGAGGAACAAACACTAAACCCTCCAAACTATACGGTTTTTTGCATTTTACCATAGGAACTAAATGTTTTTACAGTTTACCATGCAAACTATACAAGCTTTGCACTTTGCCCTATAACGGTCATCGCCGATGGAATATTCTTCGAATATTCCGGCACATGCCCTCCACGTGAGGGCAGAATTGTCTTTACCTAAAATACAAAAATAAGTTGTTACACTTTACCATCTGAACTTTGTTAAGGATTTCACTTTAGCATCTGAACTTTGGACAATTTTAACTTTGCCATATCAATTTTTTTGTAAAATTTAAAAGTTATGTCTATATGCATTTATTTATCTTAATTAATATATAAAAATCATAAAAATAAGTTTAAAACATATAGTGCGCCGAAATAGAAAAGCAACATATATGAAAATTATTTTTATAATATATATATATTCTGGTATATATTACTTATCTTTGTATTATAATGTATTATTTGCATACTAAAATTAATAAAATAATAAAAATCTATTATAATTATGATTATAATATTTATTTTATTATTATATTTTTTTGCAAAATTTTGATTTACCCGAATACCGACCGAAATACGAAAGAAAAATATGGTAAAAAGTTTGAGCCGAACTGATTATTATGATACAATATTCAGAAACCGATGCACACCAAATTTTATGATAAATTACTATTTTTGTTCGTTCACCAAATGCCTAATCGACCAAAGTTGTCTCACATGAAAAGATTAGCCGAGCGTTGAATTATTGAATTTATGAAAAACAGAAATAATTCTGAAACACTATAAAAATTGAACTAAGAATTAAAAGTATATATTTAAAGCAACATCACATTAGAAAATTGAGATGAAATCCATATAAAAAATATGTAAACTCTAAAATAATTCAAAGATGTCTAAATCGATATCATTGAGATCTATACCCGTCTAAACCGTAAACTAACCCCTAATTATATCATTGATAGTATATTTTATTGAGATAAATATTAATTAAATATTTTTTTATGAATAAAAGATAAATACATTTATATGCACATAATTTTTTATATTTTAAAAATTGATATGACAAAGTAAAATTGTGTAAAGTTCATATGACAAATTGAAATTCTTAACAAAGTTTATATGGTAAAGTGTAACAACTTCTATTTGAATTTTTGGCAAAGACGGTTTTGCCCTCAGGTGGAGGGTTCACGCCGGAATATTCTCAGAATATTCCAACGGCGATCGCCGTTGTATGGCAAAGTGTAAAACTTTGGTAGTATGTACGGTAAAGTGTAAAGAAAATTAGTTCATAATGTAAAGTGCGAAAAACTGCATAGTTTGAGAGGTTTAGTGTTTTTTCCTCTTAAACTAAATTCAAACACAAGTTTTAAAGTTTGATAAAAATTCAAACAAGTTTGAACAGTATAATGTTCATCTCAATCTTGATTTGTTTACACCAATAGTAGATATAATCGACTTATTATTTATTTTTGCATTAATTTTAAAGCATTTTGATATTTGGCAACAAAAAGGGGAGATGGGGTTGTCTCGAGAAAATCAGCGTTGACAACCGAAAAAAGAATTTCATTTTCTTCTTTAAAAAAGTGGCCCCAAAACCAGAAATTTTGTTCATCTTTTTTTCCTTTTTAACTTTAATTCTATTGGCTACCAAAAAATTGGGTTTACACTTTACATACACTTTATATGAAGAGTCACGGAGCACTACAAATAATTGACGTTCAAAATTCCCCTACTTTTAAGTGGGAGAGGGCCTTATTTTTGCTTATGGAAGAGGCCATTAAAATATAGTCCACAAATTAATATAACACTAGCATATTCTAGAAGGACTTGGAAATTTATAATAATCATATTTTAAATGATGATATATAATAGAATGTTAACTGCCAGTTTATGAGATACGATGTAGCAAGTGGTACACATAGCCGTTTACTTTGAAGAATTTATGGGGATTTGTTGACATTTTGTAATTCCATTACTTAAATAAAGGGAATGTTCAATGGTCAAAATGTTCACAGTCACACATAGCTCCTTCAAGATCAAGCAAGTTGTTCATGCTTGATTTAATATACTCTTTAAGTTTGATCAATTTTAATGAATCAGATACCACAGTAACTAAAAATCATCCTCTGAATTTATTACTTTCCTAAAAATAAACGCTATCTTCATTATTGAGGTAGACAATTGATTTTTAACAAATACTTTTTTTGATCGACACAGAGGTATCCAGTATCCCCACATCAGCATGTGGACACAGACCCCACACTAATTTCCGTCTATGAGACATATGTCCTTCTCAGGGATAATCTTAATCCTCTATGGGAGACGAGGGGACCTAACCTCACACTCCATGATATAGTAATAGTACAGGTTCGAACCTGGGATAACTATAGTAATATAACAATATCCAAATTTTTATTAGTTTGGATTTTTATTTAAGAAAATCCATATTGTGTTTGAATTATATATAAATATTTCAGGAAATTCATATTGTGGGTATTGTTTGGACGATCAGACGAGCCATTGCCCAGCGATTCGTGACATAAATTAGATAATCTTTGGTATGTATTTTGTTCAGCGGTTCTGTTGCGATGTTCTGATTCTACAGATCAGTTAAACCTATTTAGGTTTTAAGAATTTTGTTTTAGACTGTATAGTTTTATGATCTTGTAGAACTAGCTTGCAACTGTTTTTCACTTGCGTTTGTATCAATTGTAAACTTCTTCTGGTTAATAAATAAAATTCATTTTGATTCTCGAAAAAAAAAATTAGAGGTCTTTTCACCGGCCAATTACTAATCGGCAACGTTTGTGGCATGTGAGAAAGTGATATAGTTTCTGGTGGATTCGTTGAGTCCTTTTCTGTTTGTTCCATGTCGGTTTATTTATTTGGTTAGGTAAATTTTCATAAACTTGTCGTCACTATTCTATTTCCAGAAAGTATAGTCATTATTTATGTCATTATTTATGCATTGAAATTTCTATCTAATCATATGTCTACTCAAAGGATTTAAATAAGTTTGCTAACTTTAACCCCTTTTCTTTTTCTATAATACTATTATATAGATTAATCAAAAAGGCTAGGAATTCGTGCACATTTTAGAGTTAGGAAATATTATATTCACTTTATAATTTAATGACAAAAACCTTATCATTTTAAGAGTTTGAGGGCCAAAGAAATCTTTGAGGATCATTTTTCTTTGTCTTCTCTAATTCATTAAGGTTACCTACCATTGTGCTAGTTATATATACACTATACAATATACATTTATTCTACTAAGAGAATTATTTTTTTAGAAGAATACTAAGAAAATTATTAAAAACAAAATATGAACTGATAATTATATTGTAACTATAGATTTTTTTTATTGTGATACAAATTGCAGTTAAACTCTTACTGTTAATAATTTTTTTTGGAGGAATTACTGTTAATAACTAAGAAACGGCCGTGTAGTGAGTAGTGACAACTAACCAAAGGGATTTTTTTCCTTTTCACTTAGTTGTCATAATTCATGCTAACTTTTCTAGTAATTAATTTTTTCCATTAACCATAATAACAAGTTTTATCATTTTCTTCACTATAAAATTGTCAAAAATATTCCGTAAAAAATGTCAAAAATATTATTCTCACAAAATTTAGATTATATATATATATATATATATATATATATTGGATCAAATGAGGTAGTAGTCTATGTGTAAGACAGTGTGGACCAATTCCAACTATTTATTTGTCAAAACCAATAGATGAGATTATTTCGAATTTTTAATTATTTAATTATTTATTTCCCTTCAGTAAGGCTATTTTAGAACTTTCATTCTCTGGCAATTTTTTATAGAAATGTGACTGTTCACTTCCGTGATTTTATGGGATTGAATATCTGATATTAAAACTCCCGCTATTAAGTTTATTTTACATATGCATCATATTGATTCTAAATATGCAATATGTTTCCTTTACGGATGCACCAAAATGAACATAATTATGCAGTAAATTTCCACAATATAAGTAATATATGTATTTCAAATATGCAATTTATTCAAACAAAGTATGTATTATATCGAGCACCATTAAATTACTAATTATGCATTGTATTATAGTTATATATGCATCAGGCAACAAATAATTATGCATTCAACAATGACTAACTACGAATTGTCCCAAAATTTTATATGCATCAAACAACAACTATGTGTTGTCTCATAACTATATATGCATCAAACAACAAATAACTTAAGATTATCTCATTACTATCTATGCACCAAATAAAATATGACTAAGAAGTATATTATAACAATGTATGCATTAAGTAACAACTAACTATGCAGTGTCTGATAACTATCTATGCAGTATATTTATTCTAAATATGCATTAGAGTCACAATAATTATGTTCAACGTTAATGGTGAAACTATGAGAGAAAGATATTTGATTGTGAGATTGATGGTGATTTTTGTGTGATTGATATATGTATGGAATATGATTGATATTGTTTCATCATTTTATTTCTATTTTTATTTACCCGTATTTAATAGTAGGAGATTATATTTTATTGTGATTTTACAGTGTTACCCTTTTTGTGATTAAATTAAATATTTAATATATTTTTGTTCATTCTAATCTCAGTCATCAGTTATTTAATTGGAGCCGTTGTGATTAGTTCTTACGGTCTCACGGTAAGGGGCTGTCTCAGAGATACAACTTTAATTCCTCATTTAACTTCTCGTCATTACTAATGTTTGTCTTTTTTTTTTTTTTTTTTTTTTGGTGCTGTTCCTAGAAATAAGTAGGCATTTGAAAGAACTAAAAATTTAAATTATTGTACTAATTATCATTTATCTGACATTTCAGAACCAAAGCATTGTACCAGTATATTATGTCGCTACATCCAAAAGACGTCGGCGTAAAATCACGAGTAAGAAAAACGAATAAACGTTTCCAGAAACATTAAAAAACCAAAAAGTATAAAAAAGCAGAGATGGGAAAATTCTTGCTAAGAATGTCACATACAATGAATTGATTAGTTAATAATAGTTGCAACTTTGATAAATTACTTTACAAGGTTGACTAAAACTGAACAACTAAGCCAAGTAAAAAGGATACTATATAATCACCTCAAAAAAAAAAAAAAGATACTATATAATTTAATTCGAAATGAATTACTTTGACATGTTTAATTAAGGTCTCGAGGATTTTTATTTTTTATATTCAAAAAAGCAATTGGATTAATCTGGATGGAGTCAAAAGCACAGATCATCATTCATCAGTATTCCTTTCGGCTTCTAAAGTGTAAATTCGTCCTCAAAAAAATACGTTTCCTTTTATGAAAGAAACTAACTTTTGTAATCTCATTAGATTTGGTCTTTGGTTTTCTGTCTGCAGGCGCGGCTGTTTAATTTTCTCTAATTCACTTTACAATATTACTCGTTTTCTTTCTTTAGAGTTAATTAAGGCTTGGTCTATTGACTCTATTTGGCAACTAATCCTTAAAATTAATTAATTTGGTGAGTTAATTTTCCATACAAGATTATCACGCGTTGGGATTTTTTATTTGAAGAATTTTATAGCGAGACTCAGATATAGGGAATTAATTCCATCACTTTACGTCCACCTTTTCAAATCGAGACCAAATTTTTAAGTTTTTCTCAACCTGGACCATCTCTCAAATTTCGGATTATCACTTCAGGTTTTAGACCTTAATGGAAAGGAAAACCCTAGTGTAATCTGCTACAACAAAAATCATTTTTCGTCCACTTTTCATTTTTTCGCTCATTCTTTTTTTCCCTTAATGCATACTTATTGTAATCTTGGTTAACGTCATCAGTGTATACATCAGGATATATAAACTTAAACCTACGCAACTAGCAAGATGGAGAAAATAGTAAAATTTTTATTGATTACTAGAGAAAAGGACAAAGATATCCAAATTATAATTGAATTTTACAGTTTTATATACGAAAGAAAACTGCAACACCCATTTTTTATCGTGGTCTGTGGTGGAAGTGTAGATTATTTAATGTTCCCTTTTTTCGTTAATCTCTAGAACCTGGAGTGAGAACTCAAAAATTGAATTGCCCGGTTTGAAAAAAAAATAAAAATTGAGTCCTCATTTGATAAGGTTGAAATTTTGGATCTTAAATAAAGTGATGAGTTTTCTGAAAAATCCATGTCTCGTTATGAAATTCTCTCATTTCATTATTATAAAATGGTTTTTAATATCATTGTAAGTAATTATATACATATATATTATAAATACAAATTAAAATCCAACAAAATTGGAATTAATGATTTGAACTATACATACATGATACGTGGAAGCTGGAAAAAGTCCTATAAAACTTCTTTGGATCCATCAAGGCTGTAATCAATTTAAGAATAATTGGGGGCTAGATTATTCTTGAAAACAGTACACAAAAAGATATATTTTTAAATTTCTCAGGGGGACAAAATTCTAAAATCTAAAATTATTTATATATAGTGTATATATATATTCATTTTAAGAAATTTTATGAAGTTGAGTTGTTGAGATATGTCACTTGTGAGTTGTCCCACATTGATTGATTAAGGGAAGAGAGTCCACTTTATAAACTAAGTGATCTACTCCCCCTATTACCAATTGGTTTTAGGATGGAACTTTACTTGGTGGACTTGAGCTCTCTTCCCCATATTGGGTGCCCGAATTTAACAGAGTCAGGCGATCGCCACTGCCAGCCGCTTAGCTCTGTCCCTAGAAACTTGATTGGTCTCAACTTGAAATCTCAGTTTCTGGAATATACAACTTCACGAATAAAGAGAAATCAAATTTATGGAAAATGCACCCCAATGTTTTATTTGTCATACTCAAAGTATAATATATAGATTTGAGTTTGTAATTTTGCCTTTGATTTTTATGCTTGTCGGCACTTAATTTTTAAAATAATAAACATGGAAAATACTATTTTTTCTAGACCAAAACACAATTCAACTTACCCAAAAGAATCCATCAGTTAAATCAAGTAGTTAAATTCAAAATCTTTGGTTTAATATCTAACTCTTAGTTAATTAATAGGGCAAATTGGTTATGGATAGACTTAATCTATGAATACGAGAGTTATCAGATATATGCCTAGTTTATATCCGTTTGCTTTAATTGGTAATCACATGATCAATTGGCTGATATTCTGCTTGCAATTTTGATGAGATGATTCCGAAATCCTAGATATTTTCTCCATACATTCCAAGGGTTTAAATTTAGTTGAGTTTAAATTGGTTTCTTATTTGTTTTTCTTTTAGATAATTAAAATCAAACAAATATGATTAGAGTGTTTTAGGATTTACTTTTTGTTTATTATGATACACAATATTTATTTACTGCCTAAGTTTTCCTTGAGAGATGAATTAGGATAACTTGCCACCCTGTGATTGATCTCGTTATCTTGCGTCCGACTTTCATAGGTATTTAGCGATTGAACAAACAAAACATGTAAATACAAAACAAGCCCATATCAGAAAATTCAAACCTCGTCTCAATCTGTTTGGATTTTTCTCATTCCACAGGAAAAAAAAATCAACGATCCAGTCCCGTTGAACAATTGAAATTCTGACGTTTCCAATTTCCCTGCATAATCTACACAAAATTCATTTATTTCCAGGGGATTATTTGTCTACCAGTGATTTGTTTTTATCTTAAACACGCAGATATTCTGAAAACAAATATGTCTGCATTCGGAAATGTTAGTCCAAGTAATCTAGAATTTCCAGCGTCCTATTTTCAGATTATTTGACTTGGTGAACCATGTAATGATGCAGGCCACTATATATGCAATCTTCTGGATAAAAGAAACTGGAAAAAACAGGCCTGTTTTTTGGCAGAAATTTCCAATTTCCACGAAATTATGTCCTATTCATGTGGAAACATATCCCTACCACTCAAATGAGAAACCATAATTATATAATGTGTTATTTTGACTTCAACATGTTGTCTGTATATATCATAGAGACTTCTATAAACTTCACTTTAATTTGTAGGACCATTTTTAAATTCTTTAGACATTCCAGATGTGGTTTTTTATGTGATTGGATTATGGGAGTGTTTGCAAATTCAAACTCATTGGATTTGAAAACCACCACTTGTTTGGATGATGTGGATTTGTATAGGGATTTCAAATCCATCGTAAATTTTGATAAAAAAATTTAAAAGCTCTATCATTTCCTTAATTGACATTTAATAAATAAATAAAAAGATATAATCTTATTATTTTATAAAAAATTATTATTTTATACACTAATAAAAATATGGAATATATAACTTTTATTATGCGTGAATATGTATGTGTGATATAGTGCATGTGAATATGTGAGAGAGAGTAAGTGTGAGTGTGTGTAGCGGCATGTGTGTGTAAATGTGTGTGCAATGTGTGCAGTGTGTGTAAATGTGGGCTTTGTGTGTAGTGTGTGTGTGCCGTGTGTGTTAAGTGTGTATATGCGCAGCGTGTGTAAGTGTGTATGGTATGTGTAAATGTATGAATATGCAAGTGAGCAAAAAGAGAAAAAAAGAATGAATTTCAAATGACTAGGTTTTGAGATGGATTTAAAATCCTTTGAAAATGAACTAAAACTTAAAGATGGATTTGAAATCCATTGATTTGAATTTATATACCAAACAAGATTATAGATTTAGCTAAGGATTTCAAATCCATCATCCCTAATTCCCTCCGAAATCACCCCATCCAAATGCACCCTAAGAAAACGTGATTCTCAACTTTTTATGTGATTAATTAATTGGATTAATATGGGATCGTTTGCATTAATTTTTTTTTTTAAAAGTTTGCAAATACTCCCTATAAGGCTCTTAATTTCTGTTGGTAAATTCATCCAAATACACATTACATGGAATTTTTGTTGCGAGCCAAAGTATAATGTTGGTAAGCATCCGGATTATTCTTAAAATCGTTGCTGACTTAAGCATAAGAGATGTTCTCCCAGAATAACCCGAGACCCTTCCCACAATTTGTTCATGTTTCAGGTCAGATCCCAACTTGAGGATTTATTAACCTGATTTTTCCAGCATCAATTATTCTTATCCTAATCTTTTGAAATAGTAGCGGATTAAAGTTCTAATAATATATATTGAAACTTACTTGTGATTCTCAGTTAGTGAAACTGTTTATAAGACAATCAACATGCAATTGTAATTTATGAATGATTGAAGCTCATGAATTAAGAAGATTCAGGATTTGAAATATGTTGAATCTTTTGTGGAAATTGGGGTCAAAATAAAGCATGATAGACTAAGACATCCCTTCGTATGAACACTGTAAAAATTGATTGATTGAACCAGATTTCAAAGCAAATTCCATGCATGCATGTATGATCAAAATTATGGGTCATTACTCATCATATAGTGCAATACGTAACTAATATATTATATATATACATCTTAATTAATTACATCTATTAAAATCTTCATTCACATATTGACGTCAAATTATTAATTGCATGGTTTCTAAAAGTTGGTAGGATTCTGGATATTTATCTTGTAAAATCATATTAAATTAGATTGGCCATTCTTTTACTATAGGGAAATTAAAATTAATAAAAGCACTATAAAAGCCAAAATTCTCAAAATATGAAACTATTTGTTCGATAAAATCAGTTGTCAGAACTAGCTATAAGCCCGAAAAAAGTTGGGTCTATTAGATTCGAAACACTATACTAGATTGACCCGCTCGACCCAATTTTTAATGGACTGGGCTGGGTTTGGGCCTCCTAAATGGCGGTCTAATGAAATTTTGACCTGACTCGGCTCAACCCGATTTTTTCTTTGGCCTGATGGGCTAGTACCAGCCCGATCCGATCCATTGACAGTTCTAATGAATTGTTAGTGGAAACGCGAAAAGATACAATACCGACACATACGTGAAACTCGCAAATATGAAACTATTACCCAGTGGTATTTTAAAAAGAAAAAAAGAAAAGAAACTATTACCCGATAAAACGTTAGAAACGCATATAATTGATTACATGAATGATTGGCTTAAATTCATTAGATAAGAATGAATTTGTGGGGTTTAAGGTTTGGCTTTATATTGTTATGGTCTTCATGTCCCACCACCATCACGAATTAATGTTGAAAAACTGCTCCGAAAAAAGTTTTGAATAATGTTAAAATGCATGAATTATGAAGAAGACTTTAATTAGAATGAGACTTGTCAGCATATATATATATATATATATATATATATGCGTCATTAGTGATTGCACCAAATTTTGTAATTTTTGAAGCTGCGACATCAATTGAAGGTTTTGCCCCAATGTAGATGAAAAAATTATTGGGCACTTATTTTCTTGGTAATTAATGCTGTAACACAATTTTTTTGTCTGCAAATATTATAAACAAGAAAAAGTAGTACAAATAGAATTTAATGAATCAAACGAAATTAAAGGAGTACAATTCCTAATAATCCTATGATTCTTCTATTCAAGAACAATATTTGAGGTTTCGAAGGCAGATTGCACCCTTGATTTTTTTTGAGCTTGATTTTGGTTTTCAATAACGTTAATCTCCTTTGAGCTTGATTTTGGCTTAATCCAACTAAAGAACATACTATTCGGCCTTCCTCTAGAGAACGATCCCGGGTTAGAAAGGTGTTTCAACCAGTAATGTTCCACATGATAAAGGCAAAGATGTTGGCGCCCCTAGGGACGCTGCGGCCTCCCCTAAGCCTGTTGGTGCTGTTGTTGAGACTATGGTTCATTCTCCTAGGCATGTTGATGCTTCCTCTCCTGTTGTCGCTTTTGGGAATTCTTTTGCTGCTTTAGAGGATGCAAATGATTTAGTGGACGACAATGAGGATCTAAATAAAGCCATGGCTTCTATTTATGTGGAAGACTCTTCGGTTGCAACGCAAGGGCATGCCAATCCATCTTCGGCTTGACCTTCACTATTGCTAGGTTTGACTACTTTGGATACCCATTCAGAATTGGATTGCACCACATTGAATACTGCATCTAAGCCGTCAGTGGGTTTCAAAGCAATGGCTGCATCAGCATGGAAGTGTTGGTCTGATATGGCAACTAAAGAAGAACAAGACAAACTGGAAGCTTTAAAGACCAAACTAGACAACTCTTCAACTACTCCGCTTGACATTCACTCATGTGCTCCCTCAGAAGCTATGAAGACTATGGAAATTGTAGCTCGAGGATCCTGGGCCGACATTCTACAAGATACATCAGACCATCAAGACGATACTCGACCACGTGCAAAAACAACAAATGACAATATCACTCGAAAATCTTTGAGACATAAACACCCTTCACTTAAATTTCGTTTTTAAGTTATTTTTGTTTTTTTTTTCTTGAAATTTTGCATTATTTTTCTTTGCTAAAGCTTGTGACAGGACTTTTTCCTTTCTTTTTATATATTTCTATTTATTTAAAAAAATCAGGGGCTTGACAGCTTAATCCCGAATTAAACATGGTATTTTTTACGATATTTAACTTTTAAATTTGAGATCTTCTTGGTGGATTTGACCCTTCGATCTTCTTCAAGATGGATTTGACTTCAATAACGTTAACTCGAGGACTTGAAAGCTTAATCTCGACTCAAACGCTAAATTTGAGCAGACTCCACAATGAACGCCTTGAATTTCGCCTTGAACACCGTAATTCCTCGGATTTGGACTTCTTGATATGAGAGAATTCGCCTCTTGCTTGGGCTTCTTATCTAGGATTTTTGTATGTCTATGAATTATAAAGAGGACCTCTATTTATAGGTATGGGATGGTGATTCTTGTCATAATTGCGGGATAAAACGGGGCATTTTGATTGGTCGATCATGATTTGTCTTGCATATCTTGTCATAATCAAAAAATATGATTTTATTTGATTCGACTTGATTTATTTACCAAAACATTGGTAAACCACTTTCTTATTTGCAAGATCTTACCTTGATGGCCAAGATTGAAGATTTTGATACTTGACAATATTCGATAATAAATTTAGGTGTCTACAAATACATATCGAAATTGTTATTTTTATTTTAAATTGCGAAAATAAAAGTTCTTTGAGTACATATAATAATTTAGCTAGTCTCCTGTCAGACCGTCTAACGGATCTAGATCCGTTAGACGGGCCAACATATCCTACCCATTTCGCTGATCCGGATCCAGTGGCGGACGCAGGATTCCGGCTTTGGGGGGGCGAAAAACGGACCGAGTTCATGTATTTAAACTATGAGAAAAAAATTTGGGAGGCAATTGTAAAACACAACTATTTGAAGTTTTTTATCAAAGTTTTGGGGGGGGGGCAATTGTAAAAAAAATCTTTATTTTAGCAATAAAAAAATAATTTAAAAAACTTTTGGGGGGGAAAAAATAATTTTGAAAAATTTTGGGGGGGCAGTAGCCCCGCCTTGTCCCCCCTGCATCCGCCACTGCCCGGATCCGCGCAAAAAAAAATACAGAAAAAAGCCCATTCGGATTGGAGCCCTAATTTCCCAGCTTCCCAGCTTCTTCTTCTTCCTCCTCCAACCACAACCAATGCGCGCGAGCCACATTCCCCACCACTACCGTCGCGGCCCTCCGCCTCTTCTTTCACGACTGCTTCGTCGACAGCTACGACGCCTCCGTTCTTGTCTCCTCCAGCCGATTCAGCAAATCCGAGCGTGGTTACCCGGGATTTTCCAATCGAAAGGATTTTCGATTGAACCAGACGTGGAAATGGCGGAGAAGAACGAGATTTGCTAAATGTCCATGAATTAGACGAGGAGAAGAACGAGATTTGTTGAACGAGATTTTCTTTTTTTTTTTCAAATGTTTAATCAATGGACAACACCAATGTGAAAGGAAAAATGGCGTTGGTTGGTGATGACTCGTGGTGATGATGCTCATTTTTTTTTTTCTTGGTGATATGAAGAATGAATATTGCACTAAATGATACAAGTCTTAGTATCAACTAATACTTTTATGTAGAAATACTAATACATTTTATAAGAAAAACTAATACATTGCAGGAGCTAGTACTACTAAAATACTCTCAGGAAATTACTAATACTTTTTAGAAACTACTAATACTTTTAGATGGACAACTAATACATTTCAGGACTATATTAATGAGAAATACTAAAACTCTTGAGGGAACTACTAATACATTTTAGAAGAATCGCTAATACTTTTTAGAAGGGCGACTAATACTTTTGAAGAATTTGTTAATACATTTCGGGAGAAAAATTTAATTATATTCAGGGGAACTATTAATACATTTCAGAAGAACTGCTAATACTTTTTAGAAGGACGACTAATACTTTTCAGAAGGACTATTAATACATTTCGGGAGAAAAATTTAATTTATTTCAAAGAACTACTAATACTTTTTCGAGGAACTACGATCTTTTTTGATGGATTGCTAATACATTTTGGGAGTATATTCAGGAGAAATACTAAAAAAACTCTTCAGGAAACTACTAATACATTTCAGAAGAACTGTTAATACTTTTTAGAAGGACGACTAATACGTTTCGAAGGACTGTTAATACATTTTATAATTAAAAGAGACAACTTTGTAGAAATGTATTACACGTTGCGTTCTAATGTATTAGATGTATTAAAAACATGTATTATACTTTACAACTTCATAGTAATTCTCTGTTTTATAATTAAAAGGGACAATTTCGTGGTAAAAGATGTTTTTGACTAATACTTTTCAGTGTAACAACTAATACAATTGAGAGCAACAAGTAATACAAAATACGAAAAACTACCAACATAAAAAAAGGGGCTAACAATTTAACACCACAAAAAATACCATTTGAAATTGAAAGGCTACGTAACAAATAATAAAAGCGCAACTTAAAAATTACAAAAATGTCATTGGCGGAAATTACCAAAATGATTCGTGTCGCGGTCGATCCGTTTAACTTAGGACCCGTTAGGCAGTCGATACGACGAGTTTTTGTCATAATAATTAGATAATGGCGCAAATAATTATTCTTGTGTTTTGATGGGATTAATTTGGAAAAACGAGCTACTTATATTTTCCAATACAAATTAAAGTGAGTACTCCATAACATCCAGAATGTGGAAGATACATATCAATGAGAGTAATTATACCTGTAGGTATTTGGGATTACTCCTGGTTCTAGTGGATCTTTTTTGGTTATGAACCGTTGATTCGAGGTTGTGGAATATTATGGATAGGAGATCCAGGTTGTGTATCATTATCAAAAAGCGGGGAGCGCCTTTGTGTATTGATATTAGGAGCGGGAACAACATATGGAATCTCAATAGAATCAGTAGAAAAATTTTGAAACAGAGGAGCAACACTTGTATCTGTTAAAGTGTTCATTGTGTGGAAAGGAAAGATAGTCTCACAAAACTGAACATTTTCGAAATTATCACTTTTTTGTTAACAATATCATAAAGCTTGCATCCCTTTGTGCTAATAGGATATCCTAAAAACACACATTTAATAGCTCACAGGCTCAAATTTAGTTCTGTGAGCATTTAAAGTAGAAGCATATGCTAAACACCAAAAAAAAATTAACAAGCTATAATCAGGAGTTTTATTAAAAAGAACTTCGAAAGGAGATTTATTGTTCTGCAGAGGAGTTGGCACTCTATTAATAATATAAGCAGCAGTTTGCACACAATGATCCCAAAAAGACAAAATCTCTTTGGATTGAAATAAAAGAGCTCTAGCAACTTGTAATAAGTATTGATATTTTCTTTCAAAGAATATACCATTTGTCCTATAAAAACTGGACAGTAAAAATTCAGAGCCATTATAAGATCTTATGGCTTTAATTTTGATATTAAACTGAGTAAGCACAACAGTGTAAAAATAAGGAAGATGGATACTAGTCTCAGATTTTGATTTCATCATGTAAGTCCAAATACATCTAGAGAAATCATCAACAAATATTTGAAACCATCATTAGAAATAGTAGAAAAGGGTCCCCATACATCACAATGTAAAAGATCAAAGACATTTGAAGTAGTACTACCCTTTATTGGAAATGAAAGTCTTTTCTACTTTACAAAGTGACATACATCACATGAATCAAAGTTCTTGCAATTAGAATCTATTGACTGTATTAAAGAAAGTCTTTTAGCAGACAAATGACCTAGTCTGGCATGCCAAATATTGAAATTGGAGGACTATCCAATAGTGGAAGCAGCTGTGGGAAAATTTAGATGATATTGGCCATTTTTCTTTAGCAAAACCAATCATCTTCAAGGTGTTCTTGTCCTGTATAACACAGTGAGAGTGAAGAAAATGTATAAGGCAATTGAATGATTTGGTTAGACTAGAAACATATATTAGATTATATGTAAAGGATGGAACACACAGTACATTAAATAACAACAAATCTTTATAAATTTGAACTTCACCTAAATGAGTGGCAACAATAGATTGACCATTAGGCATGAGAATAAATATAAAAACTTTTCTGGAGATGTGAGAAATTAATGCAGGATCACAGATCATATGATCCGTTGCTCCTGTGTCCAATATCCACTTATAATTTCTAATTAAAGTGTCACAAGATTCAAGGATACCTATGATAGATGTAGCAGCTGAATGTATTTAAGGAGTGTTATCAGCTTTGATGGACTGTTGAGCCTGTGCAATAGCAAGAAACTTTTCTACCATATCAGCAGAAAACATAGATGAATTAAGATCAGACTTAGGAGAAGCAATAGTTGCATTAGCAGCTGCAGAGTCTGTCATAGTTCTAGGACCTTTAGGGCCCTTCCAACCTGGAGAATAACCAATTAATTGGAAGCATTTGTCCACTGTATGTCCTGTGAACCCACAATGAGAATATTTTGCCTTTTTTTTCTTTCTATTTGTTGGTTGGATACCTCTGAGGAACAGATTGCTTGGCTAACATTGCCATGGGATTGTATATAGTATCATGTATCACCACATTACTGAGGCTTCTTTGTGTTTCTTCTTGAAGCATGAGAGCATACATTTTGGCTAAACTTGACAATGGAGAAGAAAGAAGCAACTGACTACGAATTGGTGCATATGATTCATGCAATCCAACTAAATTTTTTTATCACATATTCATTTTGCTGAGTAGTAATCATAAGTGCAACAATTATAAGAACAAGAACCACAAATACATTTAATAATTGGCCTAAAGCTAATGTATTCATCCCAAAGAGCTTTGAAACTATTATAATAGGCTGTGACAGATAGATTCCCTTGAGAAATCAAACTCAGAGACTTATCAAGGTGAAATACACGAGGACCATTACTGCGAATGTACCTGGTCTTCAATTCGTCCCAAACATCTTTAGCAGTTGTAAAATAAAGGAGGCTTTGACAAATTTCTTTAGAAACTGAATTTACAATCCAAGATAGGACAAGATTGTTGTCACGTTGCCAAGAATTGTAAAGAACAACAGAAGAGGATGGAGGAACAAGTATGAAACCGTCAATGAAAGTTGTTTTGTTCTTGACATTGAGAGACATTGTTACGGCTCGACTCCAAGAGACATAGTTTTCCCCGGTGAAAAGTTCTCATAGACGATGATGGTTCTAGGGTTGTCGCTTGGATGGAGAAAAATGGCGAGTTGAAATATGAAGATTGGAAAACAAACAATTTGAGAGAAAATGTAAACAGTAAAAGAACTTGTTGAATTGATTAAAATGAATTTGGATTACATTACAATGTATTTATGTCCGCTGGGTTTATAACTAACATAACAGAAATACAACTGACTTTAACTAACAAAACTAACTGTTAAGGTGCTTACATAAAAAACACGGTTTTAGCTATGGCAAAAACACGGTTTTGGCTTCTTAGTCTTGATACCGAGAAGTAACTCCGAGTTCGTGAATCGACTTCAGGACTTCTTCCAATTCAAGCCACGTCTCCTTCAATTTTGCACTCCTCTGAGTGTGGACTTTAATGCCCCTATCCATTTTTCGTTCCCAGTTGCTGGTATTTCTTCCCCACAGTAGCATTTCTTAACTCTTTTCGGTATTGTTCGCCAAAAATATTTTGGTTCATCTAACTGCAAGTGTCCAGTGTAGTTTATAGAATAATGTCAAGCAAGGTCGTATTCCTCAGGGTTTGAATCTCGAAACACTTAGGCTATAATAACATCGTATTCTAATTTTATTAAAGTGACCAAAAATCAAGTTATTTTAATCTAAGAAAAAATCAAAAAATAAAGAAAAAATAAATAAAATAAATTTGTGAACCCCACAAGTATTTTCAACATCTTTAGGAGCAACCTTAGGCACATAATCTCAACATGCTTCTTCAATATTAAATGCGAATAAAGTTTTAAAAACCAATTCATGCAATTCTATGGGTTCAAATTCCTAAATTTATCTATTCCCTGGGGGTGGTGCGTAAAGCAGGTTGATTAATAACAATTGTAGTCTGTCGGATCGTTACAATTCTATTAACTACAAAAAGATTTGTGAATTGAATAACTCCCCACAAACACGCTTTGTCACACATGTTTCATGTCTGAATTCGATTTTCGTCTTACTAGAACTCACCTCTTGGATTATGGACTAAAAGTATGACATGCAAATTATTGATTAGATAAAAAACAATTATAAATAAGCACTCGAATTCATAAAATAGAACACATGAAGCAATTAAGAAAATAAGTAATCATATTTAATACAAATCCACAGTTTCGACTATGCCCCTGAGATTCGAAAAATATGCCAAATATTGATTACAAACTCATAGACAAATTCGAATCAATATTATGACACCATATAAGCATAGATAAGAGTTCTTAGACATAGAAAGAAAAACCCTTCTTGTCAGGATGGATTCACCTTGATAAATGCATTTTTATAACCCTTTTTTCGACATTTTCTTTAACTTTTTAGTTTATTAATCAAATTTAAGAAAAAAATCACCTTGTCTTGTTTTAAGTGATGAAGGTAGAGACTTGAAGCAAACTCGTATGAATTTTGTATAAAAATACGAACAAAAATGAAGTCTAACATTGATAAAAAAGAAGGCAAGAAGACTCAATTTCGCGCAAAACACACCCCTAATGTGTTGGGAAACATGGCCACGCTTCAAAGAAAACAATAATAAGAAAAGCGAGAAAAACACACCCAAGCCGTGCTAAAAAGCATGGTGTGTTGGCGCGCCCGAAAAAAAACACGGCCAGCTGTGTTTAAAAGCACACCGCCAAGAATCTCCAAAAGTCGAAGAAAACACGGCTAGGTCGTGTTCATAAGCACGTTGTGCTTTTCATCGACTGGAATTTTCTTTGTGCGGAAATTATGGAAGCTTTTCCTTTTTGCTTTTTGATAACTTTTGTACAACTTTTACATCTCATTTTTTGCATTAAGTCCCATTATTCCTCAATTATCATATGAAAACAAGGATTCAACAACCCAACTATGGTAGTCGAGCAATTATTTGCAAGAGATGACATTGTTAATGTGTTCTTTCACAAAAACAATGTCTATAAAAGCGAAGTTTGGGAAGGGGATTCATTCATTCACTCTAAGTTTCAAAGCAAAATACATTGACAGGATAAAATAGAAGTAGAGTTGGAAGTTGAAGAGCATTAGAGAAGAAGGCTTGGAGCTCAACATCATTGCAATCAACCAAGGAGGAAGTCTTGTATTGGTCTTGAATAAAAGCTAAGTACACCATGTTCATTTTATTCAAATCTTCTTGTGTAGTATACTCTTTTATCAAAGCCATGTGTAGCTCAATTACTAGTGTTTGAATGTAATGAACTCTAGAATAAATTTTTGATTACGGGTTGTATATTTTTAATAAAATTTTCATATTTCGTGTGATTCACTTATATTATGCTTTATTCATTCGAGTCAATATTTCCAGTATATTGAATTGAAATCTATTCCTCATCGGGTAATCGATAGATTTATGATGAGAAAAAACCTTTATAAGTGAAAAGAGTTGCATGCAATCCTAGATATAGGACGACATAAATCTTCTGGATTAGGGTCAAACCTAATATGGGAATTCACAAATCGTTATAATGCATCCTTGAGGGTTTTAACTAGAAAGAGATTTGATTAATCAACTTGAGATTATGAGTTTTTCACCTTGAGAAAGGGTTTAACTTAAATCGGGAATTTCTCTGATCCATGAAACATGAGATTTTATTAAAGAGGATGATTTTTGCTTAAGGGATTATGGTTGTATTTTTATCTTGTTGAATCACAAAAACATTCTAGAGGATTTACATTCAAACACATTTCTAGCTCTTGATTTCTTATTCTACAATCTACTTTTATTTGATCTTGTAAGTTTGTGATTATTTCAAATTCTTTATTTTTCATTTTCTATTTTTACCCAACAAAAACTACGAAAATTGCTAGATTGGATAACAAAAAGATGGTAATTACTAGTACTTACAATCATCGTGGGAATGACACTCGGTACTCAACAACTGTTCTATAAAGCGATAGGTGCACTTGCCTAAGGTTTTAAAGGTAGCTTTTGAGCCATCAAGTTTTGGCGCCGTTCTTTGGGGATTGTAATATTAGGAACGCTTTATTTTTGTTAATCTAATCATTTTTTTTATTTATTTGTTTTACCATTGTTTTTCTTCTTATCTATCTTTGTGAGTCTTGATGAACACTTACCCTCTTTATTTACCGCAGTGCATGCCTACTTGTCGGCGAGGCAGGAAGCGCGAGACCGCCGGTAGTAACACAGAGGAAAGCACTAATACAAACCACGAGGAGGATATCGACGAAAGCAAAGATTTTGTCATGGCGGATGAACCACAAAGAACCATGTATGATTACGCCAAGCCATCTATGGAAGGCACGTCGTCAAGTAGTGTAAGGCCCGCTGTTGCCGCCAATAATTTTGAGATCAAACCAAATTTTATTCAAATGGTGCAATAGTTTGTTCAATTCGACAGTCTACCAGACGAAGATCCCAATAATCACATCGCAAATTTCCTCGAAATTTTTGATACCTTCAAAAATCAATGGGGTCTCTGACGATCCCATCCGTTTACGCCTATTCCCATTTACTCTTCGGGGACGAGCTAAACAATGGTTAAATACTTTACCAAAAGGAACAATTACAACATGGAACATTATGGCTGAAAAGTTCCTTTTGAAGTATTTTCCACCGGCAAAAACCGCACGATTGAGGAATGAAATCTCTTCATTCACTCAAGAAGATGATGAGACCTTGTACGATTCCTGGGAAAGATTCAAGGAATTGTTACGGAAATGCCCACATCATGGCCTACCTATTTGGATGCAAGTCCAAACATTTTACAATGGGCTACTCTCCTCAACGAGACAAATGATTGATGCAGCGGCTGGGGAAACTTTAAACAACAAAACACCAAAAGCCGCCCAAGATCCAATAGAAGGAATAGCCATGAACAGCTACCAATGGCAATCCATATGAGGTAAGACTAATAGGTCGGTGGGTGTATATAGCGCTGATGCGGTAGTTACGCTAGCCGCACAAGTCGAAGCTCTAACTCAAAAAATTGACGAGTTGGTGGCTCCGAAACCACCACAACAAGTCTTAGCACGCGAAACTTGTGGAGGATCACACAATCACTAAGAGTGCCCCATGCAATCATCTTATGACTCGACTTTGAACTGTTGAAGAAACTAATAATCCAATCGTGGATCGTGGTAGTGATATACCTACAAGGATTCATAAAAATCACCCTACGTCTCAGATCATTGGTAACACTACTGATGGTATTAAGACAAGAGGGAAAGGTAGAGTGAACTATCGTGATATGGTAAGAATGGTGCGCTTGTCTCTTGATAGTACCAACATGAGAACATGCTATTTTGTGTCCAATTTTGAACCTAAGAATGTTGTTGAAGCTTTCAAAGATGAATTTTGGATACATGCTATGCAAGAGGAACTAGATCAATTTGTCAAAAATGATGTGTGGTTTTTAGTCCCTAGGCGGAGGATGTTAATGTCCTTGGAACAAAATAGATTTTTAAAAATAAAATAGA